>JABFEB020000043.1:5309978-5330993 GCA_019775895.2 Stomatorhinus ivindoensis
CCCCCAGCGTTTTCAAGCCTTGAAATCCGGGGTTCCTCCTGGCTGCAGGGCTGGAAGCTGTAATGGAGAAATGACAGTCGCTCTTTTGCTTTCAATCTGTATCCTTAAAAATATTCAGCCATCAAGGGAGCGCCAAGGATTTCAGTTTGTTGAATATTTTACGATATTTAAATTTCGTCTGGGCAAGGCGGACTTCGACCTGATTTCCGATGGATAGCAGCTTGTGTGACAGTCGTAGCTCGTACACTGGAAGACAATCCTGCCGGACAACATACCCAACGCACATGCTGTGTAAAAAGGTCTGGTTTCTTACTCCTGAAAAACAAAAGAGAGAGGCTCTGGTAAATCTGTGTTTTTTATAAGCGCCCATTTTTTTGTTCTGTGGATTTGGCAAACGAAAGATTCGCAGACAAAAGCTCGGTTTATGGAAATGGCCAAATTCAGAATATGAGAATAAATCATGTTTTATGAGTAAAACGTAACAGTCCAAAGTGAGCTGACGTGGCAGTACAGTCTAATAATGCCCCAGGTTTGCTGAGGAGAGCCTAATCGCTCCCTGTGCGTGTGCTTTGTTCAGTCAACATTTCCCATTTTCCAGAAGTTTCCGATAGCTTTTCTGTTGCTTTTCACTGTGTCCCGCCGCAGCATGAATAATAGAGCAGCCCGGCTATATAAAGGGAGTGAGAAGTTACAGGGGATTAATAATTAAAAGGGTCAGTCTGAGGATCTGGACCTCCGTGCAGGAAGGATTCACCAGGAGGGCATCAGGATTGGCAGAATTATTAATTATATCATTTAAGCAGCATTATTTTTTAAGGTGGAGGGTACATAATTCATACAGAGGGCCAACCTAATCAGTAGCCAATGATGTGTTTTGAATTGGTGAGTGACAGAGGATGGGGCACCCTGGGGACCAATCAGCTTTCAGCTGGGCCCAGTTCCCAGTGGCTCCGCCCCTTTATACACCCCTGCCTCACTGCAAATCCCTTGATGCTGGAGAAACCTTGAAGAAATTTGATCGGATGCCCTAGCTGCAGTGTTGATGAGTGCGGAGATCAGGGTCTGGCTCGAGAAAAACGGGTAACCAAGGAAACCCCATCAAACCACCAAGGCTGACTTAGACCTTGTGTCTGGCCAGTGGTGTAGGGACAGCTGGCCCGTAATGACAGGATCACTTGCCAGAAGCCATCTTTGATCTGTGGTGTGAGTGTTTTTGGGGGCATTTAGCTGAACTGACCCACGCTGGCCCCATGGATACTTTATTGGGCAGTTTATCATGATGCTGACTAAGCTTGAACTGACAGGTGGGGCAGCAGAATGTATTTGTTACTGAACATCCCCTGGGATCCATTTATTTGCCCAACAGAAACCAGCTTGGCTTAAAGCTGTCTGATTTATTTACGTTTGTCTGAAGGCCGCATGCAACAGCGAGGCCAGTGTCTCTGGAACTGAAGCTGTCAGTGACAGTGAGATCAGTCTCTAAATTCTCTGCTTTGGCATGCATTGTGAATCCTGGCGGAAGTGGCAGGTGTGATCTTTGGGGGCTAGGTTGGGGGTTACACTGTATCCAGTCGCATGGGGGTGACCACTGCACCCCTCCTTCCCCCCCGGCCCTGTCTTTCATCGCTGCCGTCGATCGCTTAGGGATGAAGTGACCGGGTGTCTTTTGCCAGCGCGGGGCCTTCATTTGCACAAACGGCAGCATTCAGGGTGAGAGAGGGCAGGACTTGGGCGAGAAAGAACTGTTTGTACCCCTGTCCCCATCTACAGTGGCCCACAGTCTCAGCACTATCCAGGGGGCCTCCATGTCTGATCAGCTCCCCCTAGAGTCCTGTCCGTGCAAAGAAAAGGCTTTTACACCTGGAAGGAGGGTGTCACACCTCTGACTCGCACCCTGGACCATCTGTGCTTTGACTCCTCTGCACTTACAATCAATCAGTCAATCAAGAACCTGAAGACTGAAAAAATCACATTTTGCACCTTGTTTGTTTTGTTTCAATATATGTTCGCTGTTCCTTACATTCCTTGCTGCTGTATGCTCATGAATGTCCCCCTAGAATCTCAAAATTATTCTAATTTAATCTAATAATGTTCTTCTC
Organism: Stomatorhinus ivindoensis; assembly: GCA_019775895.2. NCBI lineage: Eukaryota > Metazoa > Chordata > Actinopteri > Osteoglossiformes > Mormyridae > Stomatorhinus > Stomatorhinus ivindoensis. The sequence goes on from JABFEB020000043.1 coordinate 5,312,078, forward strand.
AATGTTTGGATTCATTGTGGGTTTTATGTGGATAGTATTTTGAAAGGTTCACTTAGTTGGTTTTAGTGCAATTAATTTTATGTGTATTATTGCACCTTCAACAGAGTATAGAGGATTAAATTATTCATTACATATGGCGATTGCCTTGGTAAATTACGTGACCATTCTTTTAAAAAAAATAATAAACTTGTAATTATCTCTTATGTCCACACGATGGCAATATATGCACGCGACGCCTTATCACGCCGCTAAAATGTTTTCAACACTGTTCTGAAATAGGTCAATCTGTTTACGTATTATTAAACTTTTTCTCACTTTATCTCACTTTAGCACCATCTTGTATTCCTGCTGTGTGAGTATACATATGCAGTACGCAGTGTCTGAGATAAACAGCTGAATTAAAATGGAATGAGCCACTCTGATGTCTGGGGCACACACCAGCACTTTTATCTGGGTAACGCTGGGCACAGTGAGAGGCTCTGTGCCCTTGGTGGATCTAAAACTCCAGGCCAAAAAGCAACAGAAAGAGGAAGGTTGGGGTAGGAGAAGAGACAGGCCTTTCTGGGGTCTAGCCTGGATGCCAGGACTGTCTGAAGCTTATGGATCTAGCGTCCCCCCAAGTCACAAAGGCCCAGCTGCAGCCGGTTCATGAAAAGCAAGCATAGACAGCGGGGATGGTGAGGCCTTAGGAAACAAGTGGAGAAATTGAACGGACGGCGTCACTGAAGTGTGTCGAGCCTCCTATCCTTAGAGCTCATAGATTCTTCTGAGGCTAAATGCGGTGTGTTGTTTTGCCGATTCCACGGTCTGACTGCAGTGACTTTGCATACCCTGGGCCACTCTGCCCTGCCTGTCTCATTACAATATAAATGAACTCCGGCGGGCTAATTTGATCCTAGCGAGAGAGCAGTTGCTCACTACTGGCTGTGATGTGACTGTGTCTTTTCCCAACAGAGTCTGGGTGGAGGCTGCCCATTCCCTCGGGTCCAGGTGACATCAAGGCCTCTGATCTACAGTCCTGTCTCAAGCCTTCTTCTTGGATTCTTCTTCCCATTGATGGCAGCCCATCTCTCAAAGTTTTTTCTTTCGGTGTTTTCTGTTACAGTTTTACCAGTCAAATCTGTGCACTGTACATGATTCTATAAATAGAATGATTCTGTAGGTAAAAGCGCTTGCTGACTAACAAAGATGCCAAGCTTTTACTGAACACTGTCCTCACAAAGACAAAGCACATTGCTGTTACATCAGTAGAGAAGAGCAACAAATTATCTATGCGTTTTCAGCGATCCACAATGTTTGTCCAGTTTTAGGTGCGGAAACTTATTCTGATCTTTTATTTTCCACAAAGCCTTAACATGTACTGATTAACTATAGCAAATGATAGTGGAAGATTAAGACTAAATTATTACCAGTAAGTTTCGACAAATAGCTGAGCATGAAATGCACAACGTAGCACTATTTTCTCGTAAAGGTTCGACTGTTTCTTTTTGGCTATCCGCAGCAGTGTTATTTTAGCGATTAGACATGGTGCATTGTAGGAACAGTTTATCACTGTCAAATGATACTTGGCCGCCTTCAGTCAAGATCTGTGTTTTCATGTGATTCTAGAGCTGGTCCACTGCCTCCTGCCGCCGTTGTCCAAGCAGGCGAGTTGACAAAGAAGCCTTCTGTGTCCTGACCGTCAATCGAGAGTGTTGTTTTGACCACAGAACAAGATTGTCCAAAAACATTAGCCTGTTGCTTTAAGGACCACTCCCCCCGACGGTCTTCCAGCCATGCCACCCTGACGGTCTCCCAGCCATGCCGCCCTGACCACACTGGCCCGTTCTCGGATCATGGCAGAGCGTATTGAGTTCCAACCCTGTTACTTAATCTGCGTTGACTTACACCCGTTTAAAGATTTATAGTCACATAGTGATCATGGGTTTCAAGTCTGCATCATTATAGTCTAGTATGCTAAGCAGAGCTAACTGAGAGCAGGTGGAGATAGTGGTGGGGGGGGGGGGGGGATTCCATTCTGCGAAAGGCTGGCAGTAAATGAAAGGTTGGTGTTTCATGCCAGCCTTGGGGGGGGGGGGGTTGGCATTTGGTTCAGGCACCTCACTGTAGAAATTTCTTCCTGGGACTAAGTTTTACCCCCCCAGCACTATCATGCACGGTAGGATATAGGGTTCTGGAGAATTCCAGGTCTGGCATTTCCTCGTGCATTTGAACACGCACCATCCCCAACCTGAATCTCCTCTCTGTGATAATTCTGCATTTTTGTGTTTCTTGCTTTCTGCTGTGGAGCCATAATGCAGTAAATGTGGAGAGACTGCTCTCCATTCTCACTAAATGATAGCAATTCCCTCGGAGAAACTGAGCCCGAAACTTTTTCAGAACACGTCCGATCATTTAGCTACTGTGCCCCCCGCTGACCAGTAACGGTTATCACACGCACAGACCAGCATTTTCTGTTTCACGAGGAAGCTTATCTTAGGCGTGGTAATAAAGGTATGTAAACAGCTGCAAGCTATATTTTCCCTAGTTTTTTCATGGACACGGTTTGTGCTCCTCTGTAAATAACACCATGGTATATTAGGGTCCAAACACAGCGCTGATGCATTAAATGTGTTCACTCAGGATGTTTTTTTCTCTTTTAAATAAATATGGGGTAATTACTTTGTTCCGCGTGTTGGGCATGCTACGACAGCGTCAGGCTTATCACGACAGCGATTTAATGTGATAAATATTTTAAAAAACACAGTACTGATTTGTGAAGATGAATGTTCACGTCTGCATGCCTGTTTTTAGTACCCTCAAAGTGCAATACGTTATTTCTATAGAACGTGCCACCTTCTGAAATAGCGTTTTTTGGGCAGATACTAAAAAATGAAATTTTTGTTTTTTTTTCTGCGCTAACAATACAGTAATAAAAACGTTTTGTACTCTTTGATCATATCCTGAATCCGATATGTAAAACATAGTAAAAATGTAAAGTATGCGGTGCATTATAAATAATAAAGACATTTATGAATAATCAAGTTTTTTTTCGGATATGATTTTTGTAGTGTGGTCTTTAAGGGTTAAACTAGAGGGTGTGGGGGAGTCGGAAGGGGATGATGTCACTTTGGACTCCTGTTGTGCTGGGAAGTACGACTGGACCCGTTAGTGGAGAAAATAGATCAGAAAATGGACTCAGCAACACCGACCCTTTACCCAGACCGACACTCATATATTTACAAGCTAAAGTTTCAGTGCTGTGTCACACTGGCCCGCTAAAACCCTTGGATTTTAAATTTACAGTGAACTTAATACCGTATAATGTAGGCCTGTCGGTAATATCAACGGAGTTTGATATTGGGGGGGCAACTTTAATTACTTAAATACAAAGGTGTATTTATTGATGGGATGAATCCAAATGAAATATTGTGCGCTATACACCCACCGGCCAGATTCCTACGCCACTGGGTATTATATTAACCCCGACTAACAGAATGTCTGTCTGCATCGATGTCTTTGGGGGCTGAATAACGAAGTTCTGTTCGCGTTATTAGAATTATTTGTCAGCGTGCCACGCGCTATATCCTTTAATAGCCCCTTTTTAGAAGACGTTGGGGGAAGAGGGGTATCTGTTATGCGCATTAAACGTATGATGTTTCCCAAATTAAAAAAAAGTTTTAACAGCTAAAGGATCATCACACGTGAAATAGACCAGTCAGCTCATAGTATGTTCCGGGACCAGGCGGCATTAAGGGAAGGGGATGGAAACAATACGGCGGTCTGTGTGCACGCAGCTGGGCTGATCCCCAGGAGAGAGACTGGGATTGGGATGTGCCCTTTTTAAGCAACGATCAGTGACATGCACTTTCAAGCCCCCCGGACACCTGCAAGGTTGCGAAGGATGTGAGACTTTCCCCGGTGCAGTTTGTTGCGCGGCTCCAGCTCCAGCTGCCAAGAAGCGTTTGCGAAAAACGAAAAGTCCACAAAATGCGCATTGCTGCCAGCATCGCTTCCCGGACGATCGAGCTCAGCACCTGAACGGCATTTAATATTTAGAAGGTCAGATGGGGAGGACACCCGATCCCCTTTTGTCCGCTGACTTGCCCGGCGGTCAACAGCTTCTCCTGCGCCGTGACTCAGCTTAGGGTACTCAGATGTTTGCAGCACCGCCTGAAACATACACACCACCTCATCAGAATCTGTCAAACGCATCTTATGTTAAAATGCCAACGGTATTGTATGTCGCCTGCATCTAGCAGTTAATACCGATAGACCCATGAAAAGGAATTAATTCCTCCCCGTTTTTCTTTCTTTCTTTCTTCTTTGGCAAGAGGAGTCCTGGATGCTTTTTGCGGGACTTTTACTCCAGGACTGTATTTGTCTTGTTCTCCATACAATCGCTCAACAACAGCTTCTTTCAGCGCTTGTTTTTTTTAAAAAGACTTTACAGCTGTCGAGGCTTTTCAGCATTAATAAGGCGAGACCTGGGATGTGGTGCATTTTTTTCTATTTCTAAACTTTCTTTTGGACACCGTTAGAAATGTGGCAAGCTCCCATTTTGGGGGGAAATTTATGCATACGCGAAAACTAACACTGTCAGCGTAATTCGGAGCTGAACCTATTTACGATTTGGATTCTGGCAATTATGTAGAGCGGAAGAGGGGCGAAAAGATGGATGACAGCGTCGCACATGGCACCTCCGCCGGGAAGGATGGCGAGCGGAGCCCGGCTGGTGATTTGGATGAGGTGCAGATGCACCTTACCTGCTTGCCCGAGCGTTACATGAGGGCCAAATTCACCTTGTCAGCATATATTCTCTGCTGGACTGTCCTGAAGTTATGCCAGGTAAGAGGGATGTTCGAACGAAACTACGCGTCCTGCCCCCAGCCGTCGGCTGGAGTTCATCACCTCCATAATATCTTAATGTTGAAACCCGATAATCGGTTCTTTATAATTTTTGCCCATTATTATACGTCCTGTCTAAGGTCGCTCATAATCAGCCCTACCACCAACGAACAAGCGGCAAACTCTTTCCTTACACCGACAAGTAAACAGTTGACAGTAACCGCCAAACCTAAAAAATACGTAGACACAGTCTGAGATGTTGTCTTGTAGAAACTAGAAAAACTTAAGAAACTAGGTAACTAGGTATTTTGGACTCTAAAACTTCTGATTACAATGGATGAGTGATGTGCTATGGTTCTGTACTAAGGTGTATTTACATATAGATGGAACTTATCTGTTTATTAAGTGAATTGAAAGGTGGTTATCTTACATTTTTGTTCATCTGTGTTTGTGTAGTCCTGTTGTTGGAAGGAGGGGGGTGAATTCTGAGGAGATGTTGGACACAGCACAGGTCAGGGTGTTTAAACCTAGTGTGCAGAGGAATGCATTTATGTCCGGAAAGTGCCTGGATGAAATGTGTCGGAGCTGTTCACCCATCTACGCCTGATGAGAACGGTCTGGTAACAGGGTACAGGCGGGTACGCGCTTAAAGCCGTGATGAGGACCACCTCAGCACTCGAAAAAACACATCGAAGAATGGTGACTCGATAGGTAGCCCGCAGCCCAACAGCCCAAAGACAGGAGCTTGGTTTGAGTGAACTGGTGACTCTAAAAGTGGCCTGTGATGGCCTGGAGTCCCATCCACATTGCACCCTGTCTCGTGCCGTTTATCCCCAGGATAATCTCCACACTTGCTGGATGACTGGTTTACGGAATAGTTGAAGTACATCTTGGCAAGATCTTGCATGCAAATTGAAAGTTAAACAAGCTGTAAAGTGAATACAGCTGGCTTGCTTGTGATTACGGGCGCTACTACAGACTTTCCAAGAACGGCATTCGCTTTGCCACAAACGGGCATTATTTTATGACGGCAGAACAGGCAACGTTCTGGCTCTGTGACTCATGGCAAGCCAGGGAGCCCAGAGTCTCCTTTAGCCCAGAGGCCTGACGCTCTCTTCACTCACCATTTACTCATGGCAGTGTACAGAATAAGAACCAGCCTTCAGCCGCAACTGCCACGACCCTTTTTGCTCCTTGCTGGTGGCGTAAAAGATTAAAATGCCAGCGGAGATGTTGCGAGCGAGCCAAAAGGGTTCACATCTGCTGTAAAAATAGCAGTGTGATTTATATATAAATAAAATGCCGGCCTCGTTATACTTGACACGGCTCCTGCCTCTCCATTTGTCCGTTTGGGTCTGTTGACAGCACCCGTTGCATGTCAGGGAGCCACTCTCCATGACTTATACCAGGATACGATCCGTCTGTGACATCAAGGGTTCCGGAAGTTTCCGCCGTTACCCCTTGTAGGAAAATAAACATTCAGGAGGCATGGTGCCAGCCAGGGGCGTCGGAGGGCATTGAAGGGGCAAGAGAGGCCCAGCACATTATACCGGCCCTAAAATATTAGTTTATGGGTCAGGTCAACAAAATGTCCCGAGCCCCTTCCCACCCCCAATGTCACATTCTGTCAGGGGGCTCAGAATTCCAAGTTGTGCCCCTGATGACGACATACACATTCTAGTTATTTGTTTATGGAATCGTACGCTTTTTGGTTTCATCAAAGTATAAACAACTGTTTTTTATACTAGTAGCAGGAAAATTTTACTTCTAGACGTACTGTAGTGAAGCAGGAGTATGTCGAGACTTTTGTGTGGATATTTTAGTATAACTTGGCAAATTATCACCAGTTACGGCTATTTTCGTCATGGTCCAAAAAGAACCTGACGTCAAGGCTGTCAGGTGACCAGAACTGTCTTCTCGACATTACCTGTATCTTGGGTGGGTCTGATCCACTGCCATACTTGAACTGCTGTGGGGGGGGGGTTAATGCCCAAAAATATGCTCAGTGCATACCTTGTTATTCTGCATCCCTGACAGCAGCAGCTCAGCAATCCCCTTTCACATGGCAACGTGACATTTTTATATTTATTTTTATTTAGAAGCTTTTATTCAGAGCAACATTTTGAGAAAGTATGATCAGACAGTCCCAATCCAACTGGGAGTAAAGGCCTTGCTCATGGAACCAGTGGTGAAATCACAACCAAGCATGGGATTTGAACCTGCAACCTTCCGACCACAAGTTTAGCATCCTAACCTGCCGGAACTGCTGCGTCTGACAGGGGATCTGGATCAGATGTTGACATCACACAGCTGCAGGAGAGGTCAAAGGTCACCGTACCAGAATTTCTCTCCCCCCGAGCTTTCGGCACACATCATCCTTGCTAAACACCCTCGTTCGCCAACGGGAATGGCGGGAAATTGGCAGACAGACAGGGCGGTGGGAGTTTCCCCATAAAGCGTGCCAGTTCAAACCAGCTTGTGAAGTACTGTATCAGTCATTTATGGCATGTCAAATCACGTCAGACACTTGAACCGGTTTTCTTAAAAGTGAAAGACTTTCATAGTGTCAAATTACCCTGGATACATTTAGGTTTAGGACCGCTCTTGCACGGAATACTTAAAATGTTTCAAAGTTTTAGAAACACCAGGTCGGGAAGTGTGTGTTTCCAATATGCATCCATGCTGTGTAATATGTTTTACGCAAAGGTAAGAGATGTCAGGGTGAATTAGTGAGACGCAATGTGATTTCGATAAACAGACTGAACGATTTGCAACTAAGAAACGTGGGTGTGGTATTTCTCAGTTTGTCTGTAGCAGTTTAAAGGATTAAAAAAAATTCTTAATACTTGCTTTTATTGCCAGGATACTTTAAGGCTTGTGAAGTAGAGAAAAAATCTGAGCCAATTTTGCTGATTTCTTTCCCCCTTTTGGGAGGAAGGCAGCCTGCACACATATTTTGCAGCAGCATTACAATAAATTCCTTTGTTTTGCAACGAACCGTAACCCTGCTTAATACGCTGGGGTTTTTGTTTTGCAGAGACTGGGATGCTCACAAACCAGGGGTCAGGTAAGCATTCCTGCTGTCATTACAGTTGCTTTAAAACATTTTTCCTGTTTTTTTTTTTTAATAATCCACGAGGGTTTTGGTTCCGTAAGCCCTATCTCTATATATTAAAGAACCAGTTTTATTTTCTTTTATCTGAATATGTAAAATGTGGGCGTAGGCCTGAAGCAGAAACGGAAAAGCAACAGTGATTATCCTCTCCTCCGACAAACACTCCCAGCTGAATCAACAGAAATATCGTCCAAACAAAGGCTGTGGGAATCTGCTCTCGAAAAAAAGATGTCCTCAGTTTACAACGTGTCGTCAGTGCCCGTTGCCGGAAACAGAGGGCCAGAAATGGTGTTTGTACACAGAATGGTTCTTAGAGATGATGATTATCAAGTTATACAGGTGTGCTGCGTTTTAGAATCTAGCAGCACGTGTGCCTTCCATAACAGCAAATCCTAACCATCTGTAGAAGGAAATAGCAGAAAAATTATTTAAAAACTATGAAATTACATAATTTGTATATTGTTTATGTCATCAATGTACCCCAATATAGTGCCACATATGTAACTGCTGGTTAACTGATAGTTAAAAAAATTCAGGTTAAATTGTTGTAGGTATAGCCTGATATAGGTATATTCTGAATTTTGAATTATTTAATCAGTAATTACTTTCTCCAAGTGTATTTGTATTTGGCCTGCACATAATTGTGGGTAAAACGGAATGATGCTCTACCTGAAAAGGTGTCTCCTTTGGTGTTTCCGCGTGTCAGGGTCATGTGGGGAGCTAGGTTCTGTTTGGGTTCCGTTTGGTTTCCATGATGCCCCCGTGTCGTAGTGGAGCCAATTCAAGTAACATAGCAGAAAAGAATGCAAGTGGAATGTCTGATGTACCTCTTGTTGTTTTCGTTTGTCAACCTCGTGACCTGAAGCACGTTTGGCATCGAGGGCAGTATGTTTGAAATGCCGCTCGGAGATCTCGACTCTAATGGTGCATTTGTTCTGTAAACCGTGTACTGTCATTTTATTCTGACAGTGTGGGGGAGGTTCCTTGCGGTAAAGCTCTATAACAGCTCATTAGTGGTGAAACGCCATGCTTGGGTCACAAAGGCTTCGCAAATTTTTCCCATTAGTCAAGTATCTCCACAGCACACTGTCTCTGACCTTTGGCAGAGCAGGAACGTGCAATGTGGTCAGGGGCAGGATCTTGGCTTTGGGTGAGAGGCCCAACACGTCAAAGGAGACCTCAGGCAGGGCAAAACCCTGCAATCGTCTCTTTGTAAAAAAATGCATCCCCTTGTGATTGCCTTGGTTTGACCTTAAAGACCATGCTGCAAGTCTGGGGTTAAATTCTTGGCACGGAAACCAAGTGATAGAGAAAACGAGAAAAAACATTCTCTGAAATATCGCTTTTGTTTACGGTTGTCAACACCAGGTGTCACTCAGCTTTCGGTGACGGGAAGGATAGCGTGGCAAAGTCAGCAAATGAGACGCCGCCTTGTGACAGACGGCATGTCCTGGTACTCAGACTCTGGTTCCCAGTGGCCTTCTTTCACAGGATTCCTCCCGGTAACCAGAGCTCCAGGCCTGTCCAGACTGGCCATCTGCCCGGTGACCTATCACACAGTCTGAAGTGGTAAGTTGCTCAATCATAGAATGCTGGTCACGGGTCTGCCAGCGTCCAGGAAGCACTGGCCACGGAGTCTGTATTCGTATCAGTGGAAGTGTGGGTCACTGAAAGGAAGGAATCATCTCCCAGCAGGCCCCTCAAATGCTCTTCACGACTCGGTCATGCCACCCTACCCCCCACAGCTACTGAATCTTTTTCCTGGCATTTCATTGGCCGAGGAGGGTGCCCAGGACAGCACTGTGGTGCCAGACCTATTCAGCTACTCCACTGACTGATTCATATGCCCTAGTTACCCTGTAGACAATTGCATCTCAGGCTACCGCATGCGCATTCACATTATTTTTCATCTATTAAACGCTTTTATTCAAAGTGGAATTCTTTGTGTAAATTGAATGCTTCTATTAATAGGGCAGGATAAATTGAAGTGCTTTAGGGTACAACAGCAGAGGCTTTTCTGGGAAGGAAATATGTTGTCTTTTTACTCTTTAAAGCTCCTTTACTTGTGTGCTTCTGACTCCTCTAGGGTTTTTTTCAAGGCTTAAGGATTTAAAATCCTTCCTGTCCCGGACGTGGATCCACTGTCTCGTGGCGCAATGGATTTTCAACACATGGCGAATGTGTTAGAATGGGTTTTCTAGGCCCTGTACGCGGTCTGGCTTGGGGGGGCAATCAGCACCCTCTTTGCCTCACAAACACCTCTGGTTGAATGGGAATGAACCCTGTTTGCCCTGCTTATCCTTGAGCCACACTGGAGCTCATGCTTTTACCCCCAGAGGCTGTTTCTTCACCTGATTTGTTTGTTCTGCCGCTCAGAGATTTTTCATTTCTGGACAGACTTGTTTTCTCCTTTTATTTTTTTTTTTGCTCTTGGGATGGGCTTCTTCCCTGTCTTGTTTTTTTTTTTTCTTCTTCCTCTCCTTTTCACGGACTTGAGCACGAGCATGGCACTTTCAGTTTGATGGGTAGTTAAGTAATGTCGGGGTGCGGGATCCTCCACACCGTACCACAGAGCGGAATAGCAGCCACCGGAGTACCCGGGAGAGGCTGTGCAAGCGGACCCGTGTCACAGGTAAGAGGGCGAGGGCCACTACAGGTGGATGACAGGTGGACTCATGGCTGCAAAGTGGTGAGTTCAAAGACCAGTAAGGGAAATGAGCGTAGTTTATAACTCGAAATGTTTTCAATTGTGTAAATTGCCAACCTTTTGTGTCAGCTGAAATAACAGTGCTTAATAGGCAACTAAAAGAACTGAATATAAGAGATAATCGTGTCTTGTGGAAAGGGGAGCGTCGATGTAATGGGGATTTTGTAGATGGGTCTTGTTTTTACTGGTACTGGTGTTCAAGAAAGGGCAGGTCTGCTCAGCCTCCGACATGTTTCAGATAACATTATGACAGTGGTTCCATATGAGTCAAGCCCCAGTTCCTGGTGCTTTTTCTGTGCCGGCCTTTGTTAAATTAGTCCCCTGTCGTGTTATGCAGTGGGGCACATGCCGGCCAGCACCGTGCCATTGTTGTTGTCATGGTTCGTCGGAGTTGTCGCTATGTTCTGTACGGCATAAGCATGACCGGGCCAAACAGTTCAGGAGCCGATATGGAACGTCGCCATAATAAAGCTGAGGATCGGCAGCCAAGCTCGGCTCGGGAACGAGGCTCCGTACAGAGGAAGGCTCGCATTCCTGTTGCGAGACCTTCTTCGCGCTGGCAGGGAAGAGTGCTTTTGGGTTTTTTCAGAGCTCTGTTGATATAAGAGTGTTTCTCCGGGATTCTCATGGACACAGACACTGCAAAACAGTAAGAGCTGTCAATGGAACACTGCATCCTGTGATTGCGGCAGCTGGGTCAAATGATAACCGTTTGGAAAGGCTTGCTAAGATATGTCTTAAGATATGTCTTGCTAAGATAAATCTCAGGACCCTTCATGAAGAAAGAGAGAGAGACATCGAACAAATCCCAGAAAGATACCCCGGGCTGTCTGCTTCTGTCCCATCTCTAGCTGGAGAACACCTGAGACATACTTTGAGATGTATGGAGACAGTATTCCATTAAACAGCAAGACCTCTGAACCAGACAGAGATAAAGTTTCCTCAAATATCGAACTGTTTATTCCGTTTATCAGGAGGGACTCATTTTGCAAATCAAGAGCAGACTTTGCAAGTACTTTCAGGATTTCAGACAGTCAATGTTGGCAAAATGAAAGACACCAGTTCATAAACCAGTCCTACGTAAAAGAAATAAGTTCAAAGAACATTCATGTGCAGTGAGTTTTCCTTGTTTTGTTATCATGAAAGTGGATCTAGATGGATCCTCAACTGGATAACTGTCCGACGTGCTCTGGTGTGTGTTTGTGTGTGTTTGATAGCAGCAGTGATGTCTATTATCTTTTCAGCATCTCACCATGTGCCTTTGACAGCAGTCATTTCAGTGAAACCGTGCAGTGAAGTCCTGCAGCAGACAAAGTCAGGTATTTATTTATGGTCCAGCAGGGATAAGAAATAACTGAGTAATTGGTTAGTGGATAGTTTTAAACTGGAGGCATAGTTGAGGAGAATTCACATGTAATTAAAAATGATTACTGGATCTCCTATGAAACATCCTGGGAGGATCATTTTCCTAAGAATCCATGTTAAACAGTAACATGTAGGACAAACTTGGGCATAAATTCTAGTCAGGTTGTTCTGTACACCTTTGCTTTTTGGTGCATCTCCGAAACATTCCCCAGAATTTGTAGAACCTCCAGTTCTTGTAAAACCTCAACGAAAACGGGCGGCCCAAATCTTCTGTTACCAACCGTATGTTGTTCCATGTTCTTCTGGAGACACAAAGATCTCCAAGGCGGCCCAAATCTTCTGGACCGTCTGTTGTTCCATGTTCTTCTGGAGACACATAGATCTCCAAGGCGGCCCAAATCTTCTGGACCGTCTGTTGTTCCATGTTCTTCTGGAGACACATAGATCTCCAAGGCGGCCCAAATCTTCTGGACCGTCTGTTGTTCCATGTTCTTCTGGAGACACAAAGATCTCCAAGGTGGCCCAAATCTTCTGGACCGTCTGTTGTTCCATGTTCTTCTGGAGACACGAAGGTCTCCAGGGCTCTGGCAGGAGGATCCGACTCTCAGAAGCAGCTGTTTTCATGCTTAAGCCCTTCGATGAGCTAAATGATGATGCCGGGGGATTAAAATAACAAACATAGCATGGAGCTGGGTGGGGATGCAGCGTTTGCCATTAGCCAGAGCCATGGAAGACAGGACCGTTCGTGTGACCTTCTCTGCTTTGCTCACTTTCATACTTAACACAAGAACATGCACCGGTATAGTTACAGTGTCCCACAAGCTCAAAGATTACGGTGTGGTGCGAGGGGCATGGCTATTTAGATTGAAGGATGATTCATGTTGCCTTTGTTGTCATAGTTTGACTATCCTTGCTTTGTGCTGCCCTCAATGTAAGCGATATCATGGCGTCTCCTGTCTTTGTGCCCCTGCACTCTATTCACTCGTCTCCTCTGCCTCTCTTTTGCAGTCCCCCTATCTCTTCCTTTACCTCTCTTTCTGTTTTCCTCTCCCACTCTTTCTGCACTGTATTGGCCAAACAGTCATCTAACCCTCCCAAGGGCAACCCACCGCCGACTCCCAAGGGGCCTGTTTTAGCCTGAGCTCAGAGAGGGGAGCGGGTTTCCACGACGACAGCGGAACCTTCCGTACTCTTCGGTGGCCCGTGCCCCTGTGACTCTGCATTCCTAGAACTTCGCGAACGTGTCAAACGCCTGTTGCTGTGTGGCTCGGGTAGCGGGACAGCTACCGTAACCCAATCCAGCATTACCTCAGCGGGGATCACGCCGGGGCTTGAGGACAGGCTTAGGGTCCAGCATGTCAACAGAATGAACAACAAAGACCCTTCTCTCTATCTGTCTACTCATTTCAGTCACGGCTTCTTAACTTAATCCAGTACGATTCAAACAGAGGTAAGTTCACCTGGCATATGGCATGCAAGCTCCATTGTGTCCCATCTGTACTATCTCTCTGTGTGAGTCCAGGCATTCTTGTCATCTTTGATGTAAAGCTAGTTGCACCCATCAAATCAGAAGCGCATTCAGATCCATGTGACGTCCTTCAACAGAGGCGACCGCGGCTCTTGCGGCGTGGTTCCCGCGATGACAGCCAAATCACACAGCCATTAACCCGGGGAGGATGACCACCTCGCTTACCCTCAATGCCCCGATCTCTGTCGGCATCCTGGGAGAGCCTGGATGTTGGAGCATAGCTGTTGATTCAGGACATTCTTTTAGCTACACATGCTAAAAGCGATTAGAGCAGTTTCTCCACCATGCATGCTGCAGGCTCCCACATCAATCTCCTCAGAAGTTTCCCCCAATTCTGCAGTGCAGGCTCAGTCCCGCTACAGCCCTCCCACATTCTTTCACTGTCTTATTTATGTCATTTTTATATAGCAGATGGTTTTACCCAAAGATACTCGCAACATGTCCAAAGTTACACTTTTAACTTTATATGTAACAGAATAGTGACCTTATGTAGCTCAAGTTCATTATCTTGCTCAAGGGTAGAAGCGGCGTTTGGGTGTTGACAGCTACCAGCTGCCGGATGCCAAACCAACTGGAACAAATTGTTCTCTGTCCGTGTGGGGCAGCCGCACACCCAAGCCTCTTTCTGTGATATTTGGCAGCTTTGAGCTTTAGCAGTCCTGGCACAAGGTACGGTAAAGCTTAACTACACTGACTGAATTGCCTGCTTTTCTCAACTCAATAGGGTTTACGTTTAGATAAGTAGCAAATCTGAATCCTGGGCAAAATCGTTATAAATTGTTGAAAATTGAACGGAGTTGATTGGTCAAAAATAAATATTTTTTAAAATTAATTTAAATTAGTTTCAAGAAATCTGAGGGGCCCAGCACTTTACAGGGGCCTTTAAATACATTCAATTATAAAATTATGCAATGTAAGGGGGGTGGGGGTCCCAAGGAGACATTTCGTCAGGGGGCCCAGAATGTGTAGCTGCAGGGTGGACCTAGAACCTATCCCAGGTAAAATATGGGGGGCCCGCATGGGGTGGAAGTCCATCAGACCCTCTTTCTCATTGTAAGTAAGTCGATGAGTAAAACTGCTATATGATATTTTCAGCGTTAATTACCCTGACACAGTTTACATTTACATTCTGCACATTCATCTTCTGTCTAGAGTGACTTACATGCTGTCACGGAATCAACTAGTCCTAAGTGCAGTTAGCGTGAGCTTCCAATGAACGCACAGGTATGAGGGTAAGAATTTAAATGTATTCTTTTCTAATAATATTTATTTAAATTCTGTGAGGTTTCTGTGGGATTCTGTGACTAAGCGGATGATTAGAGATTAGAGACCCCCCCCCCCACCTGTGCCAGTCCTCTGGAGTGGGGTGATTCGGGGGCCTCCAGGGTGAGCGGCAGCTGTAAAGGCACGTTTGGCCTGTGATGTTGTGTCTGTAGTCCACAGTGAGGCACCACAGCCAGGTGAAAAACAGCACGGCTTCAGAAAGCACAGATTTAGGGCTGGAGTCCAGTCATATGACTGATTCGCACCAGGAGACGTCTGCTAATAGATATCCTTAACCCCCAGCCCCCCCCCCCCCTTTTTTTTTACTATCTGGATACCAAGTGTCTTGCTTTTGGCCGACCTTGAGCGTGCGGGGGAGGGCCAGGATACTGGGAGGGGGGGCAAGCACAGAGTCCAAATGAGAAGCGCATGCAGAGTGTGACGTGTAGCTCAACAGGTCTGAGGCCCAGATAGAGGTGCAGGGGTTAGGTGTTGTGGCTGCACCTGTCCTCAGCCTAGGCTGCCTGTCTCTGTACCCCCCCCTCCCCCCAGCCCCCCAAGGCAAACGATCAGTATCCCAGCAGCCCTCAAATGTAACCCCAGCGAACGAAAGCAGGGCTGTCAGGCGAGACCGAATGGCAGCGCGGCCAAACAAAACTCCTCGCAGAGTTTGCCGGATAATAGCGTGAGCCTGTACCAGTGATGTCTCAGTTCCCTCTGGCTTCTGTAGGTGCTGTGGCCATGTGGCCTTGTGATGAAGGAGCTGTGGTAGAAGTCAGTCAGCGACATGCTTCTTACATGGTATCACAATACAGCACATTTATGTTAGTCTTTGGATCAGTACTGCTGAATAATTATTCATTGATATTTCCTGGAGCCATTTGGCTGCATGTTTTTTTGTTTCTCAGACACGGTCACAGTAGGCTGGCATGGAGCAATTTATCTCCACGCTTTTGCACCAGCAGATTATGTGTTTTTTATTATTATTGTTATTATTGAGTCGGGGGTCTCCTGAATGCAGACGAAGAGAACTTGTGTTGTTTTGGGAGCCATTGTTTTTCAAGTAACGAGCTCCGCTGCACTAAGTCGCTACACTGCCGCTAGATGAGCCATAATGGTCTGTCTTTGATGAGGGTCATGTGAAAAGAAAAACAGTTTCCTGGTTAAAGAATCACCAGTCTCTCGTAATGTATGCAAGACCACACAAGTGTGATGAAGAGGGTGAATGAGGACCTGCTGTTCTGTTTTTCTGCAATCTGGAGGCCTGAAATGTAGAATAAAGCCACAAGCCTCAAACTACACCATTGACACAGACCGGACATGGGCGTTCGGAGCTTCTGCTTTGCATGAATGCTGACTCCGATTTAATTGGACATCCGTTAGCTAAATAACATTTATATGATCTTTGTTTTTCCGAAGAAAGGGCGAGATGATGGACAGAGATGGCATTTCTTACATAGATGGCCTCCAAAGGATTTTCAAGCACCGAAACTGGACGAGGCTCAAGATCCTCATTTGTCATGCAAATGGGGAGCAAACACTTGATTATTCTCTGTTTGCCGGAGTTACCGTGGAGACGGGAGGGCTTCAATCTCTCAGGACCCAGAGAATGGGTTTTCTCACACTGGGCTCTGTACAGACAGCCCCCCAACCCCCCCCCCCCCCGTTGCCCATTCCTCACTCACCCTGAAAGGGGGGATCTCCATGGACAACATTCCTTTAAATGGTTCCAGTCCACATCTATCAGAAGACCAGTTTCCACACTGAATAGTTTTACCCAGCACTTTCACAATCTACATTTAACCAGTGACCACATATTCTGTCAAAATTTTAATACAGACAATCCCCCAGTTGGGGCAGCGCGGTGGTGCAGTGGTTAGTGCTACTGCCTCACAGCATGAAAGTCCTGGGTTTGGTCGCAGCTCCTTCCTGTGTGGAGTTCGCATGCCCTCCCCGTATTCGCATGCATTTCCGCTGGGGGCTCCATAGTCCTCCTAAGGTCCAAAAGTGGGCGGGATAGATTGATTGGTGAGTCTAAATTGGCCCTGTGTGAGTGTGCACACCCTGAGGTATGCTGGCATCTGTCCAGGGTTGGTTCCCACCTGTGCCCATTGTTCCCAGGATAGGTTCCAGTCCCTCCCCGCGACCCCAGTTGGGATTAAGCGGTTTCAGAAAATAGATGGCTAGAGTCCAAGGTTACAATGATGTGTGTTATGATATTTTACTGTGGGTAAATGCTTTTTACTTTCACTACATTGTTCAATATATTATGAGATATTTTACATTTATTATAAAATAGTGTTTGCGTTAATGATTTTGCCTGACTGTAGGCTAATGTAAGTGTTCTAAGCTTATTTAAGGTAGGCTAGGCTAGACAATAATGTTTGTTGGTTTAAGTGTACTGTATTAAAATGCATTTTCGCCATTTTTTCAGCTTGTGATAGATTTATTGGAACGTAACCCCAAGGTAACCAAAGAAGCGTCCGTATTGTCCTTTGTGTCATTGAATTTTATGGCCTGTAATTACATAGGGTTTCACCTGCATTCAGTGCACAGATTGGCTGTCAGTGTGTCTGCATAGGGTTACACAAAGCCTGTAACATCATTATGGGTATTCACCTCTAAAACCTCTGAGAAAACGCATACAAACCAGTTAGATTGAAACAGGCTCGACTGTTAGCTTTGTTGGGGGGCCACAATTTAGGGGTATCGGGAGCAATGAGAATTAGAGTGGAATTAATGAGGTTTGTGGTTCACTGTTAGGGAAATAATAATGCCACATCATGTGACTATTTAGCCAATCACAGGGCACGTGGGAGTGGTCTTTCACTACTTCAATAAAAGGACCAGATGGGAGAGACTAGTGACCCTTGAATGAAAGTATGCAGGCTAAGTGGCCATCATCGCTGTGCTCCGCTGTGTTTGAGAAGAAAATGTGAAGAGCAACGTTCAATGGACAGAGTCCAGACTCTGTGTTAGCATGCAGCATGAGGGGCTCCCAGAGTACCCTGTTTTCCCAGGCCTACATGGGCAATGTTACTGCACACATCTCGGTTCTGTTTGGTGATGTGCTGTTTTCTGAGTCCTGCCCTCAAGCAAACCAAACAGCACCATGCGGATTTGATCACAGTAGGATGTCCATTCATCTATCCATTTATCTATTTCATCCTGGAGGTAATATATGTTTGTTTTTCCGTAATGTCCATGTAGGCTTTTATTTTTATTTTTTTGTGGACAGGTTCTCAGAAACACAACACTCAATGTGTCGTGTTGAACCTTGGATGTGGTTAGATCACCCGTGCTGGCATGAGTAAAATTCATACCGGCAGGGGACTTTTTGCCCATAACAACAGCTGAAAATGATCAAAGAGATCGTGGGCAAGGTGGGGGGTGGGGGGAAGCAGGGAGGAGGGCGTGGGGCGGGAGGGGGGCGGAGCCCTTGGGAGGAGGTCTTGTACTACTGTGGGGCTCTGGAGCTTTCTCACGCTCCACATCCGAGTGCTTGGGGGGCTCATGCCATTCCAAAGTATCCACTGTTCCACCGGACCCCTCTCCGTGCTGTGGAGTCCAAGCAAACTCAACAACGCCATGCCTTTGAGAAATAACGTGCTTGAAAACTTGGAGGGGCATGCGGCCGGGTTTGGGTTGTGGGGGTCGGTTGGTCTAGAGGCAGACTAGAAAATTTGCGCAATTATGAGAAAAGATCAGCGGCTGCGGAATATATCACATAACAAGGTTCTCACACAGATTATATTGGTTTGTTGGCCTTTGGGGAGGCGATTAGGTGCTACAGTCTGGTCCTGAGGTGGACAGGATTTTTTGACCCATGTGAAAAACAACCCTGCGTTCTCCCCATCTTCTCCCCACGTTCTCCCCATGTTCTCCCGACGTTCTCCCCACATTCTCCCTGCGTTCTCCCCGTGTTCTCCCTGCGTTCTCCCCATGTTCTCCCCACGTTCTCCCTGCGTTCTCCCCATCTTCTCCACATGTTCTCCCTGCATTCTCCCCACATTCTCCCTGCGTTCTCCCCATGTTCTCCCTGCATTCTCCCCATGTTCTCCCCCCGTTCTCCGTGCGTTCTCCCCATGTTCTCCCCACGTTCTCCCTGCGT
>JABFEB020000043.1:5350966-5374224 GCA_019775895.2 Stomatorhinus ivindoensis
TTCTGAGGATGACGCCCCCCCCCCTCCCCCCCCATGCCTGTCATGTATTCAGAATCAGTAGAGAGAGAAACAAGGATTGGGGAGGGAGGTGAGCTGGCGGGGTGGCTGACTGACTGTAGAGGCGTCGACTGCTGGTTCTGTCTGTGAATCATGGGAATCATACTCAGCTGGGTCCAGTCTGGTGGTCCCACGAAGGTGGCCGGCATCTGGATAGTGAGTATGATCCAGGGTAGATTACAAGCTTGAGTTACTACTGTAAATCCCTCTTTATTTATTGGTGTGTTGTTGCATTTTCAACACTGCCCCACAAGGCTTAATGCAGAATCAGACGTGTCCCGAGAAGCTCGTAATTTCTTACGCTTTTTAAAACAGTGATTTTATCCTGGGGGCGCGTGCTTGTGTGCATATTACCAGGAAGTGGATATACAGAAAGACAGAGAGGTGAAAAGGGGCTATTATCAAGCTGGATAGTTTAGTTTCGCAACCAGCGTGGCGGGCGGTTTGCAGGGAAGAGAACACATTCCTGTGATGTAATTATCGTGCCAAGCCTGTTGTGCAAACATATTAGTTTATGTTATATAAATGGATAAAGTGTAAAAATGCGAACAATCCAAAATCTAAGTACTTGTATTAACAAAGCAGAAAGTGATTATGAATATCAGAAAAGACCCCTTAAAAGAATATTGTATCTTCCCAAAGTATGCAGAATGCATAGCATCTTTGATCCAGTGTCCATGTGTTGGAGGGGAAAGGTCTCTTCCTTTACATATGATAAGTCTTCTTGCAAGAAGAGAGCAAAAGGCTGCACCAGCCTGAGGCTTGCTTAGATTAACATTCTGAGGAAGTACTCCAAATATTGCTATGGATGCCAAAGCGGTGATTAATTGCTCACATACTTTTGAGAATGTTTCAATAATTAAACCCCCAAAACTGAATCATTTCGAATACAAGAAGACGCTATCGATTTTTTATTTTTCAATTTTTATTCATTAAGATCCTTTAATGAGATTGAGAGGATAGACTGGGAAGATGGCGCTCTTGATAGACTGGGAAGGATAAACTGGGAAGATGTGGTCCAAGTCAGATGCGTTTTCATTATTTTTTTATTTGTGTGTGTGTCCTGTACAGGCTCCGGAAACCCCTGAGGACACTGCAAATGGCTCTGAACACTCCCAGGAGCAGGAGCCTCCCGAGTGGAGTGACCTGGGCCAGGAGACCACAGAGGAGTTCTTCGACACACAGTCGTGTCACAGCGACGCCTTCTCTGACCTCAGCCCGGACAGCGAGGGCTCCTCCGTGCTGCTCGGCGGACGGGGATTTCACGAGGGCGAGCCTGGGGAGAGAGGCTCCGATGAGGGACGCACCGTTCCGGAAAGCATGAAGGAGGAGTCTTCTATGGATAGCCTCTGCGATGACCTCTCCTCGCGATCATCACCACAGCAGTGTGCTAGTGACCAGCGACTTGGTGCTCTGGAGTTAGCTGAGCCTTATGGAACACAAGAGGCCTTAAAGAGTGAGAGAACTTTGATTCTGGAAGCTGGACTTCATCTCTCTTCATATCTGCACGTTCCAGAGACATTGTACCCACCTCCCGAGAAAGAGAGTTACAGCACGACAGACTCAGAGTGTGGACCTATTGACATAAGTGCCACGCATGGGCCCCTCCCCCACGCCGAGGTGTGCCCGTTGCCGGAATTTGCCGGAACGAGGCCTTCCCAATTCGTCTCCTTTTCTGGGATGGGTGGTCTCGTTCATGTTGAGGAGGAAGAACAGCAGACCTGCTCAGGTTCTCAGAAGGACCACCTGTCAGAGGACACCGTAGGGATTCAGCAGCCACTTTCTGGCCTTCTGGAGTGCCTGACTGATGATGGAGAGGACCACAGTGCAGGGGAGGCCAACATGACCTCTAACACTGGCCTCCAAAATTGTAACAAAGAGCATCCTTTGGATTGCCAATCTCAAATTTATGCCCATATATTGACTGGCAATGAATTTCAACTTGGCACAAGTGTTTATACACAGATTCCTACTATTGAGACTGTTCTGGAAACACAGTCTAACACTAATGTTGCTGTAGATTCTGACACTGTGGTAACATTTTTAAAAGATCAAATAGACCCTGGTACATGTATCCAAGCTGGGAATGAGGAAAGTGATTTAGAAAACAAGGCTATCGCTAATGCCTGTGTGAACTCTGCCATTGAGCATATTTTTATGGTGGATCAGACAACCGTACAAGAGAATAGTAAAGACGATGTTATAGAAACACTGCAGGACACTGACACCAAGGATGATGTGACCAAGGATGATGTCTTAAAGAGTCATTTACAGTCTGAGACTGAGGGAAATGTTATAATTGACCAGACAGAGAGTAGCACTGATATAAAGCCTGATAATGAAGAGCAGGTTCCAGAAACTCAGGACACTGAAATCAATGATGGTTTAGAAAGTCAACCTTATAGCAATACCTGTGCTCAATTTGACCCTGAGAAATCTGTGTTAGAAGCCATTTCCCACAGCACTGCAGCTGCACAGTCTGGACCTGAGAAGGGTGTTATAGAGACTGAACCATCCTCTGATATAGTCATACTATCTGGTACTGCTTACAGACTCTTAGAAACCCAACCCAATGGTAGTGTCTGTGTACAAAGTAGCACTGAAGAAGATCAGAATGACCCTAATATCTGGATTCAGTCTAGAACTGAGGAGAAGGTCCTACTAACCCAGATGGACACAGACCGTTACATGCAGTCTGATATAGAGGAGTATGCTTTGCTAACACTGCAGGACTTGGACACAACAGATGACGGTAACAAGGAGGATACTTCAGAAAGCTGCCGTGACACCTGTGCAACTGACATTGAGGAAACAGCATCAGAAATTGTTTCTCTTCCTATACAATCTTCCTATACAATAAAAGATATTTTAGGGACTGAATCACGCTCCAGTGCGCATAAACTAGCTGACACTGATGATAAACTCTTAAAAAGTCAGCCCACTTGCAATGTCCATGTAGAGTGTAGTGTTCAAGAAGATCACAATGACCGTAGTAGCTGTATTTTGTCTAGAACTGAGGAGAAAGTTCAACAAACTAAGATGGACACAGACAGTAAGATACAATGTGGTACAGAGGGGGCTCTTTTAGAAAGTAAGTGCTACGTAAACATCTGTTTAAATTGTGATGGTGGGGATAGTGTTTCACACGATCAACCTAATGTAAATGTCTCAGTATTATCTAGTCCGGAGGAGCCCCACCCTACACTGGAGGTGTCATTGTCTGTGGAGGGAAATGTTTTAGAAAGTCAGGTCTACATAACAGCATTTTCACAGTCTGGGACTCAGAAAAATGCTTTATGTGATCAGGCAGACACCAGCAATGGTATACAGCCTAATGAATGGAAGGTTTTAGAAACAGTCCAGGACACTGAAACTAAGGAAGGTGTTACAAAAGGAAATGTTTCAGAAAGTTGGCCTTATAATAACACTTATGCACAGTGTGACACTGTGTTAGAAACTCTCCCCTACACTAAGCTGTCTACACAGTCTGGTCCTGAGAACGATGTTTTAAACACTGAACCATGCTCTGATGCATATATGCCAGCAGATATAGAGGACAAACTGTTAGAAACCCTACCCATTATTAACGTTTGTGTCCAGTGCAGCGCTGATGAAGATCAGAAAGACCCTAGAGGTTTTAATCAGCTGAGCACTGAGGAGGAGCTTTTAAAGATCCAGATGGACCTCTGTACCTATTCACAGTCTGTTACTAAAGAGGAGGTTTTAAAGCATCCAAAACTGCCCCTCGCTAACAGCAACATGGCATCCTGCTTTGAGGAAGATGTTTCGGAATTTCAGATTGGCACAAACTATATGCTGTCTGATACTGGGCAGCATGTTTTAGAAACACTGAAAGAGACTGATGGCAGAGTTCAGTCTGTTAATGAGGGGGCTGTATTAGAGAATCGGTCCCACCTTAACAGTCCTGTAAATTGTGAATCTGGGGTTGACGTTTCTGATGGTCACCCTAATGTGAAAGTCTCAGTAATACCTGCTCCTGTGGAGCCCCCCAGTAGATCAACTGAACCATCGTCTACAGAGGGAGATGGTTGGACTTGTAACGCGAGCGATGTTTCACAAAGCCAGGCTAATGTTAATGCCCGTCTGCAGTCCAGCACTGAGGACTGGTTTTCAGAAGACCGGACAGATGCTCAGCATCAGAGGAAAGTGAATGTCAAAGCACTACAGGACACTGACACCAAGGATGATGTGATGAAGGAGGACATTTCAGAAAGTGGGTTTCAAGTAAGAACACATCTGCCTTTTGGGACAGAGGGAAATGGTATAAGTGACCTGACAGACAGAACAACTGACGTAAAGCCTGATATTGATGAGAAGGTTTTAGAAGAAGTCCAAGACAGTGAAACCGAGAATGATCTTACCAAGACAGAGGTTTTAAAACTTTGGTCCCCTAACGAAGCCTGTCCACAATCTAACACTAAGGAAACTATGATAGAAACTGTTCCCCACTGCACTGTATCTGCACAATCTATGCCTGAGAAGGATGTAATAGAGACTGAACTGTCCTGTGACACAGGCATACTAGCTGTTAATGATGACACACACTTAGTCTGCGTACAGTGTGTTACTGAAGAAGACCAGGAAGGCCAGAGTAGCTGCATACAGTCTAGAACTGAGGAGAAAGTTCTACAAATCCAGATGGAGGCAAACAGTTACATACAATCTGATATGGAGGAGGATGCTTTAGGAACAGTGCAGAACTTGGATTGGAAAGATGATGTAAACAAGGATGTTTCAGAAAGTTGCAATGACACCTGTGCACAGATAACCACTGAGGAAACTGTGTTAGAAACTGGTTCTCATGCCAGTATTTCTACACAGTCTGGTCCTGGGAAGGATAGTTTAGAGACTGAAATGGATCCATCCTGTGATGAAGTTTTACTAGCTGGTACTGATGAAAAACTCTTAGAAACTCACCCAGATGGTAATGTTTTACAGACTGAATCATATTTTGATGCACATATACTTGCTGGTGATAAGGACTACGTCTTAGAAACCCAACTGAATCATAAAGTATTTGACACAAAGGAAGATTTTCTGGACTCCAGTAAATCTTCAGAAAAAGTTCCTAGTATTGAGGAAGACGTCTCACAGACCCAGTCTCTTTATTGTGCACCTACTGATACAGAAGCCTTTGAAGCCCAACCTTTCTGTAATGGGTTTGGGACTGAGGAGCTGATCAAGGAATGTCCGCCTACCCCGCACAACAACCATGGGGTCATTTTCTCAAATGGCTCACAGCTGGATAACATCCTCGGATGGAAATCGGACACCTTGCTGGGAGATGACAAAGGAGAGTTTCATATCTCTTCAGAGGATGCAGGCATTATTGATTCTGTTCCACGAAACCACTTGGATACAAACTTCCATAACTTCACAGACCTGCAAACAGAGTTTGCAGAGGCTGCTTATGGAGTTGAATTTCATAGTATAACAAATAAAGAGGATTCCATTATTTCTGCAGTTGGCCTGGGTGAAATTAATTTTGACTTATCTGCTGACCCTCAGTTGAACAAAATGAAGCAATGTTTTGTGGATGATTCTGAAGTAATGTCTGAATCAGGGCAGCCATCAACTGAAATGCAAATCAGGACTAATAAACTGGAGTCCGACTCTGAGACTGACTTTGCCCCTGATGTGGAGTCACCTTGTGAGGATATCTCCAGAGCTTGTGATTCAGGTTTTGATGAAGTTCCTGAGTGGAGGGCGGACAATGAATTAGGCACCAGTTCCCAGTTTGAGGAGCTGGAATGGAACCACACTTCTGAGAGTCACTGTGCTGAGAAAAGTCCTGCAGGATCCGAGTGTCACTCCAGCAACACAAAGCCTGCTTCAGATCTTTCTGACCCTTTGGTACAAGTTCCCAAAGAGACAGAGCACAGAAATGCCGGCGGACCTGTGGATGCATTTTCAGGCAAGGGGGCGGACGCTGTTTCCTCAGAAAGCCTCCAGAGTCAGCCGCAAGCTTTTGGTCAGCACCCCTGGCTGGAGAACCTTGCTGTAGTGGTGTTCACCAGTCCCACTGACCTGGAAGATGAGCCCCACTGGGTCCAGCAAGGTTCAGAGTGGCGACTGGTTGTTGACGACCTCAAGCACTGTGACTGTTCTGAAGGGGAGGAGCAGGGTGGGCATGGGTTGAGGACCACAGATGCTGTTGGTGATGACCCCATCTCTAATGGCTTGGCTCCTCCCCCACAGGAAGTTGCACCAAGGAATTATGAGATAAGATGGGGGTCCGAGCTTGAACCACATAACTCTACGAGCAGCCAAATCAAGGGCTTATTTCATGAACACCTGGATCCAGAGAGGTATGAGGATAAAAAGCTTACATCCTTTGTGAGTCATTCAAAAATTATAGGTATATCTGATGGCACAAGAGAAAAGATAGGAAAAGACCAGATGGCCGATAGACTTAGATATTCAGTAGGTTATTATACTGTCCCTGAGACAGAACATTGTTCCTCTTTACAATCACTATTGGATGAGACAGAGATAGATGTGTATGAACAACCAGAGAGCAATTTAAAGTTATTGTCAGGCAGTAATCTTGAACCCATTCTAGAATGGGATCATTATCATGAAAATTTGTTCGCGTTGGAAGATAAAAGCAGTGTGAAGGAAAGGGGGGAGCAGCAAATGCCTTTTATGGGGTCTGCTTTGGAGGATCTGAAGATTGCCACAAGCTACACTGATACCCCCCCTCCCCTTACCGTCTGTTTGCCCTCCACACCTGAGAGCAGCAAGGAAGACTCACCTGACAAAATCACACAGCATCTGCCTGGTTCCAATGCTACCTCTGCTGTGGACTTCAGTGAGGCCAATTCCTTGTCAGCCAATGAAAAGGCAGAGAACAAAAGCTGCTATATTCACAATGCAGCGTCCCAGGTCCGGGACGATCTCAACACGAGCAGAGAACTAGAAGCAGAAGATGGACTTTTATCCCATGTTGGGAACAGCTCAAATATTCAAAATTCAGTGAAGAATAAAACATCTAAGGCCAGCACTGCTGACAAAGCCTCAAAGTTCTTCAGTAGGATCCCATCATTCAGGAAGGGAAGAACCTCTGCAAGGGAGAGCAAGAGCTATAAAGGGGAGCAGCTGGCCAGGAATTCACAAGATGAGAGTATGGAGAGGATAACGTGTCCCCCTCTCTACCAGACTTATCTATCCCAGAGTACCTACCATCTGAGAGAAGTGGGCGAGTCAGGTAAACACTCAGATGATGACGTCTTTGAGAATGTAGTTTCCCCTAGAAGCAGTTTCGGGAGGAGATTTTCTGAAACCAGGAGTAGGATTGATGAAGAAGTCTTTATCCCATCCATGCAATGCCTTCGACACCCGAGCCTCCAGGGTCCCTGCGACAGAAATTCTGTTGCCATCCCAGCAATGGAAAGCCGGAGCCCCAGAAGGAGCAAGAGCACAGACAACCTCAACCTACGAATGAGAATAGCTTTGGCACATAAATCTCTGTCCAGTCTGTTTGAGTCCAAGTCCTCAGACAAGGAAAACGCAGACCACCGCCCGATGACCATCAACGAAGAAGCAAGCACAGAAACATTCAGGGGAAAGAAAAAACAGGGTAGTGAGACAGAGATCCTGAAGAGGGCCCTCTCCGTCTCTGATACAGGTAGTGTCAGGCGGATCCAGCGGGGCTCTAGGGACAGGCTAAGTCTCCAAATCTCCTCAGCCAAATTGCGGTCAGGTTCACAGGTGCCGTGTTACACTGATCCACTGAGCATAAAGGTTGCATCAAGAGATCTATCAGAGATCTCTGATGAGAGAAGGTCAGAAGGGTTTAGGATGTCTGGACCTTCCAATGGACTCACTTTGTCTTCCTCCAGCATTAGCTGCTTAGTCTCAGGCAGTTCCCAAGTCTCCCCTGACAGCTCTAACCATTTGACACCTACTAATTACGCCCAAATGACCACCCTTGTCCACCAGCATGCACCCTCCTGGGCCAGGTCCTTGGGTTCCTTTGAAGGAGTGGATGGCCCCCTGAGGCCTCAGAGCCCCAAGCCTCAGAGCCCCAAACTGTGGCCCCACCGTCGGAGCTTCCGCTACACTTCACGGTCAGTTGCATCATCCCTCATCTCGCTAGGGCAGGGGGTCAGTGCCGAGGGTCTCTGCGACCCACCTGGGAGGCCGAAGACCGTCAGGCCCCGGATGGCTCAGCTGGCATCAACCCAGTCAGTGGACATAGACTGCAGGCAGGATGACGGTGTCATGGACAGCGAGTCACAGGACAGTCTGGCCGCCTCCTTGTCGAGCAATGACACTGAGGTAAGGTGGAGCAAACGTGCAGAAAATCCTCCTTATTGTCTGACAGTAATTCATTACCTTATTCCTTGTTGTCAGGTGTATTTAAAAGATGGATTATTCTACCTTTGACAGAGTTTATTTATGGGACAAAAGACATGCAGCGAATTTAAAAATGATACATACATTGTGTACGTACAGCTTGGCCTGCCTTCTCATGGGTCCTTAAAACATCAATGTTTAGTCTGACTAGAACACTGCCATGATCTTTTTGTACAGAAAATATTATAATGTAGGCAACAAAGACAGCGGAATTAGCTTTTTGGGATTTTTTTGGCGATTTTTGTCCGTATTGTAATTTTGAACAATTTTGTCTCAAAATTCTCCAGTTTTAATTATGCACAATATTCTTCACGTTTCAGTTTAGTGTCTGCATATCTTTGGGTAGGCAGCACCATCTACAGGAAATCCCATGCCAGTGACATAGGCTACCAAATATTCCCACATTTGTTCATACACAGCTGACAAATTAAACACACATGAGTAATCTAGATGCCTTAACCTCCCCACATTTACTGTGATAAAATTAACATAAAAATAGCAGCAGTGGCTAATTTTGGTGATATTAGTCACCTCATATAGATTTTCCTAACCAGTATGATGTGCACTCAAAGCTCACACAGGAAGGTGGCAAAATGGCCCACCAGTTATTGGACAAAAGGCACCAGGAGCTGGGCAGTGCACTGCGGGTGCAGAAGCAGGGGCAGCAGTCGCCCCGGCTGCGGTCCCCAGGACACAGGCCGCTCTCTGATTTGGGCAGCTGGGGTGAGCCCCTGTGGGTGCCAGTCATGGCAGGGCCAGCCTCAAACCTGAACCCAAGGTCTGGAAAGGGACAGCACTGTTGCTCCGACGACCTCTGGATCGAGGCAGAGAAGACCCGCCAGAGAAGACTTGTGTTGGCTGCACGCGGCAGCCTGTGCAGGCTGTCCAGGCGGCGGCCCGAAGAATCGGAGAAAGTAAGACCCAGAAATGACCAGAGGGGCTGCTGGGGGGCTCCTTGGTCCCCTCCATTCTCCTCATCCTCCACTCTACTTCTGCCCCTCAGCCTTGCGTTCTTCCGCTTCGTTGTCTCTCTCTCTTTTTGCCCTGTAGTCTTGCTTGGTAGGAACACGGGCGCTTTTTCTTGACTGTACTCCCAACAGCTGTCTTAGTTAGTCGGGACTGAACTCCAGAATCTCCTAGGGAGAAGGAGAAGCCTGTGGCAGGAAGAACCACAGTACTGAGTTGTACCATCATCTTGACAGGCCCCGGGACACCGGTCCACCAGCTTAGGCCAGGATTTCTCCATCATGCCTCTGAGGGACCTATACTTCTCTCAGAGTACCCCCATTGGCCTGGATTGCCTGGGCTGGCCTCGACATGTCTCCTATCCAAGTGAGTACCCCCTGCTCGCCCCCCCTGGAGTGTCATATGGTGCTCTATTTGTTCCCAGTTAGGTCTGGTTATGTCAAACAGATGAGTTCCTTTGGTTTTTTAGCAGCAATAAATATGAAGGAAAGGGAGCCATTTTTGCTCTGGGCAGAGCAGAGGAATGACTGTTCCAGGTGGCCAAAAGCTAGTTCTGTGGTTTGAGCCAAGAACGAGCTCTGGGGAGAAAAAGCATGTCAGAGATTTAAGTTTCTGTGGAGATGTAATTCAATTATGTGTCCGGTCATGAACCTGAAGACTGAAATACAACATTTCTTGTCAAATGTTTTTAGGCTCCTTTGCAGCACATCAAAACCCACTGTTATGCCAAGATTATGAAGCAAATCTGCACGTATATAATTTTAATATTAATATTAATTTTTGAGTGCCGCTTGTAACAACTAATACCCAGTTGGACATCATTAGGTTGTTTTTGTCTAAAGCCAGCTTTCAGGCCAGCTATAATGTCTGATCTGTCATCAGAGGCCCCAGTTACCATTGTCTGGTGTTGTCTGGACTAGGGTGAGCACAAAAGCTATCTTTGTCTGCTTGGGTGTGTATCATAACTTCTGAAAGGGGCCCCCTAGTGGCTTTATCGGTTATGGCATTGTTTTTCAGGGGTCTTCTGAGGTCACTGGTGACACCCACCCCGACAGACACAATACGCACATGCAGAAATTTGTCTGTGCAAAATGGGTTTCCACGCACATGCATAGACACACGCGACGCTAAAAGAGAATTGAGCACGCTCACATGGTCACGTACACACAGAGATGATAATCAAATCTCCATGAGAGAGGAAATTAGGTAGCGGGAAAACTGCCATCCAAATTTCAAGTAACAGTTCTTGATCTTGCTCTGGTATAGCTGGACTGGTCATTTATGACAGCTGACCAGCACTGTGTTTTTCCAGTGTTCATGGGCTTGCTGGTGTTATGTCATAACTGCACAGTGCCCACTTCTTGATCTGACTTTTGTTAAGCTATAGCACTCAGACTCTGTAGCTGTCTGAATCTGACCAAAAATCCGCATCATATGTCAGAAAGTAAGTCTGCAGAAGATGCCAATATAATAATTTTGTTCCATGTCACGATCTTAATGTACTACTATGAAAGGATCCGAATGAAATATTTGCAATTCCATATGTCTGGATTCTATCAAGAACCACTAAACAGCCTGTAAGAGTCATTCCTGACTTTGACAGAGTGGAGCAGGATCTGCAGTTTCTGCCGCGTCACTCCAGTTGCCTGTTATTGTGTAGTTACAGCTATTTATTTGAACGCGAGCTGCCAGCTCCCTTGCAAATACAGGCTCAGCTCCAAGGAGAGTGGCCTAGGATCTGTCCAAACGTGTATCCAAATTGCAAACAATGTGCCCTGCGGCCTTTGGGGTCTTATGCGCTGCTTGTCGGTTGGTTTGGTTTGGTTTGCTGACGATTAGCAAATGCAAGCTAACCTTCCCCAGTGGATGCATGTGTGTTCCATTGATGCTTTTTGTAATTTGCCCCTCAAGCTGATAGGCTGGTTATTTCTATGTGTTAAATCCTTGTACTTAGCATTCTTCAGATTAAATGCACATCTTGGCTCTGTGTAATCTGCCATTTTGGAATGTTCTTGCCAGTGTATCAACATTTTTATGGTAATCTCAACACTCGTCCCCGGGACTGTATTCTTCTGAATCTCCATGCTATCACCTAGCACTTCTGAATGTCACGTCTCAAAATGTCCTACAAATAATCCAGGTTTCTTATTTTTGTTTCCTTTCATGCGTGAACATTTTTGGAAAGTTTTTGTCAAGCTCCAAAAAAATAACATGCTGCTGGAAAGCTGGGTCTTCTAAAGACCCTCTGACCCATATTCTAGAAGCTTCCGGTGTGTGCGAAAGCCAAAGCCGTTTTTATCCGGTGATGGTCCCATGTCGGCACTTGTGAATGACTTTCAGCCTTTTGGACTGAATGACGCACCATGCAGTCTGCATGCCACAAATTTCTCCTAAGTTTCATATTTTCTCTGTGAGTAATACCCACAAAGGTGAAACCTGCTTTTGATCTTTAGATGCTATAATGGAATACATTTAAATATATTGTTTTCTGTCAAGGAAGGATACTTTGCTGAATTTGCAGCCTGTGTTCTTTCATACTTGTGTAAAAAACGGTCAACTTCCTTGTGTTTGCATCCCACTCATTAGTATGCAGCATGTGTTTGTAGCATTGGGACCTTGTGAAAATCACCTCACGCGTGAGTAAGGAGGACTTATATAGGCTACCTGTGTTATGTGTATTATATGGGCATCATGTAGACTTCTGTCAAGTCCGCCTGTTCAATATCAGACAGCTATAATCTCATTTATAATGGATTTTACAGTGTTAAATTTAGATGAGGTAACAGGCTCCTTGAGAAACTTGAATTTTTTGAGCCACATCTACTGGATGGTGTAACAGGGTGTCTATACCTTAAAGCTCACACTCACGGAATACAATGACCATGTTCCCCAGTAATCCATGTTTTACTAAAATCCATACTTTTGGAGAAAAGCAGGGGGAAAAAGGGGTGGAGTGAGGGGGTTTGAGCAATGGGCTCTTTTTCAGTCCCAGCTGGGAAGGCAGGCAACCTCTGTCATTGCTATTGAATGCCATGACAAAGCTCGGATCCCCCCTCAGAGGACCCCCAGTGATGTCAGCTAGTGGCTGTGTGTGTGTGCGAGTGCAGGAGAGGCGCTGGTGCCTGCGTCGTGCCTGTCTCAGAGAGAGAGAGAGAGAGGCAGAGAGGAAGGGAGTGTGCCAGCAGACAGCAGCAGCGGCTCGGTAGACAGCAGCTCTAGAGCAGACGGCGGTGCCAGGCGACACTCGTGGGAGCTGGGCCCGAGACTGCCCCGCATCCCCTGGCTACATGCGCAGCCAGCAGGGGGGCACAGAAGGGGGCAGCTTCAGCAGCAGCAGCGGGAGCTCGGGGCTGTCCCCTGGGTCCGACTCAGACAGCGGCCTTGGGGGGCCCCCGGCAGGGGTGGGGGCTGCCCGTGGAGTCATGTCCCATTACTGGAGTCTGGAGAGTCTGCATTCCACCACAGGTAAAGCTGGTTCTCTGTTTTATTGGGACATGGTGGCTGGGAAGGTGTGGAGGGGGTGCACATCCTCTTGATAAGGGTGGGGGGGGGCGTGTTTGGCAGGTCGCGTGTTTTGGCTAATCTGACAGATCCACAGCAGGTAAACCCTCGCGCCTCTGGCCGTCCTCGCTCGATTTGCCGAGCTTTCAGTCTATTTCTCTGTCGCCCAGTTCATCCTGCTCTTCTTCGTAACAGCTAGACTGTCAAGGTTGCTCCTCCGGAAAGTGATGCTTCATGGGGTTGACGGATAAGTTGCCATTTTATGCAGACAATTTGAAAATACACCCCCTTTTTCTCAGATTTGTCACTGTGCTTTAGGCTGGAGTACTCTGGGCTAAGGAGTGACCGGTATTTGATTGGTCGGTGGAGGAGTCGGTAGCTAAAAGAATCAAGATGAAGCCAAAGGTCGTTGCTAAGCACCTTATACCATGTGCCTAAGATGCCTGGGTGACCGTAAACAGCCACGGGTTGGATGAATGGAGCATTTTGTTGTTGATTATCTCTCTGCGGCGAGTGCTGGCCGGGCTTCCAATCAGGCAGGTGAAAGAGAGCCTTTAAGAACAAAAGTGACAATTTGCAGAAGGACAAACGAGGGGCATGAGCGTATGGTGGCTCCGTGCTGTTGTGTGAGAAAGGCTTGCTCCAGCAAATGTCCAGGATTGCGTGTAAGAGTTGGAGGAGGGAGCAGCTGGAGGTGTGGGAGGGGGGTATTCAGGACAGTATCCGTGGAGAAAGGGCCCGCAGAAACCGGAGACAGGTGTGAGTGTCAGCATTCAGTCTCTCTGGTCGCCATGGTGAATGTGCTGCAAGCCAGCGTCATAATACTGATAAAGTCTGCTCTTTCGTCGTAGATATCTCATTTCCCAGAATGTCGGTCACCTTTTAAAGCACCTGTTAACCTTTTAATATTCTCAGGAGTCCAAGATGCTTTTTATGTTGTTTTTACATTCATACTGCCCTGTTTTTACAGAATTATATATAGATGGAGATTTGTAGTGAGAGATGTTCTTGGAGGATGTAGTGCTGTTAAGTCTTGCTACTGTGCATGGCTTTCACAGGAAGTCATATGGACTTCCGTCCTTGTGGAAAGTGGGGGGCTGATGTAGGAGACGATGAAGAGGGTACACGGAGACAGAGCTGGGCAGTCATTCAGCATCTCCCTCTCCATCTTGGCTTGGCCTCATTAATTGCTAGCATGAAGACCGCTATCATCTGGAATGACCTCACTCCTGGACCATGGGGAGCATGTTGAAGAACATTCAGGGGTTCCCGCAGTTCTTACGCATGGATTGTCTCAATGCCCACTTTGCCACCGCATTAAATTTCCCTGCTGCTCTTTGCTGAATTTTGAGTTAATCAGCAGCAAATGGTTTTAGAGCAAAAAGTTTCACATAATGACAGACAAACTATAGAAAAGATTAATGGCTTACAAGTAGAGAACAAAACGACTGTAAAAAAAAATCACATGATAAAGGAAATAAACAGTTCCAGACTCCAGCTGCTAACATGGGATTTGTTATTGCATTTACAAGTATGGAATAACAAGAAGGTTTTTATTGCATTCTTTTTATGGATGTCTTGTATCTCAGTGGCCGATCTATCCTCCTTTTCAGT
Organism: Stomatorhinus ivindoensis; assembly: GCA_019775895.2. Lineage (NCBI taxonomy): Eukaryota > Metazoa > Chordata > Actinopteri > Osteoglossiformes > Mormyridae > Stomatorhinus > Stomatorhinus ivindoensis. Next base: position 5,365,484 of record JABFEB020000043.1, read on the forward strand.
AAAACAAATGCTCTCTAAAACGATTATTAAAATCGGCCTAAACACTGGCTCACGTTCACATCCACACATCCCATATGTCCATAATAGGAAAGAAGCTACAGACTCAGAGTTTTGAAATTCCACAGCTCCTCAAATGCGGTGCCTCGCACGCGGCCTTGTTATCGTAAGACAGCTCAAGGCATGCTTGGAATTTGGTGCTGTATATATGACAAGTTGGCTCCTCCAACAGAGGTCTAGTGTGTAGCCTTGGGAACCTAAATGTAAGGGGTTCCGTTGACCTCACATGACCCATTTCCTTGCTCGCTGATTGGTGGAGAAATTATACAGCTACTGCCAATTCTAAGGACTTATCCAAAGGCTCGACCTTCTGTTCCAGAGATGAGAAACATTTGTTTTGAAATCTTAGCTGTGCCAGTAACACTGTATAGCAAAACCTTCATAGAGCAACACAGAAATATGCGGTTGAGGTTTCAGTTCGGTTCCATTCTGGTTTAGACATAGACCTGACATGCAAGACAAGGCGCTGCTGGCAAGTTGAATGCAGGACACGGCACTTGTGTTCACACATTCCTGTTTAGCAGATGGCAGGTAATTCGCTCCATGTTTTCCTACGTTTGCTAGGTTCCTGGTGCTGCTTCTTGCTCCTGGAAGATCTCACGGTGCCAGAACTTCGCCAGGTGGCTGGCAATCGGCTTCCTTAAATAGGCACCACAAAAACACTGATCTAGGCCTCAGGGAGGGGAGTGTGGGGGGATGGTGCCTCAGGCAAGTGAGATCACTGAACACCCAGGACCAAGCTTGCGATTCTATCCCGGCAGAAATGATAGCTACACTGCAGGCACTGGCTTGTTTGTAGGCAGCTGATTTATAGGTTCTTGGCTGCTGTTATTTTACTACGTGGCTGTGTCCCTGGATGCATATGTTAATGATGGCTAGCGATGGATAGTGTGAGGACAGTGTAGCCGTAGGTTCAGCTTCCTCTTCAGGTGTCTTATTGGTTGAATCCCGGTTCCCTGCTGCCAGCCATCACCCAATCAGTCTATCGTCAAGTCACTGGTGACTCATCGGGATGTTGTTAGCATTTGCTGCTTTAGGGTTGTTATTGCTTTCTCCCGTGGGGTGTGGCCTCCATTCTGGTGACTCACGAAACTAGAGTGTGACTAGGAACTTATGGGCTGAGAGCTTTGGGTGACTCAGGGCTACATTGTGCATCCGTGTGTAAATGAAAATGTGTGAGGCTGCTCATTCAGGGCTGATTCTAGGATTTCTTTAAGATCGGGAGCATAAGAGAGATAATATTCATACACAATTCATACAGAGGAGCCAGCCAATGATATGTTTTGAATCTTTGAGTGATAGGGAATGGGGCAGTCCGGGGGCCAATCAGCTATCATCTTCGCCACTCATCACTCATCAGATGCTCAAAACTGCTTTCTCTTGTGGTTGTTTGAAAATATGTGATTGAAGCGCATGTCTTTCAATATGTAAATTCATATCCAGGTAAGATACCCAAACAGATCTCCAGTTTGAGGTAGGAGGCTTTGAAGCTGATGCCGCGATTTTCTCTAGCAGAACTAAAGACTTGCTGTTTAATCTGTGTCACTCTTTTCACATTCGGTGTTGAAAACAACTTCCACTAACCCTTCGCTTCTCAAGGTGTGGCACGGGGGAGGCAGTGTTGGCAGCGATGACGTGAATCCTACAAACTCTCAAAGCCCCGCCGTCTTCGTCTCCATGGTGACTGGCAGTCTCTATGGTGCTCCAGATAAAGGGTCAAGGTGGGAGTAATGCCTCCTTTGCCTAGGGGGGAACAAGGTCTTAAAATATCCTCAAGGGTGGTTACAAATGTGTTTCCCCGTGTGTGCCGAATTCATGCTGAGAGTGCTAGCGCTGGAGCTAATCGCTGGAGGGTTACTGGACCGGAGCTGCCGGATGGAATTGGGGGGGGGGGGGGGGGGGAGTGAGTGGGGAGTGGATCAAGGGTCGAGCAGGCTTAGGGGTCCATGGTAGACCCATGGCATGGTGGATGGTGGCATATGTGTGTAGTACATCCTTTTGTAATATGGTTAATGAGAGGTATTGCTGTTGTGAACAAAGAACCCAAGTTGAAACAACTGACTCATTAATCAGTAGGTGGAATTGTAACCTGTGTAACAAATCATGGATCAACCAAGCAAATGTGGAATGGAGTCTCTTGCGGAGATTTATGACGTGAGCTTCAGGGTGATGGGCTTGCTGAGGGGAGAGTGAAGTAGCTTCTCTTACTAGTCCTGTAGCCCAATTTCCAGCAGGAACCAGAGGATCAAAGTCATGTTGAAGCCTCCAGTGAAGCAGAACCTGGTCGCTGACTTGTGCTACACTTCTTCACAATATGAAATGGTCTCAGGGAATAGTGCTCTACCATGGGTAAAGTACATGTATCTCATGGAATTTGGTTCTGTGCTCATGTTTGTTATATATGGAGAACGCATCAGGCACTAGGTCTTGTTGAATGGGCTATAGGGAGACAGAGAGAGGACAGCCTAAAATTGAGGGACCCCCCCCCCCCCAACCTGGAGGTGCAGTGATGATCAGCACAGGTCCATTTAGTTGTTCATATGAACTCTGCTCAAATCGACTTTGTTAAGCATTCATGGAATGTGTGTGACACCAAATTAGCGGCTCGCTCGAAAAGTGCCGCCATCCTCAGAAGAGGCGCTCCACCTTCCTAAACTTGCAAGGTCCAAGGTAGCTTCCTGGGTGATGGATCATTTACAGCATGACAGACAGTTTTTGCATGACAAAGAAAATAGTTTGTGAATATATAAGTAGTCACTGAGAGAAAAACAGCAGGTTTTCCCACAATCCCTTGCTCTATTTAAGTATACCAAGAAGAGCGGTGGAGGAGACACACATCTTGTCCCCAGATGCCCCTACTGGCATGAAATATTGTGGCAGTTCTTAGAAATCATTATAGAAAGGAGCTGGACAGATAGCAACAGATGCAAACAACCTTAGGCTCTCATTCTAAGTGCTTTTGTATCAAATACAAGGTCTGTCAGAAATGAGAACTATTACATAGAAAGCTACACCCCAAGTCCTTGTTGTTTGGGGGCCTTTGGAGCTGTAGGGAACTGAATATTCCCCTTTGATTAGATACCTAAATAATACAGAGATTGCAATCCCACCCCACCCCCAACCACCCTAATTCAGAATCCAGTCTATGCCTCTGGAATGTTCTTTCAGGAGACTGAGGGGATCTGGACTGTGTCTCTTGGCTTGTCCTCCCATACACACTAAGCATCTGCTGCAGTGGTCAACACCATGGTCTTGTGACCCCTGGTGGCTGCACGTCAAAAATCCTGGAGTGGAACTGTTATTGTACCTGTAGATAATTAATGGATTTCCAAGAGAGCTATTTTAGTCACGGCGATTAAACCCAAACATGTAAGTAATATGTCTGCTCGCCTCCCCAGTTGACGGCGCCAAGCACTCCCCCGCACCCTCGACATCTGCGGTCGGTTCACCCTCAGCGGTAACATCAGAGTTCTCCAGGGTTGGGGGAGCGGCAAGACCTGTTTTATTTCCACAGCAGGTTGCCTGGTCGGCCTGTAGCAACTTCGCAGCGGAGCAGGTGTGAGGCTGTCACAGGGTCATTTCTCTGAATTTATCTGTAGGAAAAAAATGCTATTTTGTTCTGCTCAGTGGATACTAATAACTTTTTTACTGTCTTATTTATATATATTATATATTTGGCTCCAGAGGTTGTATAGTTTGTTTAAGATGTAGCTACATTGCTGACCCTTTTATACAAACTGATTTTTTTACCGTTTATTCATCAGTATGTGTGTGTTTATATATATATATATATATATATATACACACACACATACTTAAAACTCAGATGTTACGAAGGCCTCCTTCATTGTATATTTGCATGCAGTTTCTCAGCTGACCCTTCCAGCCAGACTGATGGGGATTTTCCAAACATTTATTCAGCTGAGCATTTTTTTACAATTCCGATTAAGCGATTCACTCTGCTGTACTTCAGCTGGGGATGGCAAGAGGTTACTCTGCTTGCCACTAAAACCAGCAGGGAGACTGGCCCAAGATTCATTCTGTTATTGCTGGAAGAACAAGACTCTGAGGAGGAAGAGTGTGATGTTAATTTTAACAGCCACTGGTATGTGCTTCCCTCTGGCCATCCAGGTGATTTGCAGAGCCTTCCTTCATCCAACAAAGCAAACTGGAACCATAATCAGGGAAAGTGATTCTACTGGGTGTTCTGACTTAATTCTTCTCCTGACGGGTGACTTGATGGATAAACAGGAGCAGGCAGATGTTTATGGGTGGGTCATTCCCCCAGGATCATAAACCCACCTATTGTGAGGTATAATTAAATCAAAGTGGTATCATACTTCATGTTTTAAATGGCATCCTTTGGAGTTCATGTACACGCAAGGAGAGCATGTAATATTCACTTGGCACATGCCGTCGCCCTCTTAACAGTGGTGTCTATTTCACAGAGCATATGTAAAGCCCAAAGCAGCCTTTCTCACTCAGTAGATTCATTTTTCTGTGATGTGCATGACTCTCCATTCACTGTACCGACAGACAAACAGGCCCCCAAGTGTCCTAGGACATGCGTGTGTGTTTGTGTTAAGGCCGAATTTAGCCTGGGGAAACAATTAGCTGTTTGTCTGCGTGTGTGTGGGACAGACCGGGCACTGGCCTGCCGAAATGCTCCATTTTGTCATCTGTTAAAGACCCCCTCTCACTGCCCCCCACCTTGGGCTGCCGCACCCCACCCTATCTCACTTGACCTGGAATAACCCCTTACACCATCTGCATTTTCTCCCCAAGTTAGTTATCCATCCTGTGTCCTCATTTTGTGAATCGGCTCGGCACCGGCATGGACAGAGCATCTGGGCACATGTGGCCTTCTTAGGCTGCCCTAGGCCATCTTGCCGCAGGAACCACTTGGACAATCACGGTCATTCCAAACTAATGTGGGGAAAACTAAGGTTCTCCCTCGGCGAATGTCAAAGCAGGGGACTCTATTTGTGTCTCCCTGTAGCACCAGCGGTCCATTATACCCTCTCCTTCCCCACCCATGTACCCAATAGAGGCAGTTTACCCAGAATGCAACTGGGCATTAGAATAGCAAGGACTGGCAGATTTACCTGGTAAAGAGAAGAGATCGGTTGCTGCGCTACATAGAAGAGAAACAGTCACCCGGCATCCGAGCTGAACACCTCCCCCCCCAGTCTTCTGAAGCTTTTAGTCCTACACTTGCAGGAGAATAGCTCCACATTTCACTCTGAGATGCAACGAGGTGCTGGACAAGCTTCCTCATGCGCACGTACACACATCTCTCACATGCCAAAGGGACGCAGGGTCGAGAAAACTGCCCATAAATATTTCAGTCCTGAACCTATGACAGTACATGAATATATATTTTAGCATCAGTTATGAAGGTTGATGTCATCATTATTTATAGAAACCAATAATCAATAAGGGTCCTAAGCATTGCTGTAAAACTGTCAGGTGCTAAGATATGTTGTGGGTGTGGATGTAGGAACCAGGGAGGGCTCTCGTGGGATGAATGAAGACATTTTATGTTTGTAGGTAAGGAGCGCTGTCCAAAATCAGTGTTTATGGATCTCTGTCTGCTAGTCTGGAGCATAACCTTTTAAGGCCTATTCTACTATCCCCACTAGTTCAACCTAGTGATGAATGAAAAAGGTGTAAGAGTTTACAGGGGGTATGGACTGTTCCAGAAGGCAGTAGGTTCAAATAATCTACAGCAACAGGGATTGCAAAATGAAAACAGCTTTAATATGAAAACGCACCAAAGGAGGCATTGGTGCACAAGATGGCTGGTAGGGTATCCCTGGCAACAGGAGACATTGCCGAAATGCATGTTTATTTGCAGTGAGCCCATGCATTGGCGCGGTGCTTCCCTGGCACGTCGCACCTGGGGATTTTCACATTTATCATGGAGCAGAGACTGATCCTCTGAGACAAGCGAGCCATCAGGCCCGACCCAAAGGGACCGGGAATCAGTCTCTGCAAACCCCCTGACATTCATTTCACGCTGCCGTGATTCAGCCGAAATGCTGAACCCCCACCTCAGTGTCGACATTGCGGCATCACAAATGCAGGACACTTGCAGGGACGCTGTCCATCCCACAGAAAGAGGATTGTGGTTATTTCTCTACAATGTTTATTTAGTTTTAATCCATAAATGTTTCCATTGGGTTATTTGAGGACATATTTGGATGGTTGATAGCACGTCTCAGGCATGATTGGCTTACACAGTTTTGGCCCTAAGCTATGATTGGCTAGCCAGATGTTTTGCCAGTGTGAGTCAAAAATCCCAAAGTACGATAATCCCAAAATATGAGGCAACATGGCCCATTTTATGAAAGATGGCTTGAAGAAGTATTGGTCATATTGCCCAATGCACACCCCAGAATTTTTATTTCTGTTTTTTTCTCAAAGCGACTGTTATCCCAAAAACCACAATTGTGATTCATTTGAAAAGGCATGCTTTTGCAGTCATGTATTGCACAGAAAACATTTATTTTTAAAGCAATTGTTATTATAAGCTTATATTATGAATATATATAATCCTTACCAGAACCTCATGCTGTATAATTGGAACTGAAGATATTTGTCAGATGGCATTCTAAAATGGATGGACAGCCAGTGGTCACAGAATTTCAACTTGGTTCTGTTGTATTTCAGTAAAGAACGTAGGAATGTATGAACTAGTTTGTAGCAAACCCTAAAATGCAGATATCCATCTATCCATCCATTTTCTATACCCACTTATCCTATTCAGGGTAGTGGGGGCAGAGCCTATCCTGGAAGCTACAGGTGCAAGGCAGGGAATAACCCAGGACAGGACACCAACAAAATCCACCAGCTATATCTAAAAGAGTACAGCTACATTCTTTCACTCGGATAACAGATTCATAACATGTGCAGGATCCTTACTGGGACTTAACATCCTAGGAAACCTGGGGTACGTTTCCAAAATGCTCCCATTAGTTGCCTGGTTCCAACTATGTAAGTTGCTAACGCTCTTAGCATCTTTGCTTTTTGGAAACGTACCCCTAAAGGGTGATGCCATCATTTGGTTGGCAGTGTTATGCTGGTTGTAAGAAAAGGGTCATTGGTTGTGGTTTAAGGGCGCACCAGTGAGGACAGTGCTTATTTGGATTCATTCCATGAGATATTTCAGCTGTGAAAGTGAGTAAGATTGGATTTTTTTTAATCATTGCCTCTGGTTACTGAATAACAATGACAACAAAGATCGGAAAATTGGTGAAACTTCTGACAGGACACCTTTGCAGACTCCTCCATTGTAATGTAGCATGGACATGTCATTACAGTATCTTTCACCAGGCCCGTTATCGTCCTCCATGATTAACGTAGAAGTGGGTCATCAAAGGGAGTGTTTATGTCTGCATTTGGTTCTCGTCTAGACGGGGCATGGCCCCACGCTGGTGTTTTAAACAAGGCGTCCACTTGGGAAAAGGCCGCCTCGGTCACAGTAGAGTTCCAAAAACAGGGACGATTCTAGGGTTTCTTTAAGGTGGGGGGCACAGGATGGGCCGTAATTCATTCAGAGGGGCCTACCTTATCATTAGCCAATGATATGTTCTGAATCGATGAGTGACAGGGGAGGCGCACTCCGGGGCCCAATCAGCTTTCAGCCCCCCTCCCCTTTATAGTCCCCTGTCCAGAAACAATATAAAACAACTCGGTGGTCAGGGCAGGGCAGCATGTAAGGCGTCAGGGCAGCCAGACTCGTGCGTAAGCCACGTCAAGGCCTACGGTTACCCCACAGTAGGACAAGGAGCGGCCATGGGTCAACCTTAGGGCGCCGTGGTCTTTCTTGCCACTGAAGCCGTGTTTTGTTTGGCCGTGCTGTGCCAGCCAGGGTGACGGCCGGCCCGGTGCAGTTCTGCCTGCAGAAAAGCCTCACGCCTGAAGAAGAAGGGATGCGGCTAATTTTAGCTCGTCTGGTCGGGCCCTCAGATCTGGTTTGTTTTCATCCCCTTCTGAGGCAGACACCCAGCTGGAGCGGACACAGCTTCCCAGTTGGCAATGGGGGCAGGTGGTCTGGAGCCCACAGATTAGCTGACGCGTGCCTTGAACCCCTCTGCTCCCCCCCAACCCCGTTCCCCGAGTCCTGTCACTCCTATAACATTGATAGTGGTGCGGGGGGGGGGGGCACTGCCAGGCTGTGATTCTTAGTAAAGTCTTGTGACAGCTCCTTTGATAGCCACTGTGCACAGAATTAAAAGAGACTTGCAAATAAGGCTTTATATGCTATTTCTCACACAGGGGGGGGGCAGGGGAGGGGTCCTGGGGTAGAGTCAGTGGGAATCGATCAATGTCTGCATATTTCCTGGCCTGCATTTAGACAGTGTACATTAGTAAAGCACATGTGGCTTTGGCCTTTGACACAAAGGTTGCAGGTTCAGATTATCCTTTAGTGTAGTGTTTAACCACAGTGGTTGCAGTAAAGACCTCCCCTATGGGTTCCTAAATGGTGACTTATTTACGATAGAGAAGGCAGAGCATACCGTAAGTATACAGCTATAAGGACACGGGCAGTAGCAAACTCAGAAAGTGACTCATTTAGGATAGAGAAGGTGAAGCTTACTGTATGTATACATCTATAAGGACACGGGAATTAGCAAACTCAGAAAGTGACTCATATAGGATAGAGAAGGCGGAGCTTACCG
>JABFEB020000043.1:5375288-5397433 GCA_019775895.2 Stomatorhinus ivindoensis
CCCCCCCAGCATCAGCTCATACACACATACAGTACATGCATGCATGCAATGCTGCCTCCATGCATAACCTCTGCCTGCTTCCTGAGACTTTCACGTTCATCACACGGATCTTCACTGCGACTGAACAGGACAGAATGGGAACACTGTGTCGCCCACGGCGACTGTAAGGTTCTATTTTTTGGTTCCAGGATGCATTTAAAAGTCAGACATCCTCTCATTAAAGGATTGATTATTTTTTCTTTTGCTTTTTTCCCCTTTAGTCCCGACAGTGAAAGCAGCTGGCCTATGACCATGGCCAGGCCCTTATCGGAGTAATGGATTCGCCCGAAAGGGGTGAGAGAAGTTAGGCATCATCCTTGGCAGGATACCAAGTAGAGGAGAGGCAGAAAGAACTTTCTGGAAGGGAGGAAGCAGTATGGCTCCATAGCACTGTCTGTATGGCTTGGAATGCCTGCTATGTTCTTCCGCAGATTTCAGTCAGTCTGGACCCAATCAGGCAGAAGCACATTGGTCACATGACAGAGTAGGGGTTAAAAAAAGTTTTTTTTTTAAAAACTATGCCAAAGGGCAAAGTCAGGGTTGAGTGAGGAGTTAATAGAATGGGCTTAACAGGGATCATTCCAGGCATTGGCCGAGGGGATCCACATTTTTTTCTCCTTTCCAAGACCCCGCCCCTGTGACCTTATGACTGACACCCATGTCTGGATTCAGCTCAAGGTCCCCACACAGTCCAGAATGGCCTGGAACAGTCAGCACTCATCTATCTAACAGGCTGGAGCACACGAGCGAGCAATTACGGAGTCTGAGACATGCAAATCTTATGTCTCATGTAGGACCTACGCTGTTGTACCTTTGAACCGAGCAATCAGTCTCAATTTGTGCAAGATGGTAACCAATAAAATAGGTGCAATCTGTAGACAAAAGGAGATTATGGGATTTTGGCATCCCTGCTGGGCTGGTATCCTATGCACTCGTGGCGTCTGCCATCTTGAATTGTAGTAAAGATTGACGATTGTCTTCAGTAACTTGGTTAACGCTTTATTTGTCCTTTTTTGGGTTTTGCTACCAGAAGTTTGAACTTACAACCGTTTTCAGCTGAAGAATATACAAAAAAATGCTACAAGTGGTCATTTTTCCAACTTTGTGGTCAGAAGAAAAAAAAAAAACAACATTATGTATTTGGTACCATTCTATAAAGCTTCATTACATAAAATTGTATTAATTATTCACTTCAAATTGTTGTTTGGTACTTGTATATTTTTTCATAGTTCTACTGATAATTGGGAAAATCATTTGGGGTTTCCATATTCATGTTACTTAAATTTATGGTGGTCTTTTAGGAACGTAAATCAATGCCGCGCTGTATACGGGCGGTTCATTGCTGTAACAGAACCTGCCCTCCCCCCCCAGCGGTGGTGATTCCTGATGGGACACTTGACAGGGCCGGCCCGAGCGATGATGCGGGCAGTGAGGAGGATCTGTATGATGAGTTCCGCAGCTCCACCCACCGTTTCGGCCACCCCGGTGGGGGAGGGGAGCAACTCGCCATCAACGAGGTACGAGACACCGCTCTTTCCATGCTGAAGTACTGCCTTCTTCCCAGGGGTGTGTGTGTGCACTCCAAACGCTCCACCCACTCATTGACATAAATGTTCCCAAGTCAACCTCCTGTGTGTCCCATGTGACCCAAATCCAACCCCACCCCCAGCCCTCTTGAGTGATCAACAAATCATTTTCTTTGGCATTTGCTGGCTTTGACTTTGATTGGATGAAAGATGGGTCATCCCGCCATCTCCAACATGAGACGGCACAACTGCTGCAGATTACAAAAGGTGTAGGAACAATTAAGACTCTTTCAAACTGTGCTGATTTCATGCTGATAGTGTTTATACAGACTGCCCCCCTCCAGGATGCGAATATTAGATTTAGTTCAATTCAGAATTCTAAATCTGCGATTTCAGAAACAGTTTTGAGTTTCCTGCTCCAAGAAGCCATGAAGTTGTTTATATTTTGCACATTTAGCAGACACTTTTGTTCAAGGTGATGTACAAGGGAGGCAAATTGCACATCACAAACAATGCGGCTAGGCTGAGCTTCCAATGAACGCCCAGGTACAGGTGCAAGCAGTACCGGTGCAGGAGCTACAGAACAAATTGTAACAAAGCAAAAAAAATAAGATTATTCAACTATTCAAGGACCAGAACTGCAACAAGAACATTCAGGGAGCGCATGGGGCATTAGGCCAGTAGGAATGTTGTCGTCGTCATTGTTGTTCGGGGTGCATCTAAAATGATGGAGATGTGATCCTGTGATGATTCACAGGAATGATCACAAACCCCCTTTGAACTGGGCTGGGGGCTCGGAGGGGGTGCGGGGGGGGGTGGATGTGCAGGAGATGAGAGGGCGGAGCCATGGAAAACAGCACAGGCTGTTAACAGGAAGATATCAGTGTGATGTTGTGAGCTGTCTGTTGCCTCCCTGCATGCAAGATGTGAAAATTAAACCCTTTTCCCTTAATTAAGATCGTTCTCAGATTCTTGCACTCAGTCGGCCTTAATGAATCACTGACACCGTAGGAGACAAAACAGCTTTTAAGATGACATACCATGAATTTCCGCCATCTCCTGCCATCACGCTGCGGCCAAGATCAGTATCTAGGATACGGAGCGGAAGCGAGATGACTGATTGGTTGCTGTCGTAACAAGAGTGAGGAGACTAATTGAGTTATGGAAGGAAATGCACAGGAGCGAGATCGAATTCCCACAGCAGACTTACGGAGAGTCCGGCTCGGTTTTTTCATCCTTTAGACGAAAGACACAGACGAAAGACAATGCAGGCATTTCTTAAGCAATTGAAAGGAGAACATTATTGGGCGTAAGAAGATTAGCAGTGACAGGGAGCGAGGGGAAGGGACAAGGAGAGAGAGGGATGAGAGAGAGAGAGAGAGAGATGGAAGCAGCATTGGGAGGGGTATTTGGGAACGGCGGAATCAAGCGACACTCCCGACTGTGCAAAAAAGGAAGCAGCAGTGCGAGGGATGGAAAGGAAGAGGAAGTGAGCGAGGCAGTGCAGACGTGGAACACCTCACGTGCACATGCACACCCCCTCCCCCCAGAATCCCATCGGGGGGGCACGATGAGCGGCTCTCCGCCAGCCTGCCCACCTCATCCGGATAACGCTCTCCTCCTCCGCCGCTGTAATCCAAAATTGCGGGAATAGAAGGCAGAGGTGTCCGTTGCCACGGGTGTCACCGCTGCACTGATCTTCGAGGTGCTGCTGCCACCGTCACCACAGGAGCTGCGCTAGAGTCTCGTGGGGGGGTCTGGGGGGAGGGTGGGGCTGCACCTCACATTCTCTGCGAATCCAGGACGCAGGTAAAGGCAGCTACGCGGGGCAACGCTGCGGGGAGGGTCGAACATGACATGTGTTTTCTATGGTCTGCCGGTTAGGCTATTCTAAGAAGAACAGCGGAAGGCTTTCGTTTTGTTTGTCTACATTTCCTGCTGGGACCTTCCATCCATTCGCTCGTCGTTCAGCTGATTCCTGGCGCTGACTTGCTCGTCCGCACCGAGCCATTCCTGTCATCCGTAGCGACGGTGAGCAGGGGTCCATGACCCGGTGCCTGTTCCTGGCCATCCGTAGAGCATCACAGCCTCTGTTCCTCCTCTGCGGGGGTCACACTCCCCCCACCCACCCACCCCCACGCAGTTGGGGGGGGCTCGGCCGCGCAGAGGAAGGATTCAGCTTCGTGGGCCTGATTTTGGTCCTACGCAGGCAGCTCTGCATAGAGCTGGTGTCCGCTTCTGCAGAGCCTGGAGTTAATGTGTGTGCATGGTGGGTGAGAATACGTGTATTACTAGGTGAACGGTGGCACAGTTATACCGTGACGCACATCGAAGACAACGACTTCCATGTCTTCTGCTGGCTGAGTGCTAGAGATGCAAGCAGAAAGCCTGTTTAGCATCCATGCATTTATATCTGCATGCAGCAAGCATAGTAGCATGTTTGCAGTTGAGTCGCACCACGTATGATCATCCATCATCCAAGCCAATGAGAGTATCGCATCTTCACTCAGTATTGCGCTCGATTGCTCTCGACTCACAACGCTTTGGAGTGTTAGGTTATGTAACGATTCATGGGATGCTGAGAACCTCTGTGTCACTTAGCGATGGGCTGCGGTGCTGGTCGCCATGGCAATGGAATGTTCAAGGAGTTGTGGGTGAACAGCCTGAGTCTGTTCCCATTTTCCTGCATGTTAATCAAGTCGCGGCTTGCTGGGAATTCTTTGCTGTGTCACGGCTGCCCTGGCTGTGTACATGTGCGTGTGAGTGTGGGTGTGTGTGTGCGTGTGTTTGCACTGTGTGTACTACATTACTCAAACCAGCAACGTGAGTCTGCATCATTTAGCTGACTGCAGTTTCCGTGTCCCTAAGAATGTGTGCGTGCCTTTGGCTGCGTGCTGGCTGTGTTTATACCGTAGCTCTCATGGCTTTTCATATCAGTCCACGTTTCAGGCCTCATTCTGAAGCACAGTCAGACTGAAGTTGACAGATTTTTCTACCTAGCCGCCTGCAGTTTCTGCGTCGCGGGGCTGTGCTCATGCTGCACTGACGCTGCCATTTGCAGTATGACTTGTAAGGAGGGGAACATAATTTAAAAAGGACAATCTGCACTTTTCTGAGTGTTTTCTGTGTTGCTGTAAATGTCAGCACAGCTGTCATTGTAATGCATTGTCCAGCCAGAGTCACATGACTTGCTTTGTGCACCAGTCCTCCTCCTCCAGTGCTCATCATAACCCCCGCCTCCCCCACCCCACCCCCAGTTGATCAGCGATGGCAGCGTGTGTGCAGAGGCCCTATGGGATCATGTCACCATGGATGACCAAGAGCTGGGTTTCAAGGCCGGCGACGTCATCGAAGTAGTGGACGCCACCAATAAGGAGTGGTGGTGGGGGCGGATCCTGGACAGCGAGGGCTGGTTCCCAGCCAGCTTCGTTCGGGTGAGAAGCCCTCCGCCCACTGGCCCCTTTAGGCCCCGCCCAGATCCTCAAATGGGAATGTAACTGCTTTACACAAGAGACACATCACATTTTTAATTTATTAAAACTGTCCTCATTACTTACTAGTCCTTAAGGTAGGTATTAAATCTAGGAATCTCACTTGGTGTGGAGCTAAGTAAGATGTCTTCAAAACCTGGTACCCTGCTGAAAATACAGCTAAAAACCAGCTTGTGCTGGTAGCTGGTTTTAGATGATCATGTACCAGCTCGTGCTACTCTTTGATGGTTTAGCTGGGTGGGTCACCCGGTATGACCAGCTAAACCAGCTAGAATGACCATCATAAGGTGGCGTGACCAACTAAACCACCAAACCATCATGTGACGATAAACCTTAAGTTAGTCAACTATCATGAGTCAGTCAAGCAGTTTTTTCTCCAGCAGGGTAGATAGCTTGTCTTTTAGGGCCACGTGAGTTTTCACTGAAATTTTCAAAAAGGATATCTCAGAATTAAAATCTCAGAAACATATATCAACACAGTGACTTCACATAAAGAATTCTACCATGGGATGTATGAGTATATAAATCCAGCATATAAAATAACATAACAAGCAGAAGTCTTGGGGTAACTGGTAGGTCTATTGACTGAGTGAAACTGTATGGTCAGCAATTCTGAGAAACTAGACTAGAGGGCGCTCTACAATAGTGAAACAGCAAGGTGGTGAGATGGCAAACACCCTAAATTCTGGCTCTTCTCTGTACTGTAGCTACGTGTGAACCAAGATGAGCCTATGGAGGACTACCTAGCCAAGTTGGAGGGCACCAAGGAAGAAGACGGGGGTGGTGGGGGGAGGCTTGTGGGCCCAGGCCTGCCCTGCAAGGAGCAGATGCGGAGCAATGTCATCAACGAGATCATGAGCACCGAGAAGGACTACATAAAGCACTTAAAGGACATCTGTGAGGTAAGGTGACCAGCCATGTCACTTAGCCTCAGTCACCTGTAACGGGCAGAAGGTATCAAAGAAGTGGTTGAGCTAGAAGATTTCTGGTTCAAGTCCCAAGAAATGATCCTGTTGACCTTTATACCACGGTACTTGATCCAAACTGTTTTTGAGTATTCCAACCACCTTCATGCTTTGTTACATTTCTCCAGTGGACTAGATGCATCTAATCAAATGTTTAAGAATGTTGTTTAGTTGAATCAGGTTGTCTAGTGGTGGACTACATCATTGAGGAACACCTCTCAGCAGTCAGGGAGCACCTCTGTCATCTAATATATTATCACTATTTAGTACATCAGTACCCACAGTAACATAGACAGCTTCTCCACCCCACAATGGTGTTGGATTCCTGCAGGGTTACATCAAACAATGCCGCAAGAGGACAGATATGTTCACCGAAGATCAGCTCCGAACCATTTTTGGCAACATTGAGGAGATCTACCGCTTCCAAAAGAAGTTCCTCAAAGGCCTTGAGAAGAAGTTCAACAAGGAACAACCTCACTTGAGTGAAATAGGTTCCTGTTTCTTGGAGCACGTAAGCACCTCACAATATAGACTCATTCTGCATTCTGGTAATTGCTTTCCTCACAGTTGTAATAAGGCTTTTTTCCCTTTCATTACAGCAAACAGACTTTCAGATATACTCGGAATACTGTAATAATCACCCCAACGCCTGTCTCCAACTCTCCAAGCTTATGAAGATCAACAAATATGTATTCTTCTTTGAGGCTTGCCGTCTGTTGCAGAAAATGATTGATATTTCCCTGGATGGCTTCCTGCTCACGCCGGTCCAGAAGATATGCAAGTACCCATTGCAACTGGCTGAGCTACTCAAGTACACCAACCCTCAGCACAGGTATAATGTCCAACATATTCCCCCACCACCAGCATGCAGTAATGTGGAACTGGTCAAAGAGTTTATATGACCATTATCTAACTGGCCACTCGTTGGCATGCAGGGACTACAAAGATGTGGAAGCCGCCTTAAATGCCATGAAGAACGTTGCCAGGCTCATCAATGAGAGGAAGAGGCGGCTGGAGAACATCGACAAGATCGCACAGTGGCAGAGCTCCATAGAAGACTGGGAGGTGAGCTAATGGTACACTACAGGAACCATTCCAGACCCATCCATTATATGACTTCTTCCTCACAAGCCTCCATGTGCTACGTCCAGGGAGAAGATGTACTCGCCAGGAGCTCAGACCTCATCTTCTCAGGAGAGCTGACCAAGATATCCCAGCCTCAAGTGAAAAGCCAGCAGCGTATGTTCTTCCTCTTCGATCACCAGATGGTCTACTGCAAAAAGGTAAGTGACAGCTGGCCATCAGTTGCATGATCATGAAAGTCTGAGAGTCATTTAGGAATGAGCTGAACACAGTCTACGTCATTCTACTGTGCATCTCCATGTTACCTAGGATCTGCTGCGTAGAGACATACTG
Organism: Stomatorhinus ivindoensis; assembly: GCA_019775895.2. Classification (NCBI taxonomy): domain Eukaryota; kingdom Metazoa; phylum Chordata; class Actinopteri; order Osteoglossiformes; family Mormyridae; genus Stomatorhinus; species Stomatorhinus ivindoensis. The sequence goes on from JABFEB020000043.1 coordinate 5,382,726, forward strand.
TACTACAAGGGTCGGGTGGACATGGACCAAATGGAAGTGCTAGACCTGGAGGATGGCAAGGACAAGGACTTTAACCTGAGCGTGAAGAACGCTTTGAAACTATGCTCAGTGACGGCAGGGGGCGAAGCCCTACTGCTTTGCGCCAAGAAGCCCGAACAGAAGCAGAGGTGGTTGCGGGCCTTCACTGATGAGCGCAGGCAGGTGCGGCATGACCAGGAGACAGGTGAGGGCCACCTTCAACCTTCTGGTTAGATCACTATCCCACATTTTTCAGACCTCTTGTGATTTGCTGAGATGTTCATGAGTCCATCTGTCCTAAAGACTGGATGTGGTTCAATTCTTCTGTGCAGAAATGGGCCAATAGGCCACGAGCCAATGATTCCCAAAAGCTCCAACTTGCCTTTTAAATAGGCTGTGTGTTAAAAAAAAAACAAATGGTTTAGACTGTATTTTATTTCAGTCCATTGGTGGTATTTTATGATGGTGACCTTTGAGCCCTTCTTATTAAGAAGAATGCATAAATCTGTAGTAAAATATGTTGTTGGGGCCTGATATGTTAAGGTCTGTATTTTGGCAACGGCACAGACATTTGTTGTTGGAGGGAACTGGTGGATTCATGTCCCAGTTTGCCCATAAAGCCATCTCACGCTCATCTCACGCTTATCTCACGCTCATCTCACGCTCATCTCATGCTTGATTTAATCCTACCTCTGTGACTGTACACTAAGTCTTGATTCATGTTATTTTGTTTTTCTTCTACAAACCCTTCGGCCTGGCTCTGAGGTTCTGGGGTTCTCTGGAATGATCAGAGCATCTGTTCTTTTTTCATTTCTGCATAACTACCATGGGTAGATCTTTTGTGAAGTTGTACAATTTTTTTCAGGTTTTGCCATTACCGAAATCCAAAAGAAGCAGGCAATGCTGAACGCAAACAAAAGTCACCCGGCAGGAAAGCCTAAAGGTACTACTCTGAATTTCTTTACAAACCCATGTGTAGTAAATTATAGGTTAGCGAGTGCTGCGTTAGGAAATGCTAGGTTAGCATTGCTAGATTAGCAAATGCGGTAATGCTTTACATTAAGTGCACCTTCATAATGCATTCATTATGCATTGATAGAACATTCAGTGCACCTTCATAATGCATTCATAGAACATTCATAAGCAGCATGCAAGTATACCTTAACATCCTAACATCCTAACAGGGTTAACAGGTTTAATATACATTAATAACAAACATTACATGATTATACAATTATAATGTTTGTTATTAATGTATATTACAGCTGTTAAATGATGTTAGGATGTTAAGGCATACACACATGATGTTTATGAATGTTTTACTAATACTCAATGAATTCATTATGAAGGTGTACTGAACGTTTTATGAATGCAATATAAAAACATTAGGAAGGTGCAGTTAATGTAAAGCGTTACTGCAAATGCTAGTGCACAACGGCAACATTAGGAAATGCTAGGCTAGCAACATTAGGAAATGCTAGGCTAGCAAGTGTCATGTTAAAAAATGCTAGGTTAGCATTGCTAGGTGAGCAAATACTAAGTTAGTAAATGCTAAGTCAGCAAAGACTACATTAGGAAATTTTATGTTAGAAAGTGTCATGTTAAGGAATGCTGGGTTAGCAAATGCCGGGTAAGTGATTGCTGAGTTAATGTATGCTAGGCTAGCAAATGTTGCAGGCCTTTTGCATTCCTTCCCTTTCGACTTAATGGGTGAACATGTCTGAGAGACAACTAGCAATGCAGCATCACAAGCTGCTTGGCACTGTTCAATTCCTCAAGCTTGACTGTGGATCTGTCAAATCATCCTGCTTTATTCTGCATAAGCTGCAGCTGACGCTGATGACCTGCTTGTAATTATGACAGAGCATGGTGCGGCGTCTGCGTCATCTTTTCATTCTCTTCCTGTTATGTTTTCTCTCATCCACCTTCTTTGTCTGCCGGTCTGTCTGTCACAAATGCTCCCCTCCCCCTGGCTCAGACTTTCGACACCTTTTCAACTTCAGCACCCATGCTCTCCTCCATTTCAACCCCTCCCTGTTCCGACGGATCACAGCCTTCCCCCTTCACCCTCTCCCTGAGACTCGAGAAGTCCTGCGCAGGGCCCTATCCTGGGTGTCCACCCGGGGTCACGACCCCGTCCATTAAAAGTGAGAGTGTGACCCCCTAACCCTCACTGGCGTCTCCCCTACCCTCTGGATTTCTTCGGTGACCTAAGAGATTACCCATAATACTGCCCACCATCACAAGCTGATGAAAAAGGCTTGTCCTCTGTCTCCCTCTAGTGGCAAGGCTTTATTAATCCCTTACACCTAAATGTGAAGAACTCTGATCTTAGTCAGGCAATTTTAAAGAAGATACCCTCACTCGCAGTAAATCCAGGCCTCTCATTCACACTCGAGCAGCCATCTTGCCTCCCCTGACAGTCCTCCTCGCTCTCCTCCCCCCCACAGCTGTGACCAGGCCCTACTACGACTTCCTCTTGCGGCAGAAGCACCCGACCCTGCCGACCTCCCTGCCACAGCAGCAGGTCTTCATGCTGGCAGAGCCCAAGCGCAAGACCTCAAACTTCTGGCATAACATCGGCAGGCTCACGCCCTTCAAGAAGTGACCACTGTGCTCGTGCCCACACCTCCATTTTTACCCTCTTCCTTTTCCCTGTCCTTTAGTTTTTTTTCTTATTGATATTATTATTGTTATTTTTATTGTTATTATTATAATATTTTTTACATTGATTTTTTTTTTCCTTTGGAAAGCACTTTATAGGTTGGTTACAATCAGACTTTGACACTTGGCTCCCGGACTTGTTGGAACTTTGGGAGAATAACTGCTATCCTAGCACTAGGACTCCAAATACTACTATGCTACTACTACTTCAACTGCAACTACTTGTACTAATACTGTTATGGCTCCAGACGATCATGTGATTCATGCTGTGACATCACTGTCTGTGGAGGACCTTTACCCGAAGACAGGATCTTTAGTTTGTTTTTTTTCCTTCCAGCATCCATCGTCTGGCTTTTCCGACATTCGCCAACGGCTCGCCGTGCCGAATCATCGGGGTTTTGTACGCAAGTTGTTACTTTGACCGAATTACCGTTGGAAAACGTAGGGGGAAAAAAAAGGTACACGTGACAAGGAATCCTATCTTTGGCAAAGATCACCAGATTCGATTCCATTTAGGCAAAGTGTGGATGATACTTTTGTATGCAAAGATAAAATTATCCCAAAGATTCTTGTCCAGCTAAAACTTCTATTCTCCTAAGCTTGACACCAATTCGTACTGTGGTTGCACACCTTGCATCCTGTCATTTCAAGCATTTTTATGTACTTCTGGGGCATGTCTGTTTTAAATAGTGTTTCTTAAAGTGCCATTTAATGTCTGCACAAATTACTATGAAAGGAGAGGTTTTTTAACTCCAACCCAGCCCCAGTAAAATGCCTTGCTACTAATTCAGTTAGACTCTTTAAACACAGGAACGGTCACAGCAGAATGCGTGAATATCCTGTTTTTCACAGTTTAGAAATTGAACCAAGTGTAAGACTAACATCCCAAAAGTCCATATCGGTAAGCAGGATTTTATAAAAGAACTGGCTACTGTAAAAATGGTGCTGAACTTTAAGTCTCCCTTAGAAACTACAGGTAAAACTTAGGCGTACAAATAACCATTGGGATATATTTTTTGATAATAATGTTAACAAGTCCCCCAAAAACAATTTACTTAAATGTAAATGTTTTTACTTAAGTGTACATGTGCCTATGGGGACTGACCTTTAGTTACAGCCCAAAGCGGATGACCGGGCGTATCAGCTGCCTCAGGTGTAGAAGCGCCGTAGCCCCCTGCTGGTACAGACTCACTGCGACGCTGCTATGCAACTGCCTGCGGTCATAGGACACAGCAAGGGGTTCCGGGTGGTTCCACTAGTCCGGCGGAATCCAGGCTGTAGGCAGAGGTGAGAGAGCGGAAGAATACGGGATCGAGGTCAGTGTTGGTACTAAACCACGTTACCACTGGCATTATAGAATATCACTTTATTTTTAGTTCCATTGATACATTGCTACTCAATACAAAATTAAATCCTATTATATAAGGCTATACAACATATAGGTATATACATATACAGTATTGTGCAGAAGTCTTAGGCTCCCAAAGAAAATTATGTTTAAATGACCTTTATGTCGCTATAAAACTAGGATTTTGTGTCTGTCAGAATGTGTCAGCTTACCCATTTCAAAACCTCTTTAGATCGACATTGTGTTTACAGAAACCATCCAGTATATCCCTGATTTGTTACACTTGACGACAAGCACATTTTATTTGGCTAATCAATACCTCATAAAGTTAATCAATTATCTTAAGTGAGCTAGTAGTTGAATTTAACAAATACATGGAATGAGATCATAGATATCAGTAACTCCTACCCATCACTGTAGCTTTTTATTGTGTGTGTGTGTGTCTATATATATATATATATATATATATATACACACACACACACATTCTGTGTTAAATGTTTCAGCAATCATGCACTTACTGCAGGAGATTAATGGATGTGGGCTTACTTTTTACTATGGGGACTAATGGCATTTTTCATGACTTAAGCCAATAAATACACATTTATTTGGAGCTAGTAACATTTTAGGGGGGCTAAAGCTCACTTAAAACAGACCTAACGACGCCCCTGCTTACTGCCCAGATAAATAGCTTTAAACATAATTTTCTTTTGCACAGTACTGTACATATACGTATGGTTCGAATTTTCCTCCAAGACTTTATATATATATATATATGTGTGTGTGTGTGTGTGTGTGTGTGTGTGTGTGTGCGCGCGCGTGTGAACATTCATTACATTTTTCAAATCACTTATAGCTTGCGATTTCTGCGCAACTGATGTAGAGGAGGGAGATAAAGTTTATTTAACAGAGTAAATAGGTGATATTACAGAATTAATATATGAGAGCACACTGAATCTCAAAGCCTATCATAATGCTTACTGTGCTCCAAGGACACACAGATAGTTCCTGACGGACATCTTTTCTGCCTTTTCTGCCCTTCTACATATTATTTACCGAAGGTCGTCCTTTTAGGAAGAACTGCGCACCAAATCGACTACCTCCATTCTGACTGACACTGAACGATCAGATTGCTTTTTCTTTTTGTAAATTTTCGATAAGGTTTGCTCCCAGGCTGCTTGCAGGAGAGAACGGCTGGGGACTAGAGAGTAAGCAAAGAGATGCTGGTTTTGGAAGGATTTATTGTTAACTTCCCTCACTGCTACCCGAGCTGGTGAATTACCTCTGCTTCGTTTATTTCCAAGCGAGGCTGGCACTGCCGTGCAGTCGTATATTTATCCGTAGATAAGCGTCCACTGTGCCACACGCAGTCATTACAGGGTGGAAACAGAGCAGCGAAATCCTGCGAAAGATAAACGAAATATGACACAAATACCGGAGGTGCCTCTCCACGCAACATCACGTCCTTTCGACTGTCCAAAACACGCCGACGAAAATCTTGTGGCGGTGATTTCCAGACCTCTCATTAAACATCACACCATTTCTCTATGCTATTTATGTTTCACCATCCTCAACTGACCTTTGATAATTTTATTGAATTGTGTAGAATTAGGTTTTCTGGAAATGAAGTTCTGATAAGGCAAATCCTGATTTTAACGTGCTAAAATTAACTGGGAGTTTTGCTGCTTCATTAATTACCTCTGTATCCTTTAATGAGTATTAGATAAACCACCTGAGCATTCTGCTTTGATGTTGATATTTTTTTGTCCGTCCCCCCCCCCAGTGGTATTTCATGATATATCGGTAAACTTTGCCTTCAGCATGTCTCTCAATGTTTTTAATCTCCGTCTCGGGGACCTCCAAATATTTACCCGTAAGTCCTGGGTGTCATTGCTCAAACTGCATGCTGTTCGCAGAGCTTATACGACTATGTCTGCCTTCATGCGTCTGTGTACACTCTGTCACACGATTTTTAATATGCAAATGGAGGCTTTTGTTCAAACATCTCAGAAGCGTAACGCTTTATTTTGATATGGCCTGCGGGTGGTGCCCTGGGTTCTTGGTATTTAAAATACACAGTACTTTTACCGTTATTCCACCAGGATCGGAGTGCATGCCAAAATGTTTCTGATTTTATTTTATCTACTAAGCCTATATAATTTGTTGTTTTAACCATAAGCCCCTGGATTAGCCACACAAATTGCCGACTAGAATAAATGTTTGAAGGATTATCTCCATATTTTACAGGGTCAGAGGTTGAAATGGAGAGGGATCAAAATCAGAAGTGTCAACGACAGTTGCGTCTCCCTATAACTGACCTACAACACAGTCCCGTTTAGCATAACTTATAAAATAAAAAAAACAATTAACACTTGAATGTGCATTACGTTGACGTACCAACAAATAGTTGCAAAGCCTTCATTGTTTCCAGAGATTAACTGCTGCAGACTGAATAACTGAATGCCTTCGAGCAGACTTCAGAGTTATTCATGCTAAATAATCCCTGACTGAACCTTTCAATCTAATCAAAATGTTCATTTGTTTTTAATACGTTTAAGCTTTCTGAGAACTATTGTCGCATCTACCTTCGTTAGGGATATTACGAATCTTAAATTCCATTTCTCCGAAGGTACATGTGATATGCAACTCCCGTCCTGCTTAGCATTGCTAATTTACAGCGTTGTCGCCTAGAAAACGCAATTTTCCTGTAATCTGATTTTAAGCCAGTCTCTATTTAAGAAAAAAAAAAAGCATAGCACTGGGTTTGACAGGATGCCAGTCAGTCTGCTTGCTGCGTGAGCAAAGGCATTTGTGAAATGTAAGTATAGTTTGTTTAGAAATTGAAAAAACAACAGTGTTTGTACATTATCTTTGTATGTGTTTGGTTGTTTACGTATGCACTCAAATTCTTGGTAATAAAATTGTTCAATGTGTTTTGTACTCATGACTTTTTTAAACAAGTCCTGAAACTGGCACACAGATGATTTGAAATTGAAGTGAGTAACACCAAATAACTACAGGTAACAGTGATCAGGGATGCCATTAAAGATTTTGGGCTTGTATGCATGCTATACTGTGCCCCTATCCCAGACCAATCCAATTATGTTCCAAATTGGAATTCCCTCCCAATGCACCCCAGACAGTGACATTTGTTGGCCTTAAGGGAAACTGGAAATCTCATTCATCAGTGCATCAATTTGGCAGCATGTGGCTCAGTGAGCTAAACTCATGTGCCTGTAATCAGAAAGTCGCTGGTGTCTGTGTCCTTCAGCAAGGTCCATAACCCTCAGCTCCCTGGGTGCCCCAACAGGTGGCTGCCCTTTGCGGACAACTTACTCTACGAAGAGCAAGTTGAGGGCAGTGTAAAGACAATTTCCCCATGGGGATTAATAAAGTATCTATTATTATTTGTGTTTTCCTGGATAAGAGGAGCTTTGGGTGATGTTGTAATCAGCGTCAGCTGGATGGCATCTCTAATTACATCCAATTAACCATTTAGGGACTGTTTAAAAGCACTGGGTTTGAGAAGTTGCTGGTATGTGTGAGGGGGTTATTTGTGATAGTATTGTTCAGATTTCAGAGTAGGCTTGTATAGGAAGATGGCTTGAAATATTGAGAATATGGGTTAGAACATAATACATTTACAAACGGGAGCGGGCCATTTGGCCCATCAAACTCATTTGGGGAGAACTTGACTAATAGCTTAGAGTTGTTAAAATCTTTTCTAGCTCTCATAAAATGTGAAGCCTATGGGTTGACTTGGATGGATGTGCAGGAGGTTTGGAGGTGCATTGTGGGTTTTAATCTCAATCTGCTTGGGTTCTGCTGTGCTCTCTATGCTTTCAGTTAGACAAGGTGCTCATAACTTAAATGATCAACAATATTCCCCTAGATCATGCTTCTGCTACAGTCAAGGGCAGGCTGCAGGTGTGCAGGACTAACTGAACCATTAAGCACTAGGTCTTAGTCAGCATTTTGCAGGTACATATTCAGACTGCTGCCCCCTGGGACCAGGAGTAGGAATTACAGCTCTGCTATGATGTATACCGCTTCTGGGGGGTCCTACCAATGACTCTGGCCTTCCAGAGACACCATTAATTAAAACTGAGGTATAAGCACTGAAGTTCCCTTTCAGAAGAGCTACGTTATATGTAAAGTTAAAAAAAAATGCTCCACTTCTGCATCAATTTAATGCTGGTAAACCATTGATTATGTAGGGGTTTAATTTGTGCGTTAAAATCAAATCCAAGGCTATTAATCAAACGTGCAACAGTACAGTGTGCTGCAGGAGATGCAAGTGATGAAATGAGTTTTGCTGAGAGCTCCCTTTAGTGAAGGAATAAATTAAACAAAGGTGCAACACAGTAAGAAAAACAATACAAATGTGCAAAATGGAAAATGGTTCACAATCATTTCCAGCTTAGCTGCTGAGCAGCCCTGTTTCCTGAGGCTAGAAGCATGTTAGAGAATCTGTTTGTGATCTGATGCTCCAAACCCATTTGCCTCCCGTAACGTGCAGCCATGCAAGTTTCAAGAGCTATTTGTCACATACGCAGCCATGCTTTGTACTACTGTGCAGTGAAATGCTTCTCCAGCTGCTTCCTGGGTGGAGTTTGTGGAAATCAGCATTATTAAGAGAAAACAAAACACAATGAAGAATGAGGATAAGATAAATAACGATAAATCGGCAAAACAGGGAGCAGTACAGGCAGCAGTACAAACAAGATCCAGTCTCCAAGCTTGTTTTTAGGTTGATTTTATAAGTAATACAGTAAAATTACATATTGATTGTAACAATAGGAACAATTGTTTTATGCCTGTTGTAGGTGGGGCCGGAAGTAGTGTAACACTGTTATGTTAAAAGGAAGAGTCACAGGTGAAGTGTATGTAGATCCCACATGTTTATAAAGAGAAGTAAAATAGTCTCAGCTGTCTGTCTTTATTGGATAGAAAAAAGACACATTAAAACACTGATAAACCACTGCAGCTATGCCATGCTTTCATGAGCATCACAAAGTAGTGTGTGCAGTCGTTATTACAGATTGTTGTATTCAACTCAAAATTTTTATGTAATAAGGTTTATGGCAGTCCGTTCCTAAGCACGAATTGTCAAGAAGACAGATGTTATTTCCCTGACTGCCTGTATATCAACAGTTGGAAAAGCTGTGCAGTGACAGTGGACTGGTAAGAGTGTGTAAGCGCAGTGATACATTAGCGCCCAGGATGCATACAGACTGACGGCAGATGCATATCCTCAGTCTGTTTTGGCCTTCAGGCTGAGATGAAGCTGCCGTTGGGGTGGGTGAGGACTTGTTTTATCTTCACCATTTTCTGCCCTTGCACTGCTTCCCATCAATGACCCATAGGGTCAGGGGGGTCACACTCTGCTGGGCTGTGGGGCTACCAAACCAGGTGCAGATGTTCCCAGGCAGGATGCTACCCACGGTGCACCAGGAGAACTTCCTCAGGAAGTGCACACCCAGCTTCCGTCTGTTGGTGCAGCGTCTCAATGAGCCTGGATTTCAGTAACCGTGGCGACCAAGGCAGGACAAACCTTGAATGGGAGATTGGATCGCAAAAGCGTACAATGAAGGGAACTTAGCGGCTCAGTGGACAGCACGGCTCCCTAACCCCTCCAGGTTTCATCGGGCTGGTTCTGCCCCCTCTCATCTCATGGATATCCCCCCGAAAGTCAAGCACTTAGGCTAACATCTCTAAAAACATCTGTAATAGATCTTCAGTTCCTACTCCGGGTCCCAGGGGGTAGCAGTCTGAACATGTACCTGCAAACAGAGGGCACAGTTGCCCCATGATGAATAGCCATCCCATTTGTTTTATACTATCTAGGAGGGGGTGTTGACCCCCATTTACAAGCAGGGCCAGATTGGATGCACTCAAAAAGCAACACTCCCACCTGCCACAGACGGTTTTAAACACTAAGTAAATAGCTGGCTGGTAAAGTGAGAAGCTTGTAGCTACACTGCACTAGTGGCCAAAATTGTGGAATCACCTTACGTTTTTGGCATTATGCTTTAAAATTTACAACATGAAATTTCCAGTAATGTCTATAAACAATTAAAGAATGTTTGCAAATATCATACACTGGATGATTAAATAAGTAACTGGGATAAAGTTCTGAGATCTGTAAATTGGAAGTGTTTCTACAATTATGTTCACTAGTCTATGTGGTCAAAAGTATGGGGACATCCATATTACTCAGAGGAACTTCCTATTTAATCCACACGCACTGTTGACACAGATGTATAATTAAACACCCAGTTCTGCAATCTCCTGCAACAAACATTATCAGCAGGACAAGTGGTTGTTGTAGGGGAGACATTGACTTTCCTCTTGGCTTCATCATAGGACACCATCTGTACAACAAATAAGTTTGTCACATTTGTCTGGGTGAAACAAGTGAAATGACTGTGAAGGACAAATTCCTGGAAAGAGGTTCAGCTGTGAAGTGGTTGGTCAGATAATCTCACAGAAAGGGACTTCACCCAACATGAATACCCAACCTGAATGGCAGCAACTCCAGCAATGTTATTGCATCTAACTGAAAACTGTGCCAGAAAAGCAGAGGCTATTAAAGCAACAATGAGCTGACCAGTTCATATTAATACCCTTGGTTTCATAGTGGATAGTTGGATAAGCTCGAGTCCACAACTTCTAAATCTTTCAAAATGTTCTAAAGGAACATTTTATTGCTGTGCACTGACTCTTTGTTGGCAACAGGGGGCCTCACACAAATGCTGGGTTCGAGTGGTGGCTGAGCACTGCCACTGGTCCTGGGGCAGCAGCTACAAGATTGATGGATGGTTCCAATTCACTGTAAGAAACTGTAGGTCTTTTGGGAAGGAAAGTGAGAGAAAGACTCCTTGCTCAAACAGAGAGGAATGCCACAAAGGTGTGATTACCCTACTCAAATTGACAATAGCTAATACTGCTAGACCTGTAACAGAGGACATTTAAGGAAAATTCTGGGTGCATCCACTAGGCATGAAGTGTTTTTTTTTACTGCGTCACGGATTGTGTTTAAGGAAGCCTGCTTCCGGTACCCGGAGGCGAAAAAAAAAACTAAGACTTTTTATCTGAGAATTCTGAGATAAATGGGTTTTTCTCCTCCACTGTTAAAAAATATTTCCAGACATCTTTTTTTTCTTACCAAATAACAGAAAAATAAACATGAACAAACAGAACTTAGGGTCCTGATTTAATAACCAAAGAATAATGTGGGTCCCAAGGCTAAAGCTGTTGAGCACCACTGACGTAAAGAATAAACTTGACTCAATATTTTTGTATATCAACTTTATTTAAAATATTGGAAATACAGTACATCTCTGCAAACATACCAAAAAAAAACTTTCCTATTATCGCTGTTCAGTGGACAGGATATAACGCCACCTAATGAATATAAAATGAAAGGACAGGACTGCAGTGGCTCTCAGCACGCTTTCCTTGGCCGACAAGCATCCCACCATGTCATGTGACCTGACGACAGCTTGCATGTGACCGAGAACCCCGACGGGCAGAAGCGCTGATCAGAACTTAATGTCTGAACTGCTGCGTGAAACCAACGAGTTAAAAAAAAAACCTGTATTGCTGAGACGTTTTTTAATAATGTAATAAAAGAAAATATACATTTATCAAACCAAACTATAAATTACATTTTTTGAACAGCAATTCAGAGCTCACAAACAAAAATACACAGTAGTGCTTTTGGTCATGTAGTCACTGTATCGAATGTTTAGAAATCACCCAAACCCTGACACAATGACAGCACACACCCCCTCCCCCACCCTGGCCAGGAAGCCGGATCACTAACGAGGCCATCCTGCTCCGCCCCGGTCTGCCAGGGCATAATCTTAAATCTTAAAAGTGGGCAAAACTAGCAAGAGTACGACTCTAACAGAACAAATCGGATAAGCAGAAAAAGCCAAGCGCAAACGGACGTTTAACGCATGCACACGCCCGGCTCCGTCTTCCGGGATGACTACCGTGGAACTGTTAACCTCTGTTAGGACGTGTTTTTGGGAACATCCAGCCTCCCCCCCCACACCCACGATCTGTCTTCCTGCTTAATCCAACGGCGCATCCCGTGCAAAGCTTGTCCACGCGTCTCGTTCAAGGAACACACACACATGCATGCAAGTCGCCGTGCAGCTGCCTTCCGGCAGTCATCCAGAACCACGGTCGCGTTGAGGATGGGGCTGAGTCGGAGGAATGAACAAAGTCATGAGGTCACATGCAACTGGTCACCTTCGCGGTGGTTCCCTGCTCAAAGGGAGGGGTCCAATCCCCAATTAAACGGAGGAGTGCTAATCATTTATAGATGCCAATTAAATTAAACTACTAGTTTCAAATTTCATAACTAGAACACTGTGAAACACTTAAATTACACAGCTATAACCTCGTTTTGGAGGGGGAAGACTTTCAATTTAAGTAACTATCCTACAACATTTTTGGACACTCTAGGGACAGCAAACTCCTTCTCTGTAGGAACATACTAGAATTCTGCGATGTTAATACTTTCTGTGAGTCAAGGTCCGTAGGAAGGAAACACTTTCCCAAAGACCGCCGAAATACCCCAGTACCGCAATAAGAAATGTCTGGACAAGATGACCAGCGGGAATTTAAACGCACGCCCCCTTTTCGTGGATCCCAGCATTAATTCAGAGCTCTGTAAAACAGCCGACAGTAAAACTTCAAACCCAATTTCCGTTGCTATTAAATCTGTTTACTGTTTACCTGTTGGGTCACGTCGCATCTTAGTGCTGTCAGACCGCCAGTTACAGGCTGTGTGACACGGAGGGACAGTCAGCTCATCTCCTACCTGCCCCGAAAAGGCTAGCGGCATTAAAACCACAGCGAATTTGGCCAGATGCTTAAAACGACCAAAGTCATTTAAGTAAGCTAAATGTGCTGTGCGCCGGCTCTAGGTCATCGTGTGTCTGGCAGGGTTGTTCAGTCACGTTAAAATGCGCACACACGTGTATGAGCACACGCACACAAATAATGTGGATGGGAGTAAGAACGGGGAAGGCGATCTGAGAAGAACCGCCCACCCATTCACGTCAAAAAAACAACAACAAAACGAAAAACCTTTACAAAATACTGAAGGAAAAAGTAAGATACGATGCAGCATCAGTCAGTGAAATAAAAACCGGTTTGGAATGACCGTTCTGCCAACACCAAACTATTTATCTAAACGCTAGTGTTTGTTCAACGTATACTACACTGACCATTGTATAACTAACAATTTACACATCCGTTTGAAAGGAATACTACTCTTAAGTAACATTAAGACTGCATTAGTGATACTGAGTGCTAGCTGTCTTAACCCTTGTCCAGCTATGAAATTACTTTGGAGATTTGCGTTAGTGGCTGCAGGTAGATTAGAGCAAGCATCTTTTACGACGTGGTACAGGAATGTGTATAACAAAAAGGGCATCCCAAACTTCAAACTCAACACCACTTATTCGGAAGGCAGGCAGTCCAGACAGAACACGTGCATCAAATCCTTGTCACCAGATGTGGGAAGCAGAGGTTAAGTGGGGGTGGGGAGGGGAGGCGTTGGGTCGGTTCGACACAAGGTGCCGGTACTGGAAGGGTAGCTTTTTTTTGCCCGTTTTTGTTTTTCGTCGTTTTGGAAGAATGAGATCTTGGATGGAGATGACAAGGGTTCACCATCTTGTCTATGACACCAGACTGAAGATGGAGGCATATCGATCACATTCACCCTAAAGGGGGGGGGGGCAAGGAAAATGTACACAAAACAAGGCAGAAATGGTGAATTGACAGAATAGGAGACCAAAAACAAAAAGTTTGTGGGTTCGAATCCCATGGCCAAAAACATTGTAGATCATTCCTATACTCTAAGACGCATTGCATAAAATTGTCAGATATATACTGCACTGGGTTTTTGCAATTGTAAATGCATAAAAATTAAATAGTATGTTAGATTAATGGATAGAAAAATGATTTCTCACATTACTGGCCTTTTACCACTGGGGGGGCACATAGCTGTAAGTGGGGGTACCGGGGGGGCGGTACGTAGGCATCGTGACTTGGTGAGGAGCCACTGGAGTTGGGGAATGAGTCGTCAGCAGGGTCCCTTAGGAGCACGGGGGTGGAGAAAGTGTGTTTAGCGTTAGCATTTAGCACCAGCAAGCATGCATGGATCACAGAGCAACGTTCCATGGCAGACGACCTACCGGCTGACATAGCCATCGTGGTGCCTGCCACCATACCCATGGGGACGCTGTTGGCGCGGGGGGGGGCGATGGGTGGGGCATACATGCCAGCCGGCATCCCATTAGGCTGCACCACCGTGGTGTGATGGATGACGTGGGGGGGCGCCGCATACAGGGGCTGGGAGTAGTAGGCGCCTTGCTGCTGAGAGGTGGACAGTTAGTCAAACAAACAACCCAGATGCGAACACCTGCCCGTCATGGTCCGCCTCCAGCAGCGGAACGTTCCGGTTCACTGACCGCTGATGTCATGTGCATTGAAGGGCACATGACATCATTAGAGGCCTAGAAGAATCCTGTTTATACAGACACTGTTCCAGCTCGTACATCGGCCCATCATATATATATATATATATATATATATATAAACAGGCCACCTTAAGTGCACAAACACCTAACTGCGCTGATGGATAAAAGGCTATCCA
>JABFEB020000043.1:5432692-5450008 GCA_019775895.2 Stomatorhinus ivindoensis
CAAGCCCAGATCCCCCCGCACCCTCCCCCAACTCCCCTCACTGCCACCCCTGCACCACCCACTCATCCATGTGCTCCCCCGTACCCAGGACAAACATACAGACACACAGCATACACACATACACACACTCAGACACCCACTCCAGTCACACCTGCTCATCTTTGAAGCCCGGCAGCAGATGCCCTGGACTTGCCCAGTGGACGGCCCCAGAGGATGTTCCCCTAGTTTGCTAATTGTCAGCACCCCCTGTGCTCTGCTTGGAACACACCAGGCCAACCTGGCGGGAACCATAAAAACAGCGGCGCCAAGAACAAGGGGACACTAATGGGGGTTACACACAATTTTTTTTTTGTTTTAGAGGCAATGCTGAACTGAAAAGAAGCACCGTCACAAGCTTTGATGCTTACCGAGTGAACAGACATATGCTTCTCCTAAATCTGAGCACATTAGGGAGAGAGAAAGATCAAAAGAGAAGTAAGCTCCCAGAACAATGTGCACATGTTGGCTGGCAGTAATGTTGCTATGTCATGGAAACAGAGCTGATTCTGCTAATGGTGCATGTTCTGGGAGGTCATTAGGACCGCCTCGTGGTTGGGAAGCCTCTACGAATGTAATCCTAGAGATCCTTTAAGATGGTCATCTTTGCTTGGTGTGTGTGCCATGGAATAGGAACATTTATTTTACTTTTGCAATCTTAAATATTTTTTGTTTGTTTGTTTTATATTTAACCTCATAGAAAAGCCAATATTACAAAAAATAAATTTTTTCCACTCAAAGATACAAATTTCTCTCGGCAGATGAATACATTGACTGGATTTGGCTCTGTCTTATAGGAACAGCACCCAGTCCTCTTCCTGGGGGGTTCTTGCTGGGTGGGTGGGTCAGTGAGCCAGTCCCTTAATGTGCACTGAGTTTCTGGGTCATGGCCATACAGAATGTGATGTTCAGACCACCTGGAAATCGAGAGCAGATGCCTCTTGAAACTACACTTGAAACGGTAAACAAGAAACAGCACAACATCTAGGTAGCTAACGACACGAGCTATCAGTGGCAGGGTTCCCCAGTGGTACGCCATCTGTATGCCGCATCAGAAGGGCTTCCAGCTCACACGCATCTGGCATGACACTCACGCTTTCAGACTCTCACGCTCATGCAAGACATCTTAAGGCAAATGTATATTATTCCATTACAAACCTAAAATTAGCTACATCAAAAAGGTTTGGGGCAGTTTGCAAACGCTACAAGGTTATAAAACCCTTAGATACATGTAAATGACTGTACAGACTTGTCGTGAATTTAAAATCTCACTCCAACATGCTGTTGACCAAAGTTGGCAGCCCTTCATCAATGTGATTACAACTTTGATATTGTCATTGTCTTCCCTGGTTGTTAGAAAGGCTGTTGTGGGAACGTGGTTATTTAGTTAGCTTTCCCACCCGGTCATTGTAGATTGGCACAACGGTAGCGAAATGCGCCTGCACTTAGTTTATTTATCTGATGTTGTGCGTCAATGACTATAATTGAAGTACTGTACTTGTAATTTCCTTCGCGATTCTTTTTATTATGTTTGTAAGACCGCAATATTTTCATTGTACAGCGCTATGTTTATTTGCCATTTTGGGGGCTGTATGGTAGCGCGTTCGCTATGTTGGTATGCTAATGCAATGATCGCCTGTAACGTACGTGTGCCCACTGATAACGGCTTACTTTAGGGTTGCTCGGATTTGTAATTACGGGGATTATGGAGCTAGGAATCTATTCCTTATGTTTTGAGTATTAATTACCGGTTATTTAAGTAAACATTCAAGGTTTGTTTATATAGTAAGGTTGATTTCTATTTGCGCTGTATTCCTGCTATGCTTATAACGTGTAAGCCACCTTATAACTATACACATCACCTATGTGATTGAATGTATTGGTTTTATTTCCACAGACCACACATCCATCTACATACCAGGTTTACGATTATTATTCGTTTGTATACCCCATTGTACATCCTGCTTCACAAGTTCCATTTAATAAATTCTGCCTTTAAAGTCAACCCCTCTGGAGCCAGATTCTCTGACCGGAATCTTGTCCATATTGACCCCCCATATTGAAACTCCTATGTCAGTGTAGCGGTGTTACCCTACCCGACACTGGTCATTTCTAACAACAAAGCCTTTGCTTTTAATTTTCAGTTTTCACAAAAACATGGATCCCTTGGATTCTTCGTTAATAATTTTATTGAACGTATCTGCTAATGTTCCCAGTCGCTGGTCTGCGGTCTGTGACAATTTTACCAGACAGAGTAGCAGTGACAGGACAGTGGGGGCATGCAATAACATGGGGAGGGGGCCCCGAGGGCAGCAGATTATATAGTACATTGCAGCAACAAGTTTACTTTATTTGCATATTAAAGATAATAAATTTTACCATGCATGGGGAGTTGGAGGGCCCCACGCAGTTTTTTGCCCAGAGTCCCTAGAATTGCTACCATGCAGGTAGTGGGCAGCTGCGGGGGTTGTGGGGGGGTTGATTTATTTCCAAAAATAAACTACAGAAGCTCCTCTACTTGAGAACGACTTATGTTCTGAACGGCCATTCATAACCTGAAATGTTCGTAAGTCATTATTAAAGATCATTTTAAGGGTATACGCAAGTACAAAGAACTAGGATGCTGGGAGTACGCACGCTACGCTGCTGCGCGGTGGGAGTAGCGGCCAGAAGTCATACTAGGTGGAATTGGTGCACAGAAAAAAAAATATGTTGCGGACAGGAAGCGGGAGCCCAACGAAAACAATTTGGACTTACAGACCTCTTCATTCATATGTCTGAAAGTCCGTAAGTTAACCTAAAAGAACAGATACCGTTAAACTTACAAAATTCAAATCAATCTGCCGGCACCAGCTAATGGCAGTCCTTGAAAATGTTTGTGATGCAAACTGGGTCGTTACCATGAAAAAACTGGGAAACTGGGGAAAAACATTTCAACTGACACACCTGTCTTTGGTCAGCTGCTTGATGCTCATATAAGCAGAGCGGTTTGTATGGAGGTGTTGGGGGGGAAATGAGTAGGTGGGTTGGTAGGTGGTGAGTCAACCACAAGGAAAACCCACTGCAGTTGATGAGCATTGGTAAGATAGAAAAAATGCTTCTACAGGGACTACAGTTAACATTGACCTTAATAGATGCATGAATAGTTAACTTAAACAGTAAAGAATACAAACTGATTTTTGGTGTATGTGTGTGTGTGTGTACTTTCCCAGTTTGTCATGCAAAACAAGAGAATGCAGCTGAGATGTAGCTCCATAACTCCACATTCAGACTGCACGAGGCTGGAAGCCATAGTAAATTTGCTGTCCCATCTCCCATTGTAGTAGAGAGAGATTCAAGAACTAGGGATGGAAGATGGATTTCTGAACATGATTAAAATTAGAGTGAACTTACAACTAGGCTTACTGGTCACATACTCTATATTGCCAAAAGTATTAGGACACCCCACCAAGTCATTGAATTCAGGTATTCCAATCAGTTCCATAGCCACAGGTGTATAAAATCAGGCACCTAGACGTGCAATCTGCTTTTACAAACATCCGTGAAAGACTAGGTCGCTCAGTGAATTCAAGAGTGGTACCGTGATAGGTACCTAACCCTAACCCTAACCATAACCACCTGTGCAATAAGTCCATTTGTGAAATTTCCTTGCTACTGTATATTCCATGATCAACCACGAAGTGACTGACGTAAAATCACAGAGCGAGGACAACTCGTCAACTGCAGAGTCAATAGCTACAGACCTTCAAACTTCGTGTGGCCTTCAGATTAGACCAAGAACAGTGTATAGAGACCTTCATGGAATGGGTTTCAATGGCCATGCAGCTGCATCCAAGCCTTACCTCTCCAGGTGCAATGCAAAGTGTCAGAGGCAGTGTTGTAAAGCACACTGCCACTGGACGATAGAGCATTGGAGATGTGTTCTCTGGAGTGATGAATCACGCTTTTCTGTCTGGCAGTCCGATAGATGAGTCTAACTGCGTTGTGCCAAGTGTAAAGTTTGGTGAAGGGGGGATTATGGTGTGGGGTTGTTTTCAGGGGTTGGGCTTGTCTCTTAGTTCCATTGAATGGAACTCTTAATGCTGCAGCATTCTAAGCCATTTAGAACAATTTCATGCTCCCAACTTTGTGGGAACAGTTTGGGGACGGCCCCTTCCTGTTCCAACATGACTGCACACCAGTACACAAAGCAAGGTCCTTACGGACATGGATGAGCGAGTCTGGTGTGGAGAAACTTGAGTGGCCTGCACAGAACCCCAACCTCAACCCAACAGAACGCTTTTAGGATGAATTAGAGCGGAGACTGTGAGCCAGGCCGTCTTGTCCAACATCAGTGCCTGAATGGTCAAAAATTTCCATGAACAGACCTTGTAGATAGCCTACTCAGAAGAGCTGAAGTTGTTATAGTTGCAAAGGTTGGGCCGACTCCATATTAAAGCCTATATATGAATGGGATGTCATTAACGTTCATGTGTGTAAAGTCAGGTGTCCAGATACTTTTGGCAATATAGTGTATAAGGTAGGCGATTGCCGCCCCCCCCACCCCCCCAAACAAACAATTAAATCTTGTTCATGAAATGTGTTTTCTTTAACTGAAATTCACAACCAGTTGTGCAACGTGTTGGCCAATCAACATACGCTAAATACTTAACTCACGTTAATTGAGTATCAGACATCCTAGCTTTCTTGGAAATTCCGAGTCTCCTGCACGCTGACAGCAGCTCCCTAACACTCTCGAAAGATGCTCAACATTGTGGAAATCTGTAGTTCCACTAGTCAGCAGCGGTAAAATTAGCCACCAAGAAGTACTGCCACAACCCCCACCCCACCCTGTAGGCAAATTTTACCACCATCACCTCTCCCCTAGTCGACAAATTTTAGCCCACTGTCGGCACCATAATTTCCACTCCGCCTAGATTTTTAATACCATTATACAGTCCAGACATCATACTACAGTACGCTGATTTTCATGGTATTTTAAAATGCAAAGCTATTCCTATATTTACCTGTAAAATTTGCCTAGCCAGCACCTCTGGGTTGTTGCTCATTTGCCTCCTCGAAGTCAATATTTTTGTGGTGAGCAGTTTGGAGTAACCGATCTCTGTCAAACTGAGAAGGTGGATAATAACTGTTAATTTCACTGCATTTGATAAAATGTACGTTTTCATTACTGCTTGAAATGTTTGGATAGTAGGTTGACTTGCCTATGGCAATTTTATTCCCTGCAGGGTACGCTTCACATCACAGCAAAAGTTATGATGAAAATCAGGCAATAGGTTCCTCATTTTGTGCCAGTAGACAGACTGCTTGCAAAGTCGGGCTGAAATACTGGGACCTGCTCCACAGTAATGGTACCTCTGTGATGATCCACAATGAGATAAGAGTCTGAAAAGTGTGTGTGAATTTAGCAACTTTGGACAGCTGGCTGGCGTGAGATTTTCAGTTTGCGACAAGTCCACATACACATGCACACACATTTACATGTATGTAATAGCTTTATTACCTTGCAAATAGTGCTAATTACCCCGATGCTATTCATATAGTTATTTTTAGGTTTATGAAGGAATAATATAGATTTGCCATAACATTTCTTGTGTGACAGTCTGAAAATGTGTCACGCCAGATGCGATATTATTCAGTCTGATTCTGTCTGGGTTATATTATTATTATATATTTATTTATTATTTATATTATATATTTACATTATATCACTGAAAAGATAGATTACAAACACTCATTTATACCCGACCCCACATGGTCCCCACAATGTAATATGTGTGTTTCCCTTCTCTAATTCTGGCTCCTTACACATGTCCCGTGTCATTGTTACCTCAACCCCAGATTTGATTCTTGGTACATCTGTATACGTGTTTGTGTCTCCATTGTTTTGTAAATCACTTTGGTATGTTAATAGAGAAAAAGGTCACAAAGGAAGTCAAATTAAATAAACAGACAATAACACAAGGAGCAGAGCTTGCAGTAGAAATCCCGAGAATTTCGAATAGTACTTGACTGGCATCATTGGAAAGCATAACGCATAACGCACGATCCTTCGGGAAAACAATGGCTGTGCGTCGCCCAGGGTGCAATTTTAATCATTCCGCAGCTGAGCCGTCGGAAGGGTGAAGCCATTTTGTGCTGAAGCTTTAATATAACGGCAGGGAGAAATCGAGACAGACACTGGCGCTTCCTTCCTGTGCTTACAGGCCCTATCGCGTTTCCTTCATCTCTCACCAGTAATGAAAATCCAGCAGCCTTTGCAAAAGCGCTCTTTAAGGCTGCTGTAATTTACCATCTGCCCATGCTATAATAGTTATCTGAGTATTGGCGAGAAGTGTTTAAACTCAACATTTAGTTTATGTGTAGCTGTCTTTTCTACAGTTGTATTAACCACTCAGATCCACACTCTTAATGCAGTCTATAGCACGAAGCCCATCGACCCTTTCCTGCGGACTCCCAGCCAAAACAGCAGCCATGAGGAGAGGAGACTGGACGCTGGCCAGATGGTCCTTAATCACTCGTTTTATGCGAACCTTAAGTGCCAGAACCTTAAGCCATTATTTCATGTCCTGCTTTATGTAAACCAGTCACCCCCAAAAGTGTAATTATGTAGATATAAATAATAACATAAGAACAGGGAAGCAGTTTGTCTGTTTATTTTATTTAAAAAAAAAAAAAAGCTTTAAGATGCAGGAGTAGTGAACATAACAACATCTTTGCGGGTTTTCACCATATGAGATGTCCGGCAATTTCATTGGTAAGTACGGTTATTTGTCAGCGATAAAGTGTAAAAAAATAGATGCAGCTGCGTGTGCAATGCAGGCTAGTTGCAGCAGTACTGATTGTTTAAAAATGATACAGTAGAGGATAACGAATGAAACATATATAAGAATCTGAAGAATTCAGAACTAATAAATGGTTTATTTTGGGGAATGGGGAGCAAGTACCATTGTTCCGACACCTAATGTAATGAATAACTGGTAATATGGCAACAAATCCTACTGCTTCAACCCCAGTCTACGAGTAGCGCAAGCTCACAATATACATTAGTCTAAAATCCTTCAATGCAAATACTTGATTTTAATTTACCCCCCCCCCCCCCCCCTCCATATGTATAAACTCAATTTATTTTTTGGCAAATAGTTCTTTCACATTTTGTTACTCGCACATAGATTTATTCTATGATACGTGGTCTACAGATAAATTCTGTATAGCCTGTTTAGATTCAGGTCAAAGTTTTCCAGTACAGATCTAGGGATCTATCACTTTCTCATTTTTTTTCAAAACCAATATGTAAATTTGCCATTTGACTTTGTTAGTTTGTTTCGGTTTCAAACAAATTATTCATGACCGCAAGCATTTCCCTCACAAGCTGCAAGTACTATTTTTACAGCTTCCCCTATTTTTTTCCATGTAATTGTCTAGTTACTCATCTGTACTGTATGTTACCCAGAGGATTAACACAATGCGAGTACTGAAAACTGGGTGTAAGTTAGGTGTGCTACCAAATGACAGCCTAGTAGTGGCATCAGCTTCCAGGCGATGAGTTAGAAGCTGGTTTGAAAAAACTTCCCACACTCGAGTCGGTGCCGATTCCGCCCGGATAGCGTGTGTTCGCGGCGTAATAAAAGGGAACCAGCGCTTCGCAATGCCGGGCACCAGCCAACCAAAAGTCGGCGTCGCTGTGGCAGGAAGCGAGATCGAGGCGAGGGAGCTGGGGGAGGGGGTCGGGGTGCTGAGGAGCAGAGCAGCCTGTCAGCCACACAGCAAGACCTCTGCGAGCCGAAGCGATATCGCTGCGCCGGTTTGCACACCCGCTGCCGCCACACAATAGTGGGAGCGACGTGAACGCGGGTTTTCGTATTTCGCTCAACCGGGAGCGGCGATTTTATTGTTTCTTTCACCTCTGTGGTGTATTTATTCATAACCGATTTTAGATCTTGGTATTTTGCCGAGTAGCTTATATATTTTTTGTTAATTGTAGAAACGGGATGGAGTTCTGGAGGCAGTGCGCCTTATGGCTCATTGACTGCAAGGTGCTGCCGCCGAACCACCGGGTTACATGGGAGACAGCGCAGGTTTTCGACCTAGCGCAGACGCTCCGCGATGGAGTCCTGCTGTGCCAACTCCTCAACAACCTGAAAGCCCAGTCCATCAACCTAAAGGAAATCAATCTGAGACCGCAGATGTCACAGGTAAGGACCTTGCTTACCGTGCCAGACGGCAGCTGTACAATGATCAGATGGACTACACCACCGACTCGCCGTTTTAACCCTAGGGGCTGTATAATATAAGCTTATTTATCCCAAAACATTACATATAGGAGAGTATCATTATTTCTCATACAGAAAAGTACCGTTATCTGAGGTCACGCAAACCCTTCCCTCCGTATGTACTGGCAAAGCATGTCACCTTTCTCCGCGTTATAAGTACAATTAGAGTGTATTACCGTCATACCATAATATGTTCTATATGGCCAGCCATTCGTAATGCAATTACACCACAATCCTACTCTGTACTTTGTTTTACCTTAGTCTGTATATACTTTCTTACTATATATAAAATAGCTTTCAGTCAACGCTTGTTTTGAAACGTTAGATTTGTTTAAAAAGCAGTGCAGCCATGTATTGTATCCATTTATTGCATATATTGTAAGTCCTATATTTAAATGTATCGTAATGTATCTGCATGTCATGGCCGCTTTCTCAGTTTTAAACTACATTGGCCTATGAAGATCCCAATAATGTAAATAACCGACAAAACATTACTGTGGATGCTTTGTTAAATTGAATATGCACATTCATAATCAAGCAGTAGTTTTTCAATTTTGAAGCAAAACGCCAAGCAGTGATTAAATTACCGCAATAGCTTCGCACACATTCAGCTGTAAAGAGTCAAAAGTTCTGTGGAACGTTTCCTGTAGGGCCTGATGCTGGATATCAGGAGTGATCTGGGCAGCTGTAATGGTTTAGCGGAGCACACGAACACGGACCACCCCGAGTTTTAAGTTAGACTACGGTACGTGGTAATTTTCTGTAAAACATAAACGGACACAGCGCACGGAAGCCGAATTTTGCGTGACAGACCATTGACATCCTTTAACAAAAGTCTGGTTCGTTTTGAAATGTATAAAAAAAGAAAAGTACCTCATGTAAATGCGGTTTCTTTAAGTGTGACACTGCATATTTACTATTCTGACGCGTAAATCAGTGTTTTCAACATTTTCTGCTTCTGGGTACTAATCCATTGGTCAAATTGTTGTTTGTCTATGCGAGTTGATTTACGGGATGCTTCATTTCCAAAAGAAACACACTTATTTTATATGAACTAATGAGAAGGCAAAAAAGCACCATAAAATATAGTTTTATAAATATTAAATTAAATACACCTTTGAGAATTTAGCTGTTAAAATAAAACGTTACATTTTTAGCCTGCTTGTTTTCAATGTTGTGTAATAGTTACATTTAGTTGCCTAATTATACAATAAATTAAATGGCTTGGAAGTTTTTTAATAAATAATCATCATTATTATTTAAAATTCTAGTTTCAGATGACGTACTCCTGAGTTATAGTGTATGTTGTATGTAGGACATAGGGTATATGCTATATTAGATAATGTTATTAGGTATACTACTGTCATGTTCATTAAATAAATAAATATCAAGAAGTGAAACTGTAATTTTATAATGAATTATTATTGATTTATATCCAATATATTTTTGTATGGGCCCTACAGAAGCTTTGCCCTCCAGCAACATCAAAATGACAAGAAGCTTTAGAGGTACAAAACAGCTATGCTGTCAGGTATCACATACTGGACTAGTGAGGGCCATTAATCTCCTCGCTACACTGGCTGAGCCGTAGACGAAGGCATGGAGAGTGTCTCCGAGAAGCAGGAGGAATCATCTGTTGTCTCGCTCAACCAATGCAAACAAAGTTTGCCTTCCAAGATGTGCGACGTGCAACGCAAAAGGAGGCCATCTGTGAGTGCAGAGTAGGGAGCCGTCTCTTTGGGGCCCCTCGTGGTTCTGTGAGGCCCCTATCACGTGTGCCAGATGCATGAGCAGGGATCCTGGATCTTTACCAGTGCCTTCCAGCTGACAGTGGTTTACTGCTCTCGCCTGCTGCTATCAGATGCACGTGACTTGTGGCACACGCCAGAGGAAAGGGGGGTGTCCACTAGGGCTTGTAGATTAACTCCTGAAGTCTATAATGGACGCTGGTGTTCTATTCTTGAGAAACTTGCTACTGGACAGTTTAACTGGTGACATCATATCCTGCGGTAAAGTCTAAGAGGTAAAGATGGTAATATAAGTGTTAGTGTTGATCACATTCATTCACACTTTATTTTTTGTCGAAATCACAAAGAGATAAAGATTTGATATTATGCATTGAGTATTTTGTTTAGCTAAGAATGTCAGTGATGTTTTTAAGACAAAGATTTAAAATCAGCAGGATTCAGTTGTTCACTTTGGGATTTTAAAACTTAGAGACATGTTGCATCTGTCAGGCCTGCAGAAATCTGTGATCATCTCAGGACGGGCATCATTTGATTTTTGTCTTGCGTCGTCTGTTTAGTTTGTCAGGTCGACTGCCTGTTTAGCTCAGTTACCCAATTGCTGCTGTACTTTCCGCCTCGTGTATTTATAGTTTTCTAGGTCCTGCCAGAGTGGATCGTCCATTTGAGACAGAACCCGGAGAAACCTCTGTCCTTCTATACATTAAGATGAACGTAACACCACACATTAAGATCGAATGTCACATCTATAGACGTACTGTAATTATGGCCGCTCTGCTGATAGTAATCAAAACTGGTCCTAAGATCTCTCATGTTCTGAGCTGGGTAGTGGTTTTGTCAGAATCGATGCATGTCAGACTTCAGACCTCTCTTCACCTGAGAAGTGAAAGTGAAACTGGAGGCTGAAACAGCAAAAACATGCTTTCAGTGATGAAAGTGTTCTGCTACGCTGCATGAAAAAATAATGGTGAATATGTTGATGGATTTCTTCCATTGATTGGGGAGAATGAAGAGAAACTATCCAGAATGCCTCACTGCATTGCGCAGACATTCTTGCATCATCCTGATGAAAAATCGCAACATATTGTTAAAGCAGGCACCATACAATATGAATTAAAAAAACATTTTATATCTAAAAATCCCAGAGATGCTTTACATGTGATGTACTGATTTATCAAAACTCATATTTTAATATATGAATTAGATTTAAGTCAGAGTCAATTAGTTGAAATATTTTGGTCTTTTACTTCATTTGAAGATCCCAAGGGAAATTCTTGCACCCCCTGTATACCTCAGCAAGTTAGGAAGATTTTAAGTCACAGAATGAGGCGTAATGACTACAAGAAATTTGATTTTGATAATCTTGATTTTGTTTTAGTTGGTGAACTTTGAATTAATTTGGCTGCAAATGAAAATTTATTGTACCAACTGATTTGTGCAAAGGGTGTAACATTTGAGATTCAGAATTTATTCATGGATTAATATAAGAACCCTGGTAGATAATTTCCTGCTTAGGTTATGTCACATCCAGTGTTGTGAGATGGCTTTGTGGGAAAGAGAAAAGGTGCGTGTGTGTGTATGTGTGCATGTGTATGTGTGTGTGTGTGTGTGTGTGCGTGTGTGTGTATGTGTGTGTAGGTGTTCTTTTTACCGTTCCTAACCTTAAAATATATGTGTCTCCTATACAGCACTGCATGTACAGTAGGCTTAAGTCAAGCCACAGTTTTGCTGTAACTTTAAAGTATGTCATTCATTTGTCTAATACAACTTATTAAGAAGTTTCAGAGTGATCCATCATAACAGCACCAAGAATAGCAAGAGCGCCCACGCATTTTCTCTGCAAATGAAAATGCAGTGTTATGTTCGAGATTAATCAGTATGGATGACCGTGAAAGTCAGTGACTCTCAGGTCACCCCATTGAAGATGAGTTTGGTCTGGAGGTTGCCGTGAAAGCCCAGACATAATTAACTGTGACCAGGGAGAGCTTGCCAAGGGCAGAAGGGCGTCCTTCACTACAAAAACGCTCTTCTAGTGAAGTGTCCCTGAGCATTTTGAGACTGAAATGAGTATTTCCAATGCAGGCACTCACCTTTGAAAAGATGGATGACGTGAGTCAACCGGCTCATTGGCCGTTTTCTTTTGTGGTGCTTTGAATGGACGGTGCTCAGATCCGTTCAGACTCAAGTGTTTGCAGAATGGAAAATAATGTGTATTGGTCTCTGGGCCTTTACACTAGCAGACAAGCAGGTGACCAGGGTCTACATTTCTGTCGTGGTACCCCAAGTTGGAATACTGACAGAGAAGGCTGTGTTTGAATTACTGAGCGGGGAAATGCAAAACTGAGTTCAGAATGGTGGAGAGGAAAATATGCCATGGATTGTGCTCCGGTCTCCATTTTAAGAACTGTGGCACAACAGTAGTTAGGAAATGGTGATGTGGTGTAATAGGGAAATGGTGATGTGGTGTAATAGGGAATTTGTTGATAGCTGACATGTGGTTTGCCCTTTATATTCTGTATTTTTGGCTGGGGGGATTCCACTTGGACTATCCCTCTCCATATTCCGTATTTTTTGCTGGGCGGCAGTAAATATTGAGGGGGGGTTCGAAGTCCTAATTGTACTACCTGTCTACATGATGGATTGGTAGGTGGGGACGGGGTGTTGTTTTAATACAGGGCTACATGCCTGATGCGTGTGTTTGTGTACATGGAAACACACATACAGACAATCACAGATTACACATCTAAAACTTTGTGGGGACTCTCCATTCATTTCTATGGACATAACCCTAATCCCAACATGACGACCTTAACCCTAACCAGCCCTAACCTTAACCATAAGAAACCAAACAAAACACAAGACCTTTGGCATGTTATGTTTTTTTGATTGCAGTAACACATTTTTATAAAACTGAGTTTTCCCTTGTCGTGATCAAAAAAATGTCTCCATGCGGTGAAAATAACAGGTTTTTATCACATTATGGTGTTGAGGGATGTCATTAGAGACATTGCCGCCCTAAAATGTATTTTAACTCTTCAAAATAAATGTGCATTTATTGGCTTAAGTCATGAATAGCTTTTTATATTATATATAATAATATTGTGTACAGTACATACTGTAATTAATCCAGACATAACCATGTTTAGGGCCTGGGGCTAAGGGGTTGCACTAAAAAGTGTAGCTTTAGTATTCAGCACAAGTTTGCAGTGGGTGGGATTTCTGCAGAGAAGTGTGAAAGGAGAAGGGATATATTCAGAGTATGGTAAAGCCAAAGTGGGACATTTATGAAGCATTACAAACCTCGATAATGTGAAAAAGAAAACGAAACTTTTAAATAACCAATACAATAACGTTATAGTAAACACATTAAGCAAAACAGACTAATAACAGGAGCTTCTCAGTCTAAAATACCCTTTGAAAAATGACTATGAAAAACCCTCATTATACCGAAATAACCCAAATCATTATAATAACAATCTTTTATGTGTACAAGGATGTGTTTACTAATTTCAGCAGCTAAATGAATGGAATGGAATGTTTTATACCTCTATAATTTTTTTTCATTCAAAAAGAACAACTGAGGTTATAGCCTATCCTGAACTCATAAATATTTTAATAAATTAATACATTTAACAAAATTTCCATTAAGTTTTAAACCACAAGGATCACACGGGTTCCGCGATGAATTTTACTGTTTAATTTTACCTCAGACCACCTCCCGCCTTTTCACCGAATTTAAAAGTGCGTGTCGCGTGCTGTAGTTCGGGGTGTGTGTTCTCGTTGCTGTTCCTTTGTCATTGCAAATTAGAAAAAAAGTCCATTAATATCTATCTAATAACCCACCGCAAAATATGTCAACTATGTTTAGCTTGTATTTCAGGGGGATAACCCCCCCCCCCCCCCCCCAATTTTCACATCTTTTCAAAAGTGGTCAATTTCTAGGCATTCGTGAAATCATGGTTAACAACATGAACAACAATTTCACCCGCAGTAAAATTATTTGTGATTCATGATTTAATACTTCTGGTAAAGTGGTACAACGACCCACTTTAAAATCTCATGCTAGTCGGAGAGCGGTTTTTCAGCGGTTTATGTGCGTGAAAAAAAGCATTTGGTTTATTCTGCTCAAACAGTTTTAGTGAAACTGTGGAGGGAAATAGCTTGGGAAATATATATATATAAATATAATTTTATAAATGAGACAATTTATTTCATGAGATGTTTACAAATTATGCTGGCCCTATAACCACTTTAAATATCGTTTTATTTTTTAAATATTGTTTTACACAGATTATTTACACGAATGACACTGCACATGATTTAGCTGTTCTCTTTAATCTGAATAGAATGTATTTCTTGAGAAAAACAAACAATATATATATATATAGGCTGGTACATACACACATATAAATATGGCCTCATGTGTGATGTTGCAAACACTATTACTGAGTAAGTGGCCGAAATGAAAATGAAGTCCTTTCCTTTGCTGTTTGCAGGTACGGCTAACCGTCGCACACATTAGCAAATCTGTGCTGAGTCACCACTGAAGCTTTTGTTTTGTTTGCAACTGTTGGTTTTGCTAATCCTTAATAGAGCCCTAATTTTAAGCCACAGTGTAGTATATTGATATAAAGGGTACTGTGTCATCCTATATGCCATTTTGAAAATGTATCGCTATGCCGTAAACATTCAATATACCACCCAGCATTATTTGAGGGTCAAAATTGTTGAGGTGGGGAGGTGGCAAAGCACTGAGTATGCAGATAATCTGCAGTGACACCCCCGGGGGAGATCAGCTTATTTGTTTTAGAATGAATGTCTTTATAAAAAAAATTCATTTGAAATAAATAAATAGATAGATAAATAAAATACAGTGTTCTTAGCAGGCGGCAGTGAGGGGGCACTGTAGCTTATTTGGGGGGCATGACTACCCCCCCCCCCCTTCCACCATGACACCGACCCTGAAAACAGGTGTATATTAAGGAAGTTTAATAACCTTTCCCTCATCTTTCTTATTAAATGAACCACACAAATTACTAAAGAGCCACGGACTCGATGAGAAGATTCGCTATAAGATGTTACCTCAGTTGCACAAATTGATTCCCGCAATTAATTTGCAGCAAAGTTAAGTTGAAGCTTAACCTGTGTGTTTGCAATACATAATAAATTGTGTCGTCAAG
Source organism: Stomatorhinus ivindoensis (assembly GCA_019775895.2). Classification (NCBI taxonomy): domain Eukaryota; kingdom Metazoa; phylum Chordata; class Actinopteri; order Osteoglossiformes; family Mormyridae; genus Stomatorhinus; species Stomatorhinus ivindoensis. The sequence continues at coordinate 5,447,927 of JABFEB020000043.1, forward strand.
ATATATGGAGAGTTGCATAAGTCCATCAATCCATTTTCCAGAACTGCTTGTACTGTTGCGAGGGGTCTCGAGCCTACGAGCATGGGGAAGGGAATGATTTGGGATGGGATGCCAACCTATCATGCAAACTCCACACACACGGAGCCACAGTAGAGACTCAAATCCTGGTCCCAGAGGTTTGCCATAGTAGTGCTAATCACTGCCCCATACTACCCCAGTTGCATGCCAGTTTACTAAACTCTTATTTTTTAGAAACAGTTAAATACTTATTTAAATTAAAAAAAAAAACTTTTTCATTTTTCATTATATTGCACTTGCCTTAGATGAATGTTGTAATTTGTCAAACATGCTGGAATATGTGCATAATGTAGTGGGGCATTCTGGGTAGTTTCTTGTCACCATCCCTAATTAATGGAGGTATTGCATCAAGATATTCATCGTTTTTTTCTTGATTTTTTTTCTCCTGAGCATCTTACATGCTCGCAAAAAGAGGGAATACTCTGGAGGGTAGCAGCAATGAACAATAGCGCCCTCAGTATTAACATTAATTAAGATATTTTACTGCATGTTAATATATTCTGGGTGTAGTTCAAAATGTGGAGCGAGCAAAGTTTTGGTCCCATGGAGGGTGCGCTGTGGCCTTGTACCCTACACTGCCTGGGAAACCGCACCCTTCCTCACCCCCATTACCCTGCTCAGGATAAGCTGAGTGCTGGATTTTTAAAGATTTTTTGAAGCTGTAGCATTTGCCGAGTGTCTGGTTCTGTGTTTCAAAATCCAGGTATATACTGTAATTCGTATACTTGCAGCAAAACAAGGTGCTGTGGACGTACTGAATAATTTAAACACCAAACCTTTTATGCAGTCTAGTTTCCTGACTCCTCTTTGTAAATAGGGGACAGACGCCATTGAAAATATGAAATATTTTTTACTTTTTGGGGTGTTTGCAGTTTTCTTTCTTCTTGTCTAATCCTCTACCTGGCAGAATCTGAAATACATGCCTTATTAGATGGTTGACATGTTTTGAGACTTTTACATTCAAGGGATGGAAAAAGCATCAAATGGATGCAATTGGATTAGGGCTGGGCAATATATATCCATTTTATGTCTTATATTTGATACATTTTTTATATACAAATTAGATTGATAATGTATGGATATATTGATTTTATTTATTTATTGTAAATTTGGACAATATACTTTGCCGTAAATTGGCAGGACGAATAGATCAGGAAGTGCCAGAAAAACTAATGTGACGTAAGCATGCTTAAAAATGTGGCACGTGAACAGACGGGCAAGGTATAAATAAGGCAGGTTGTATGCATTAGGATCAGGTATTGACAGTCAGCAAAGCCCTACCCAACTTCACCATGCCAGAACAAGGCCAGTGAATGAAAAATACAGCGCAAAGGGATAGTAATATTGCAAAGCGCAACACACGTACTATAAAGAAAAATGAGTGCCAAAATATGGAAAATGTAAAGAAAAAAGAAAAAATTCAAAAAATTTGGCAAAGAAAAAAATCTCTCAACACATCATTTTTGTTTGCAATATATACATGTTTTGTTTGTGGTACACATATCTGTTTGCAGAGCTATGTGGCTGTGATTTCAGTTAATTTTACATACATTTCACTTTCAAACAACCTGGTTGTTAAATACTTGAAAGACTTTTTATTTTACATTTCAGTTTTTTCAACCATTGATTTTTTCCCTCCCTTTTATGTCTCTTCCGGGGCTTCATTTGTATTTAGTCAATTTGTAATTCTATTTTTATTTTTTTTTGTTTTTTCTTTTTGTTCAAGTGAAACAGTTGTGAATCTTAAGGTGGCTTAAGGTGATAAAGTTTTCATTTAAAGTGCGACCCAAGGCACGGGCAGAGAGCAGATTCTCGAGAATGGGCAAGATGGTTAGCTGCTGATAAGCGCTTGTTATGGTTGGCCGCTGATAAGTGCTTGTTATGGTTGGCCGTTGATCAGTGATGGAGGAAGTACTTAAGTTTAGTGCTTAAGTAAAAGTACAACTACCCTGCAAAATATATACTTAAGTAAAAGTATAATTACTACATCAACATCTTACTTAA
>JABFEB020000043.1:5460812-5477409 GCA_019775895.2 Stomatorhinus ivindoensis
TAGACCTTCTGTAAACTGTTTTTCTATTCCAATGTATGTGTGTGTATAATTTATTTTTTAAATTATTTTTAATTATTTATTTATTTTTTTGTCACAAAGGACTTGGTCAAAGTGCACAAGAACCTTATGTTGGAGATCCGGGACTCTATCCTCAGCAAGAACGCCCAGAACCTTCACCAGATCTTCGTCAAATACAAAGAGAAGTACACAGCATCTCTTGGATTTAAAATTGTGTTTTTAACTTTGAAATGAACTTTAATTGTTAATTCACTCTGTCAACCTTGCTCTATAGACTCCTCATTTATGGTGTATACTGCAGTCAAGTAGAGACAGCCATCGCCATTCTGGATTGTATCTGCAAAGAGAAGGAGGATGTACGACTGAAGCTGGAGGTAGGAATCTCAAGCCATGTGTCTTACATCATTACATCATCATGTGTATCATTGCGTGATAAGCCAAGGTTTGGTCCTGTGTTTCTTCACGAAGACTGCGTACTGTGCAGCCGAAAGTGAATCAGCATCGCCCTCTTGTGTTGGCTATTATTATTACTGCTCAGGGACACTGCTCATTTGGCTCAGCTTGTTTAATGTACGAGGTATAATATGAGCTTAGCTTGCACTCTTAAACTCAAGGACATATGCTTCGGATGAATGCTGTACTTAGCTTGGGGCCTGGTATTTTTAAATTCCCCTGTGGGTATACAACCTGATTATGAACTGCATAACTAGCATTTTTTAATGTATCTGTGACTTTTTTTTAATTGTATACAGCCCTCAGAAAGCGAACGCTCTCCCCTGGACTGTCAGTCATTTGCTGGCAGCTTTTAACTCCCCAGTGACTAATGGGATTTGTCGTAGGAATGTTCAAAGAGGGCAAACAATGGAAAGTTCACCCTGCGAGACCTCCTCGTCGTCCCCATGCAGCGAGTGCTGAAATACCATCTGCTTTTACAGGTGAGCGACAGGCGGGGGGGTGGGCACCTTAAGGAGGGTGCAGATGGGGCCCTAAAGACATTTAGAATTTAAGTAGATTGTTCTGGGTATTGGCTCAAAATACTATGCTTTCGGGGGCGTGAAATTTTGTGGAGGCAGCCCTGCACTTACTGGAGCTTTAGCGCTCGCAAAACACTGCCTGGGTCCTTCAGACTGTTCCAGGAAGCACCAGAACACAGACTGACACACACAAATACAACTCCAGTGGAAAATTTATATTTACTTCACTTATCTAATGTGTATATGCAAACTGACTTAGAGATGCGCTTCAGCTTATTTGTGTTCCCAGGGATTTGAACCCATGACCTTTGCATCAGCTAGTACAATGCTCTACTTGTGGAAGTACAGGAGCTGTCTCAGAGTAGAGTAAGTAAACCCCTGCAAATACAGTGAGAAGATGCAGGTTGTAATATTAGAAACCTGATAATAATAATAATAATACGTTTATTGATCCTCATAGGGAAATTCCATTTTTCCCCACCTCATCTTGCTCCACATGAGACATTTGTAGGTGAGAAGAAGCTTGGCAGTAAAGGGCAGCTACCTGCAGTGGCGCCCATGGAGCTGGTGGTTAGGGGCCTATTCTGCTGAAGCTGGGCTTGAACAGGCAACCTACTGCTCATGATCAGAGGCTTAGCCCACTGAGCCACACACATGTGATCACATGTGAGTCACACACATGTGATTTGTGCTGCTTCAAATATAACAGTTACAGATTAAATGACATGTATATGTATGTCTACCACCCTCCTAATTGGGAGGTACAAATGTATAGTTCAATGATAAATGCTTCCACTAGGGGGCAGTAAAGTCCATGCTTTTTTTACATTCACTGCGGCTTTGCAGATAAAAATGTTACCTGAACTGCTTGTGTTACCTGGTAGCCGAGGTCACGTAACCAACTTCAGAGGCTGCAGTTTCGCTAAGTTTCCCCGTTCCAGTGACACGTAACATCATTCACGGGCTGGAATTTGTGCCGGTACTGGATGTAGTGCTTGATCATCACCAATGAAGTTCATGGGGATGTTCCTGGCCCCCGTGTCCATGTGGGACCACTGGCCTGGCGGGGAGGGGGAGGTCGAGCCTGCGCTGGCATCTGGGTCTGCTGAAGCTGGAGGAGCTCAGTGTGCTTGTGTTTTTGTCACTGCGTGTCCCAGTATATCTGCGCTGTGCATTTCTTGCAGACCAATGTATCTGTTTGTGTGTTTAAGTGCGTCTGTGTGTGTCACTGCCGACAGGCAGCCTTGAGCAACATCTCCACGTCTCAGCCTCTGTGGGGGGGGGGTGGCGTGGGGGGGGACAGTGTGCAGCACCTGGTGAGCTCAGTCTGTCAGGGCTGATAACTGCACCCAGAAGTACCCGCCACTCTCAGCTCCCCCCTCCCTCCCCCAACCCCCCAATCAGTGTAAGCTGATTCCCGGGGGCCCGGCCTCGCTCACTCGCTTGTGCAGGATTATTGGCTGCTACCTGAGGCCTGTCTCCCTGTGTGCATGGTGGGCCCGGGTGCAGATAGCGCCGCACTCCCCTGAGTATGTCAGCGGGGAATCGGCTCAGCTCCCCCCACTCCAGGAGGTCCCACATGCTTCTCGGGGCTTTCACACACGCACACACACACACACCACTAAACAATATATATGTAAATCAATATATACATACATATATACAGTATATCTAAATAAATAGTGCATACATGTGTGTGTCTATTTGTATAAGCAAATTTACACAAATTTGTGTGTGGAAATACATGTATTTCTGTGTACAAATATACATATTTACATGTGTGTGTGTGTGGGTGTTGAAATATACATATATACGTGTGTTTGTGTGTCTCTATATATATATATATATATATATATATATATATATATATATATATCTCAACACTGTTGGATGAAATCGTGCATGTCCACTTTGCTGATTATGACTTTTTCCTCAATATGCCCATTCTCCTGTACCTGCTGATAGGGTTATGGGTTCAGGTTACTACCTGGCTACATGCCAGGCTGCAAGGAGGAGAAGAGTGGGGGTGAACATGCAGGGGTATCTTCCTCGTTGCTGCAGCGGGTTGTGCATGAGTGTTAAGTGGAATGCTTCCTCGATATTCTCCATTTCATCGAGTTGACATGCAGGTCCGATTTCCAGCTGTGTGTTTTTACAGCCATTAGATCCCGAACTGAACTCTGTAATTAGCCATCTTTGTTCATTTGTCCCACTAGCTTAGTTTGATTTTATAAATGCCATGTGGTAAAGGGGAGAAAGTAGATGGGGTGGGGGGGGGACACAAATATATGCACACCCAGTAATTGAAGCAGATTTCGCACTCGCCGATTTGCTTCAGCGCGAAGTCGCACGCTGGCTGCCCCCTCCCTGCCTTTGTTATGACAGACAGCGTCGGCGCGTTAGCCTGACTCGTTAGCTGCTAATTAGCTGCCGCTAATGGAATGGGGAGCGTCGCCGATCATGGGGTCTGCCTCACCCCGCTGCTCTGATCAAACAGGAGCTGGTGAAGCACACTCCTGACGCGACCAACAAGAGCAATCTGCGGATGGCCCTCGACGCCATGAAGGTAAGCGTCATAGCCGCTCTCTGCTATGTTCGCTACGTTCCATTATCTCTCCGAAGGACTGCGCTTTTATCAGGTCAGCAAGGTCCCCCACCTGAGTGGAAAAATGAAAAAAGAGTGGAAAAACAATTTTGTTTGCTGCTGGCATTCCCGTCCTCCTTGCTGTAGTGGTACCATTTGTCCTCACGGCGAGGGTGACCAGATATTCCATGTCAACGAAGACACTGAGCTGCTTCAGTTTTCGCAAGCTACTGAAAGACTCGTGCGCTCGGCTAAATAGTTCAGCTCTTCTTGTGCTCTGGTTTGTTTCCTTGACTGAAAGACTCATCCAGCTCTTTTACATTAACATTAATGACACGTGCATGATTACAGGAAACTGACCAATCAGCACGCAGCAAGAACTCTGCGCTTAAGTGAGATCCAGGTGCTCTTAATCGAAATGGTACTTTACAAATCTTGTCCTTGCTCAAAGTACCCCCCCTGGATTGTCTGGTCACTCTACCTTAGCGTTCCCACATTTGGGTGTAACCAATTATAAATGGCGTAGCCAGAAAAACTGCCCCACTGGTCCAATAACTTATATAATTTTACATACTCAAGCACCCCTGAATCTGTCAGGGTATCCATGCCATACTCTGGTCCTATAAGCAACCGATTAGCCAGATAACTGGATGCACTGAAGGCCTGGCTATCATTTCAGTTGTAGGCCTTTTAAAAAATCACGGCGGACATGTGATTTTGCTGTTGAGTGGCGCTAAGCAGAGCCTTAAACTTTCCTAATTGAAGCAAATCAGTTGGAGAGGAAACAGCAAATTATGCAGATGAGTATGATGACTCAATTTGGCATGATTATCCACTTAACTTTGATTGGGGGGTGTCAGACTAATGCAGTTAGCTTCCGCTCAGAGCCAGAGCACTAAGTGGATAATAATCATACCCTTCTGAGTGTTGATTGGCTCATCTATGCTGAGGGGAATAAGTACCACTTGTAGGAGTCATCTCCATCACTAAATGTGTCACCCAATGATCTCTCTGTCTAAATCACACACAGACATGTCTAAATGTGTCCAAGGTGCACACTTAATGTGATGTTTGTATCACGGTATGATCTGTAAACATGAACTCTTTCACATCCATAATTTGTGATGGTTTTTCTTCAAAACTTTTCCCTACATTTTATTGGAACCCGCTGATCCACAGGAGACTTAAAAACAGGCTACGCTGTTAATATTAACATTTACGTATTTAGCAGCTGCTTCTGTCCCGACGTACAGTTGAGGCAAATAGCACATTGCAAAGATACTTACTGTTATGCAGTCAACTAGGCTTACATGCAGCTAGGCTGAGCTGCCAATGAACGCCCAGGTAGAGGTGTAGATAGTATTGGAGCAGGAGGTACAGAGCAACTTCAACAAAGCAAGAACCGAGACTATGTAAAGACCAGAAGTGCAACGTTAAATACATTCAGGAAACGCATGGAGGTATCAGGCTAGTAGAGAAACACTGAAAACAGGATAACTGGGTCGTGCTCCCAAATGGGAAAGGCACAGAATGTGACGCTCTTATTTCCTGGGGGGGGGGGGGCAGGACCTAGCACAGTATGTCAACGAGGTGAAAAGGGACAATGAGACCTTGAGAGAGATCGACCAGTATCAGAGCTCCATAGAGAACCTGGTAAGTATCTTCATGCAGAAGTAAGTAAGTAAGTGCGTTTATGCAAAAGAACCGCTGTGATATTCCAGTGGAGAATCAGCTTAAATACTCTTCACGGATTATTTCTTCGTTATTGAGTTTCACAGTAATGAGCATTTCAGATTTTAATAGGGTGCTTATTTTCAATTTCTCGCCGGCTGCAAGTCCTTACCTTTGGGCAAGGTTCGCCTTCGTCCCTCCATACAAACAAAACTCTCTGTTTCAGGAACGTATTTGGTTTGTATTTTACAAGAAGGTAATTAGAAGATAATTCCCGCTTTCAAGGCAGGTCCCATGTTAAGCAAGAGCACAAAATGATTGGGGATCACCGAAATAAATAAATAAATAAATCAATATATATATGTTTATTATTCCAAATGGGCCAAGGTCTGTTTAAGAACAGAAAAACAAAATCAGAGGCGCTGAAATTTGTAACATAGCAAAGCCAAACACAACATATCCCATTAAGTAGCAGTATTTCGTGTTTCCGTATGGCCTCCCAGGCGACCCTGTTTAAATCGTAAGGAAGCAATTAGTCTAGGCAGGGCCAGCTGGACTTCCTCGATCTGAGTTACCTGTAGGCCCTAGAGCTAGTGATCAATTACCGGCGAGACAGCGTCTTCTCCAGCTTACAAAACATAAACAGAAGTAAACAAGTATGCTATAAAAGTAATTATGCAAAACAAAAGGGAGAGAAAATATGAAAACAAGCAAGAAAACAGATGGACATATGTGTGGTCTCATGTTGCAATATCACTTATTTATCTTGGCACAGAATCAATCCCTGAGGAATTTCGGACGACCCAAAGGTGACGGGGAGGTGCGGATGGCCACGGTCGACAAACGCGCAAAGCAGGACAGGTGACATTGCTGTGCAGTGCTCCAGTAACACACCTGTCCCCATCGTACGCACAGAGGAAAACCTGGAATCTCTGCCAAGTCCCGGTGGAGGCAGGGAAGGGGGGAGGTGGAGGTATCTTACCCACTTTCTGTTTCCTTAGGCATATCTTTCTGTTCGACGTCGCAGTGATCATCTGCAAGAGGAGGGGTGACAACTATGAAATGAAGGAGGTGATCGACCTCAACCATTTCAAAATTACCAACAACCCAACGACAGACAAGGAAAACAGGAAGGTCAGTGAATGGCAGAAGGCTGCCCCCTACAGGCAGCTCCTCCCTCGCACCCTCACATTTATTATGTTGTGTCCGACTTCTGTGTACACTTTCCATCCATCTTTAAAGCTGTTAATCAGCAGCCCTTCCAGTCCATTAACAATAAAACCATAAATGACTCACAAAACATACTTCAAAAGAAAGGCAATGATATATACAAGTGATGTAATTGCTTTCTGTTTTTTCTCAGCCTTAACCTAACCAACATTTCTGTTCTCATGCATCAACTTTTTAATAGTGACATAGATATTACATTCGCATCCATAAACAATAGCATAATAATAAAACTTATGCAAAACATACATTTAAATGACATGTTTATGTGTGTGTTCTACATGCTTAGTGTATAGTTCATAAATATTACAATACCCCCTATGACAAAAATTGCTCATTTTATTTTGATAGCTGCCACAAAGTTCAGCGTAAACAAAAAAATAAAATTCTGAGACCCTGCAGTGAAGATTAAGCTACATAGTCCACAAGTTTAAAATGGTAGCTTAATGACCTTTACCAAAAGTTACAGAATTCTTTTTCCTTCTACATGCCTCAGCTAGAGTTTCCTCCGTTCGAGGCCAAATTTTAAATAGCGGGTTTTCCAAAGAACGCGGCACCCTTTTTCCATGCCGGCCAACGCAGATCCTTCATAGACTGCTGTTCCGTAGAGGAAATTAGTTTCTTTCCGGTGTTCCAGTGCTGGAACCCTTGCCACAAAGGTGCTTTTGAGCGACTTGTTCGGCACACACTGCTCCGTGAAGGAGACCTTGGCTAATTGCACCGTCTATTTGAAGTCATGCCCGCCGTCACCTCCCCGACCCCATCCCTACTATCACATCTCAGATTTTCTGAGATCCAACCGCTTTCCCGTCTGCCTTTCCCGACCATCAGAGACGGTGGGTGATCTCCGAGCCTGGAAGAAGTGCCTAACCCTAACCCTAACCCTAACCCTAACCCTAACCATAAACTCATTAGTGGGGTCCACTGCAGTAAACGGAAGTCCCTCCAAAATCATACGTTAAGAGGTGTCCTCATGCACTTGCTCTGTCCTGGCGGCGTGTGGAGACGAGATTAGGATCATATTCCCTCAGCGTTCCCGTTTGTGAGTCTGAACACGTCCCAGCATTAGGCGCTGAATTAGTCAAAGACTGGGAAACCGTTCAAGAAATTGGATTTAAGAAGCTGGACCAGTGACCAAGAAACTACAGGTTTCTGTCACATTAAAGGCCCTACTGTTAGATTTGCATATAACCAGCTCCTACGTTTTTTTTTTTCTTTCCAAAATTGTGCTTAAGTTTTCCTCCCTCTCTCAGAATCTTAAAGTCAACCTAAAGTAACTCAAACAGCTTTTTGAGGATATTCTGCTATTGGTTTTATGAAGATCTTGCTGAGGAAACAGTGATGTGCTGCTACTCACAACCCTTGAGTATTACTTATGTTATTTCTGTTAGTCTACTCAGACTTCTCTTTATGAGAAGAACCAGAGATTTAATATCTTAAAATGGATAAAAACATAGCTAAACTGGAATTGAAGAGCAAATTTCCAGATCTGACTCAGTTCACAAATACATTTTCTAGAAATATAGTTTTGGAAATATAAGGGAAATTCTTCATTGGATCACGAGTACTGAGTGAGTTTTGACTCTCAGTACTGTAATGTATGATGAGGAAGCCTGACTTTGAGTCACATGGTTTCATCTCAAAAATAACTTGAATTATTTGGTGTTAGAGGTTTTCTGATGGCCTGCTCTGCACTGAAAGCCGGCCATGTGAGGTGACCTTCTGCACCTATCTAACACTAACCCTATCTAACCCTAACCCTAACCTCTCTCTCTGCTCACACCGCAGTGGTCATATGGCTTCTATCTCACGCACAACCAGGGCCATACTGGCTTTGAGTTCTTCTTCAAAACCAAGGAGATGAAGAAGAAGTGGCTGGAGCAGTTTGGCATGGCCATGTAAGTATCACACCCCCCGCCCCCCCGGGCCCGTTTTTCAGGTCTGACCCACAGGCGGGAACAGTACCTGTTCCTTTTGCGCTGGACTGGGTTCTTGCTTTGCTGTGGTTAAAGGTGCAGAGAGCAGATGTCTTCCCTGGGTAAATTCCTGCTTTCATTTATTTATTGCAGTTACTTGAGGAGGGCTGCAGTCTAGTAAGGCGTTTTATGATGTTAAATAATAATTATTAAGTTATTAAGTAATTAAACAGGCAGGGCAGTTGCTTTGCAAGTTTGCTGAGTATATTAGTTTGAAGAAAGTTTAGAAATTTCAGTCATTTGTGGCTTGATGTGAGTGATTGAAAATAAAGACAGAGTCTGGGGATGTGAGCAAGGATTTAGTGATGTGCAGATGACTGCGTTTTGATTCGGGGTCCCACGGGGTGCTGTGGAGGAGCCGTGAATGCCTGTTGTTTTCTCCGTTCCCTTCCTGCCCTCTCTCACCTTCCCATCCTGCTGAGGAACGTGACGATCGTGACGGAACGTTCCCCTCGACGTGGATCGGCGTCTGAAGCAGGAGAGCCTCTTTGCTTGGCTTTGCTTAGGGCTGGCTAGTGCTAGGGGGTGTTTGCATACTGGTCAAGGAGAAGGAAGCCTTCTAAGCTGCCTCCCTGTCGACCATCCATCTCCAGGTCCAACATTCGGCCAGAGGACGCCACCAGTAACGCGCATGATTTCCGGATGCACACTTTTGAGAGAGCCACATCCTGCAGCTCCTGTCAGATGCTGCTCAGGTGGGTCTCAATCGTGGGAAAAATTCTAAATCAATCTGTCCTAAATGTCTAGTTGTCTTTGCTAAAAAAAAAAAGAAAAACCTCACCCCACCCTTGGGACCTTCAGTAGGTGACTGGCGATGGGAGGGGGGCTCAAGTGTGGAAGTCAGAATCACATGATCTCCATGTCTACTGTGGGTTTCCTCTCCAGGGGGATCTTCAACCAGGGATACCTGTGTGGCAAATGCGGGGCGGGGGCCCACAAAGAGTGCCTGGGGAGGCTGGCCGGCTGTGGAAAGAGGGACCAAGGTAAGCGGAAGAGCGTCTGGGCCTCAGCTGCCAGCACTGCCCTACCGTGGGTCCTCGGAGATCACTGTGAGCCTAACTGCGGGCGGTCAGTACATGTGGGGTGGGGGCGAGATGCCCAGAGTGAGGGGGGAGAGGTTATTTTAAACAGCTAATATTATGCAGTAAATATTAATTACTTGCATGACACTAATATTAGTGATTAAATATAAATTACATGCAGGACACGTAATGTGTGTCTCTTGAGTTGGCAGGAGGGAAGAATGGATTTTGGGAAGGTATCGGGGAGAGCATGTCGACTCAAACAGAGCCAAGGACAGGATTTGAACCCACAGCCGTGGAGGTGTGAAGCTATGGCACCTCTGGCTATATAAATAACATAATATATAAATAGACACGTGCTGTGCGGGAGGAGGTGTGTGGCTGTGTAGGGCGTACGATATTATGCTTAAAATCAGAAGGTCGCTGGTTCAAATCCCAGGATTGCCCGAGCGATATCCCTGTTATGCCCTTGAGCAAGGCCCTTAACCTTGCTTTCTCAAAAATGTTTATCACTTTGCTAAAAAGCATCTGCTAAATAAATAAAACGTCGGTGTTTATGGCGTGTCCTATTTCTGCGTGCGTGTCTTTCGTCGCTCAGAGCGGCTATGCTTGTATATCGCTGCGGTCCGCCCCGCCGCCGGCGTGAGCCTCACACGCTCTCTCTCCCCGGGGAGCCGTCGGCCGCCACATGCCGGCGTAGCTGCGTGAGCTTGGCTGCTGGGCACGGTGCCAGCGAGGCAGGCCCTCCGCGGATGCCAATGGGAAGGCGGAGAGGCACTGAGCAGCTCCGTCCCGGGGAGGGCAGGACGACAAAGGCGCGCAGCGGCTCTGCTCCCGCCAGACCTACTTTTCTCTGTCGGCTGCACCTCTGCTCTTCTGACCCATGCCTGTTATTCAACCTATTTCAGATTTCGGATCCCTTAAAATCCAGGTAAGAAACACACCACTTCTCAATAATATAACAAATATACTTCAGTTATGCTAATTGGGCAGCCCTGATTGGGGGAGAAGGGGGCGTAACTCGGCTCCTTAGTAACAAATAACAACAAGCAATTTGTTTAATGGAAATTTGAGCCAATGATGTTGCTTTCTGACTCCCTTTAAAAGTTTCACAGTTTTCAGTGAGGATTAATAATGCACTTTGCACCTATTCAATTTGTCACAAAGGATAATATATTTATTGAAGTTTTGTCAGAAGACTTTCAGGACATGTGTACTGAAGGCAATGTTATTAATTTCCTCTTCTCTGTCTTGTGGTGCATGTAACTCCAGGCCACTGTATGTATCTGTGTCATCAAACAAACATATCCTTTATTGATTTGTGATGCACTTCTATTAGGCTGCAGTCCTGAGGGTATGAATCAGCTGCATGTGAAGAACTTAACTGCTTGATGAATGAAGGGTAATTCATTAACTGCAATTGTGGATTGAGTAAAATGATATTTACGTTTTTTTTAATCTCGCAGAGGGAGACCGGTAGACGATCCGGAGACCCAGGTCAGTAGCCACCAAATGTGATCCTGCATCCACAGACATATTAAAGGCTATTTATTTATTAACTGCTTGTTTAAAAATTTCCCCTTCCTGACCCCTTAAAATTGAAAAGCACAAACAGCACTGGGGGGGGGGCTTAAATTACAGGAGTCACCCACCCTTTCATTTTCAGGCACAGCTGATAATCCGCGAGTGCTCCGAACTGCCTTTGTGCATCTACCTAATTTGCTGGGTGTGGGGGGGGGGAGCTCTGTGAATTGGGGGGAGCTCTGCCTGCAGTGCCTCACTGTGAGTTGTACTGTAGGAGGCCGGCTGTATAGTTTAGCCCCGCGCCCTTTTAAAACCAATAGCGTCTGGTTCCAAAATTTGCATGCAGAATGCCGTAGGCCGCTTTCATCCAAAGAACGTGGTACTTTGCAAACAGTTCCTGCATGCAGAACCTGTTCGACAGCTGCAGCCTTTCCTAACCTCTCTGAGATACCTGAGAGGATGAGTTAAAGAATTCCTAATCATAGATTTGCATCGGCAACCCCGGTGGCGATCTGCCGCACGTCCCATTATGAGCTAATAATATCGAGGGCTTTCATTTGCCAGTGTAACTCTTTACAACACTCTTATCTATGAAACTCTATGCACGGACCATTGATTTAAAACCCACTGTACGGCACGCTGTAACTTCCTATAGCTTCTATAAAAGGTCTCCTTTTGTCTTTTTTTAAGCTGGGGTTTATTTACGAGGATTCCTGCTGTCATTTTTCACTGGGGAAATCACACGCTAGTGAGCGAAGAGCAACTAATAGAGCGATAACATCCTCACGTAGAGCCAGACAGCCTCGCGGCCCCAGTCCAGACGGAGTCAACAGTTTATGATGAAGCACTTGCACAAGCATGCATGCAGATGTACGGGCATACACACCCATTGCCCGCCAGGCCCGTTTCATGCCCACCTGAGAGTGCTTTTTAATAGTCGGCCACATTCCTCTTAAACCTCCCCTCCTTTAAATGAGGCTCTAAGTGATTAGCGCAAGTTGTGATGAGAGCAAGTCGCTTTTGGGCGGACTAACACAAACACACAGCCAGAAATGCAGGCGGACTGGTTCGGTCGGCCTTGTCATGGCTAAATTTCTCATCTCTTTTGCCTACCAGTTTCCTTCTCCCGCCATACTGGTTCTAAGGAATGATGCTGAGTGTTTTCTTCTCTGAGTGTTTACCTCTCCTCTGATTGTTTACTACTTCTCAGTGCAGAAAAAAGTACAGTGCAATCAAGAAAAAGTCCCCCACTTTAAATATGTATTATTACAAAAATTCCCATAATTCTCTTCAGGTGTAGCTCCGATCGACTGCTACATTATGCGTCGGGAATTTCCCGCTGATAACTGACAGCAAATATCACGTGTCAGGTAATCAAAAGGCTCTCTTAAGGACACGGGGGATCAGAGAGGGGAAAGTGACAGTTACGGTGGGATATGAACTGACCTTCACCTCCGCATGAGTGTCAACGAGTCTCTCATCTCCACCAAAATAGAAGGACGTTACCTGTGTCTGTTTCTCCCTAATTCAAAAATCCTAAAATTCTTCATTTTTCCTCACTTACACTATTATTTTCATTGGAAGTTTTGTAAAATGAACAGCAAAAGCAAAATATTTCTGCTCGTAGGAAGCATGTTTTGGCCAGCACACATTTTACAGGGTCACCTGCATTTGTTATTTTATATTTCCATAATTCCCATATTGTGCTTTTTTATTTGCATTAAACTGATTGATAAAAATCTTTCATAGTGATACCAACTATTAACACCAGACGTTTCCAGAACCTTCTTGAAATTTGAAGCCCTTGAGGCTTGTGACGGTGCTGCATATGGCCTAACACGTGGATTTAGCTAGTGTTGGCTTGTCGCACATTAGCGAATAATGCTAACGCCCGTTGATGTCTTGCAGGTTTGCCAAAGATGCTCGTTACCCATGAGTACCAAGGCGTCCCAAGTCCTTTGTGCGGTCCTCCGTTAAACATCCAGATCGGCGACATTGTGGAGCTTCTCTGTGCTGATATTCACAGCTCCTGGTGGCAGGTGACTACGACTGACACCCTCTCCCATTTAACGCGGTGTAAACGGAATACTATTTCAGGATTATTCCCTGTTTTTTTTTTCTCTTGGAATTGGGGGGTAATTGTGTCCACGCGCCCTTTGAATAAACATTTTATTGTAGCAAAATGAAATTCAACTTGGCAGATTCCCAGTGGAAGACACAGTTCTGGAGACAGCTTGAGAGTGACTCTGGCCTCTTGTGATCCAATCGCATCATCATGATTTTTGATGATGGTATCTATGAAATAATGATGTCACTCGCATGTTTAATTTGATGTATAGTTTAATTTGGTGGAGCATTTAATTTTATGTTAAGAAGTGGCACGGTGCTCATGTCGGACTCATCTGTTCTGCACCAAATGACGAAGTAACGGTGCTCCACATGTTAATCCTGCTTAAAGCCCGGAGACGACTCCCGCTATCCTGCTTCCAGCAAAGTGCAATCATTTCTCTTATTTGATTTCATCTTTTGGCTGCCTTCTAATTATATTAATAGGGCATTATGTTCAATCCCTGTCGTGTTCGCGGCAGTAGCTTACAGAGCACACAGCATGTCTGAGAGCGCTGGCCGAATTTATTTAAGTTAAGGTTGGAGTTTGGTTACGAGGCACAGACAGTTTGCACTTAGTTGTGCTTAAGCAAGGAACATTAAGAGCGCCAGGTCAAGTATAAAAGTTCTGGCCAGTGTGTCTATCTGTTAGCAATAAAATCGGGGAAATGTGTTACTTTTCACGTCTTCATTGAGTTTCACTCAGGTGGGGACACAAGACTTAATGTGATGTAATTTTTCTTTGTGTTTTCAGGGTAAGATACTGAGAACGGGAGAAAGTGGTTTTTTCCCAAGTAACAACGTGAAGCCATGTCCATGCGTAAGTATACACCGGAATTTCGTTAGTGCTTCTGTCATGGCAGTCTCTGTGGAACCGATGTAGTGTATCAGTAAGCACTGTGATTGTCAACAAAAACACCGGTATTCATAGGCAGCAAGTAGCCATGCCAATGGTAAACACTATCAACTATGTCTAAGGTCGTGGGTGGGAAACCAGACTGCCACCTTCATAAAATTGTCGTAATAGATGCTGAATAAGTAGCCTTTGTTAATGTCTTGTTTTTTTTTTCACATACAGGTCCCAAAACCGGTTGATTACTCTGCACAGCTCTGGTGAGTTTGTAGAATAGCACCGTATTTGACGTTATTTGACCTTATGGTTCCTTCACCAGGAACACTGTACTGAATCATTTATTTGTTGATAGTTTGGGACGCATTGTTTGCTCCACATTACACAGCTGTAATTCAGATTTGAAGCACATTTGACTCCCTTAATATTATTTGGCTTGGTGTTGTGAAGATCCATTTCCTAAATGAGGCAAACGATGTCTTATGCGGCAGTTCTTGCATTGGTTAGGTTTGCAGGGGCGATGGAGAGACCCCAGGCTGAGGCGGAGCTTATTGACAGGGGAAACAGCACGTACCTTGTGAGACACAGAAGCAAGGAGCAGAATGAGTATGCCATAAGCATTAAGTAAGTCCACCCGGTAATCAAGGAGGATCTCTTCAAAGATCTACCTTTCATGTGCAGTACTACAGCCCCTTTTGACGAAGGGAATCCATAATCATTTAATGTCCCTCGTCACTTGTCAACCACCTATGAGATACTATGGTTCCTGTGGGTCCCCTTACTGTTTGAGATCCTGTTTTGGTTACACGCATCACGTCACCTGAGTCGACCTCAGCCCACGCCCCCTGAATTGAGATGGGACTCTTGAGGGTGAAAAGCCGGGTATTGAGAAGGGACCAAGTTCTCCTCGTGTCAAAAACAGATGTCTTAGTAACTGTTAGTGTTGATATGGCTTTGACCGGGGGGGTTCAGTGTATCATTCTTCAATGCTGCATAATCCCTCAGGAACTCCTAATAACTTCCATGCTCCCAAACCACTTATCCTGTACAATTATGCAGTGGCCTGGAACTTACCCCAGGAAGGGCATGGAGCAGGGCACCCCCCCTGGATGGACTGCCATTCTTTTGCAGGCCACACATATGCTCACAATTTACTGATGCCAATTCACTTAACTGTGTGTGGGAGAAATGCAGAGTACCGAGAGGAAACCCAGACTCTACTCACACTTAGACCCTGGGGCGGGAATGATGTCCTCAACCCTTATGGTGCAAGGTCCTAGTTCTGCCCCCTGAGCTTGCCACCCATACCATTCAGATACAACCCTAGAACAAATACAGTCCAGTTGGGAGCATACCCAGGAATAGATGTTTTCAATAGGAGCGTTAGTAAAGTTACACACTGAAGGCAATCTGCAGACTTTGCAGACTAACCATAACGACGTGTACAGTAAAACAAAGTTCCAGAGCACTCCGCTCATTGTTCATTGACTCCCCCACAGATACAACAATGATGTGAAGCACATCAAGATCTTGAATAAGGACGGCTGGTTCTCCATCACAGAGAACAAGAAGTTCAAAAGCATATTAGTAAGTGAGCGTTTTTTGTTCTGCCCGACCTGCTCAGCATGTTATCACCACACGCCTATAATAGCATTGGGGTTGGACCTGAACTCTCCTTATAAAATGCTACTACTAGGAGCTCATTGAGTACTACAAGCATCAGTCCCTGAAAGAAGGATTCCGTAGTCTCGACACCACGCTTCAGTTTCCGTACCGGGAGCCGGAGAATAAGACGAAGATCAGAAGCCAGCGGCCTGGGAGCCATGGTGAGTGTCACCCACTGATGTCTTCATTTCCTGTGTCTAGAACATCAGTTCAATCCCACATCTCTTCTCTGCTTGCTTCTATCTCTATTTCCTGCTTTTGTCATGTTATTGTTCCACTCCTGTTAGTTCAGCTTCCAAATCCGGTCCTCGGGGGCTCCCAGTTGGTCCATGTTTTTGCTTCCTCTGAGCTCCCTGCCAGACACTACACATTTTTGCTCCCACTAGGGAGCAAAACTATGGACTGTCTGTGCTGGTCCCTGAGGACCAGGCCGGGAAACATTGCATTAGTGTTGTCACATTCATTTTCCAAAACCAACCGATATACCCATAGCTCAACCATATTTGTATTTAATAGTATATGCTACTATAACATAATTTTCATGCCATGGATGGTGTAAAATATAGTAAAATCTTTAACAAGTTTCAGATTATGAGGCAATTATTCTAGCATTGCTACAATTACAAACCAGGAACCTCTTACAAATAATAGGCATGTGAGGCGCACTGAGGTGAGGAAAAGGTTAAAAGCAATAAGTGTTCCATCGCTGTAGCTCTAGTCAAATGCTCTCCAGAGCTGGTTTGAGAGTTTATGATGTCCAGGTGAGATTACTCTGCGGTGCCACAGGTCACTGTGCTGGAAATGCCATGGGAAATGTGACGTGCCACCAGACTGGGCCTCATTTTGAAAAAGCCTGATTTCCTTTTGCCTGTCTTAGGCAAACAAACAGTAGGAGATATGGTAAATAAGGGAGGAGGAACATGGGTTTTACATGTTCAGTAGAGTTCCTTTCGGGTTACCCAGATGCCTCAGCCACCGCC
>JABFEB020000043.1:5494481-5504972 GCA_019775895.2 Stomatorhinus ivindoensis
CACCTGAAGGACTCTGAGATGGTGAGAAATAAGATTCTCTGGTCTGATGAGACCAGGAGAACTTTTTGGCCTTAATTCTAAGTGGCATGTGTGGAGACAATCAGGCACTGCTCATCACTTGTCCAATACAGTCCCCACAGTGAAGCATCATGCTGTGGGGGTATTTTTCAGCTGCAGGGACAGGATGACTGGTTGCAATCGAGGGAAAGATGATTGCGGCCAAGTACAGGGATATCCTGGACAAATACCTTCTCCAGAGTGCTAAGGACCTCAGACTGGGTTGAAGGTTTACCTTCCAACAAGACAATGACCCTAAGCACACAGCTAAAACAACACAGGCGTGGCTTCACAACAACTCTGTGACTGTTCTTGAATGGCCCTGACTTAAACCCAATTGGGCATCTCTGGAGAGACCTAAAAATGGCTGCCCACCAATGTTTACCATCCAACCTGACAGAACTGGAGAGGATCTGCAAGGAGGAATGGCAGAGGATCCCCAAATCTTTCCCAAGAAGACTCATGGCTGTATTAGCTCAAAAGGGTGCTTCTACTAAATACTGAGCAAAGGGTCTGAATACTTAGGACCATGTGATATTTCAGTTTCTTTTTTAATAAATCTGCAACAACTTCAAAAAATCTTTTGTCTGTCAATATGGGGTGCTGTGTGTACATTAATGATGGAAAAAAATAATTTAAATGATTTTAGCAAATGGCTGCAATATAACAGAGTGAAAAATTGAAGGGGGTCTGAATACTTTATTTTAACTTACTAAAACCTTACAAATGCATTCTACCTGTAGATAAGGATATTGTGTTTTATTTTTTTGTCTGATTTTTACTTTGTGAATGATGCAACCAAAAGTAGGAAAAATATGAACATTCCCCAGCTAAACACTGATAATTGTTATATTTTAAAATGTTCATATGTTGTCTTGTATCGTAAAATATCCATTATATTTCTTATGAATATGTGTCCTAAGGACATACATGTACTTAAGAATTGTCAATGTTTTAGTGATAATCAAAGTACCATTACGGCAATAAATACAAACACAAAGCCAATTCTCCCTCTTTTATTCATGTACATTTTCCACTGTTAAAGCAGCAAGAAAACAATTAGAATGTCCTTTGGTGGAGTCTTATTACACGTCAGTATATATGTAAACTGATTCTTTGATGCCAGCACGTTGCCAATAAAAAGAAATCCACAAGATCAAATCGAAACAAAAATAAAACTTTTGTTGACTCTCTCGCCATTTTTGAATAGATATATAACAAGTCGCTTTATTACACGGTCGGCAATAATACAAATAAAAAAGCTATGTATATCTCTTTTTTTTTGCATCATCATGAAAATATTTTTGTACAAAAATTAAATACACTTATGGCTCTAGAACAACTTTTTTTTCCATCCAAGGTGAGAACATACGTTGCTACAGACTGTGATGTTTCTAAAGATATACCAGGACATGAGAGGGCTGATGAAGAGGGGGTGGGGCTGCCGTTACACGCATGTCACTAACATTGGACAAAAAATCTGTCAATCAACGGGGGCTATGGAGGAACATTCACAAAAGCACAGGAAAGAAGGAGGCGTTATGTGGAGAGACGTGCTGGTTCGGCCCAAGTTATCTCCGTTGATTTTCCTTATATCCACAATGCACTGACAGCAAAGAACACTTCTTCAAAACTTTTTTTTGTAATCTTTAATTTTATTTTTGATTTATGTTTAATTTATGCTTATTTTATGCATCAGTCCAGGCAGGCTTGAAGCTCCCAACCAGCACTGTAGTGATCTGGCTCCTGGGTGACCCCAGTGTGACTTTGCTCCTCCGAACCACGCCCGCCACGGCCTGGGCTCCAAGACTAGTTTCCCATGACGCTTCCAGCAGCCAAGTGGGCTTTTTTTCACAGCAAATGCTTAGTAGCTAGTTTCAATGGGTCTTGTGTGCAATTGTAAATTTCATCGTAAATTCTTTAAAACGGTCGTTCACATTCTTTCCGGGAAGTTCCTTGTTGTGTCCCGCCTGTGACATCATTCCTATTGTCCGTTTTTTTTTTTTTTCCCCCTTGCGTCCTTGTTGGCGCCTACCCAATCCAGCTCAGAGTTCCGCGACAAGGCGGGCTCTTGGGAGAAGGGCGCAGACTAGGAGGGCCAATGAGATCAGGGGTCCCAGGCAGCAGCGGCCAATGGGAGCGGCGTGCCCGGAAATGGAGCCCTCACCACAGCCGCCGGGCTCACCTTCGCACCGCGGCTTCTCGCACAGCAAGCCGCTGAAGCCTGCCGGGCACTGGCAGCGCAGGTTGCCGTGGCAAACGCCGCCATTCTGGCAACGGAGCATCATGTTGTCGCACACTCGGGCTGGCGTGGGAGTGGGGATTGGGGGGGTGAGAGGGAAGGAGAGGAGAGCGTCTGAGCTGAACCATGGGATCAAAGACCTTAAAAAGATTTCAGTAAAAACCACATTGTGTCATCAGGTGTTTTAAAACCATTAAAGAGTCTTTAAACCACAAAACATTCCAAGTGTTTGACTAGACAGATGTTTAGTGACTAAAACACTTTTCATTCACCTGCGTTCACAATGCACACTTCCCACAGAAGATATCAGATTAGCAGCTTTAAGCTGTCAGTTTCAATAGGGAGTCGACTGAACCACAAGCCAGGAGAAGATAAAATACAGTATAAATGGAAAAGCGAATGTCACTGCAGACTGTGACCACACGTCAGTGACTCATTAGTGCTGTTTTGAAACAGATTGTGCCATTACGCGATTCCCAATGCGATACGGACTTCAGAAACAGCAGATCCACCCAAAAGCTTTACCCTGAGAATTGGTAATTATCAGACTGTCCTTTGTGTGAGTTTACTGACAAGGCTGCGAACGACACGAGGAATCCCGTCTGTCCCAGTTGACATACACACGACGCTGGAGAAAAGGAAGCAAAGACAAGTCGCTGGATGTGTCTTAAGATGCAGTAGTACAGTATTTGTCAGATATACATAAGCAGTTTGATCCTTCGGAAAGGAAGTGTGGTAACTGTGTGACTCTGTTACACTGTATAAGGATTGTCTAGCTGTGTCTGGGCCTGTAGATCTTAGAGCATACGTACTAATTGACATCCACCAGAAGTGCTGATTAACAGTACAATTAATTACTGTTACAAAGGCATTTAAGAGCTGAGGTTGAACTGAACCAGCATGGCCTGCAAACCTCTGGATTGTACCCGATATACACGTTGAAAATAAAAACGTCATCATTCTACCAACCCTAACCATGTTTCCCAACGACTCGGATGGCCAGCAGACAGATAAACATCCCCCTGAGAACTGGACCACTTTTCTCATGACTAGGTGAAATGGTACCTATCCTCTGCATGAACTTCCAAAAAGGTTCTAGCCATATTTTAGTCAGGAGTGTTTTCTGTCAGTATTTGATTGTTATGGCTTCAGTTAATTCACATGTGACAGTGGTGTGTTGACAATGTATTAATTTCATTAATCACCTGAATGTATGGCAGCTTTCAGAAACCACTCATGATAATGTTTCATATTCGCCAGTCACATGAGATGTGATGAAACCACCATGATGTTCAGTCAATGAGCAGCTTCTTCTCCTGGTTACTGAGCTATAAAAACGTCAACGTCAAGCTCAGAAAGAGCGAAACGTATCAAGCAAATCCTTCAAAGGCAGATGCTCAGAACTTCAGTTGTGAGGAAACGTAACCAATTCCCATAATGCAAAGTCTCCTAAGATGCACTAAAGCAAACAGGGTATGCGTGCCAATGTGCAGAGCTGGTGTGGCCAGGGTTGACTTTGCAACTTAGTTTTCATGGCTGGTTGTGTATGATGGTGACCGTACACAGACCTTGCTGCGCTATTTCTGGGGCTCCGTGGGGATTTGGGGGGGGGGGGGGGGAGAGAGAAAGGAAGGAAAAATAAAAAGAAAAAAGAAAACAAAAACTGCTCAGTGCTGAGATGAATTAGCAAAAGAACCAGAAAGGGAGGTCGAGTGGGTTGTCAAGTGTGCGCTCCTCCTGAGGATATCAAAGTCAATTGCGCTCCCCTCGTGAGTAATCACTCCATAAAGAGCAGCTCTCGGAGTGCAGTCCACTTCTTATCATCTCCTCCTGCTCCCTGTGAAAGTTCCCTCCTTAATGGAGCGAGCTCCAGCTGCCTTGCCTTGTCGTGCATCTGAAGCGTGGGCAAGGACGTGTGTTAGCGCCGACGATTTCTGTTAAACACACACGGTGAGGCTGTATGGCACCTCTATAAGGGTTAGGTTGTCCATCAGAAAGGGGATCTTGTGTAACTGTTTAGGATGTGATGTTGTGTAGCATTTCTGGTCCTTGGATAGTTTTATTTGGTTCTTGCTTTGTTACAAGTTGTTGGGCAGCTCCAGCTCGAATACTGCTTACACTTGTATCTGGGCGTTCATTGTTAGTTCAGCTAGCTGCACTTCTGACTCTCTGACAGCATGCATGATTGCAACATACTGCTTGCGTCACTTGAATGTCAGTTCAGATAAAAACACCTGTGAATAAGGAGAATGTAATGCAGGACATTACCGATAAACGAGGCTGGCTAACCCATCAGGTGACAGGCTAGTGTGCTACTGAGGGGCGCCAACATAGCAAGATAATATTATTTTATCTCTGTATGTTCCTTACACTGTGTGGGGGGGATGTTGACGGTGAAGCAGGCCAAGGCCATCACATGAGCTTCAGCCAGCCAGACGCTACCTAGCAGGTCCTCTGAACATAGCGGACACTGGTGCTCAGGTATCGGACTGTACTCGGTGTGCTGCAGTACTCATGTCCAGCCTACGTGTTCAGGGTTCCAGGGGCTGTGCCCGGACACTTCTAGGAGACGCCAAGGGTCTCTTCAGAGATCTATTCCGAAGCCAGCAAACCACATCATCCAGCTCCCTCACAAATGCCATGCCTGAGCCCCTCATTTAAATGAATTGCTTACATTCGCTTTAATTCTTTAATTGTGTGACACAATAATAATGATGAAAGATTATTAGAATTGTTCCACTGTCTTTAAGGGTTATGCCCCTTAAAATTAATAATGCAGCTTCATTTTTAATTAACTTCTGACTTGTTTAGTGGCCTTAGGCTCCTGTATGGACTGATTAAGATTTCCGAAAATTCACTTTAAATGAATTAATATTCTGTTTTCTTATGAATGATCACATAAAGGTGATGTATTATTAGCACAAATGCATGTTACGGATGTGGAATTCTTTTGTTCTGCATAAGCTGCATAAAATTTATAGTCCTGAAGCAGTATGATGTGATTTCAGATTTGCAATGCATTCAGATATAATCTCAATTTTAGGCTAATTAATAATTAAGCCTCATTAAGATCCCAGCTGGACTAAAGGCCAGCAGATGATATGCATTGGGCACCAGACATACAATGTCTGAGTTGGGTATCTTCAGAGGCCAGTCTAAAGTAGGTCCTGGGGTGCAGACAGTGGAGAAACCACAGGAAATGAGTCAATCCAGCAAAAGGCATCACACTGGGTTGACAGGATTCTGAGCCGACAGCCCTGATTGGTCAGGACCTTGCATCAATCCGACAATGAGTTTGAGACAGACAGCATTGTGATATAGTTGCATCTGTCAGAGTCTCTCAGTCATGACCCCGTTTAGGTGTTATGTATCGTCATGGAGACTACCCAGTTTCCTATGACTAGCGATGGCAAAGGCGATGGCACCTGAGTCCGAGTGGATTTAGTGTTTTGGTTCTCAGTCAATAGGGCTGTCTGTCTCCACAAGATCTTAGCAATATCGGCAACAACCATTTATTTACAGCTTCTAGGTACCCATCATAAACCCCACCCCCCTGCCCCCCCAACGCAACCAAGAAATAAAATCCCCACGTATAACGTTGAGCTTTCAAAAAGACCATTGTGCAATTAGCAGCTTCATAACAGCATTACGTCTCCGTCGACTGAATCTAGCAGGAGAGAACCGACATCAATCTGGCGTCTGCGAGTTATGGGCCATTTAAATGCCCCGAACACAAACAAACAACCAAACGGGGACTTGAATATGAAAATGGAACCTGTGGGATGTTTAAGTTCTTCTTAATTGTATAAACCAACCCAATTACTCAGAGGAGAGTCGGCCCCAGGGGACTCCGTAATTACGGAACTGTATGATGGGAAAATGCAGGGGCAATACCTTGCGGTGTCCCTGCCCCTTACACGCAGACATAATATGATTTATGCTTGGCAAAAAGCCTAAAAACAAATATATGTCATATGCAATAATTTCATTATTGTTAGTACCATTTGAAATTGTCTATGTACATTGAAAATACGTACAAATAAATGGCAATGATATTTGATTAGATTAGATAAACATTGGTAGCCTGAGTTATGCTGACTGCTCCTTAGACAATAAATTTCAAGCAAAAGGATAGATGGATGAAATTATGGATTATAAGACAAATGTTATATCATGCGGCCAGTTGTAATGTGATTTAATTTGATTTCGTCTCCCTGACAATGCCACGATCCCCAAAAGTCCAGCGACGGTAATAGCATTTCAGAGAAGAGAAGCAGGCCTAAAACGGCCATTTATCCTCTTGACTCCAAAATCAGCTATCCCTGCATATGTAAACAGACCGGGCGATGAAAAATGATTGCGGGATTTATTGCGTTTACCTTATTTGTCGGGAACAATATTTGTGGAGGCACGCAAAGAAAATGATTATTTGACGTGCGATTTCGAGTTTTAATTGCATATTTCAGTCTGCATACAGATGACATGCCCCTCTCCACATCCTCGTCGTAGGTGCAGAAGTCTATGCTTCCCTTTTTTCCTCTGCCGGCATGTGCGACGCGATGGGAATCCGGGCTTAAAAAATCTCGCGCAGCGAGAGGTGTCACTTAGCAAAACAAACGCGATCCATAAAAATGCGGCTTTCGGTGATGCATGGCTCCCCCTGATCGATGAGCCGCTCGCAAGCTATACTTTGACATTTCATTAACAGCTGCCGTCAGTGTGAACGCGCCTTTTCTTCTTGCCCGTGTTTTTCCTCCTCGGCGACAGCATTTTAAAATCAAAGCGCACCTATGCACTTCTGATTGTTGTTTGCCTCATATAATAAATTCCAACCCTATTCGTTGCATTTCTATATCTGTTACTGTTTAGTAATATTTTTATTCATGTTTTATATATTTGTATATGTATGTGTGTGCGTGATTTAAAAATAGTTTTACATAAGCCCTCTCGGGGGAAAGTAACATGGGATCATGCTGTTTTCGCCTTTTTCCCGGCGCATGGTGCCCCGCACACCTGTTCCGCGGCCGCGCCGCCGCTCCTATCGATTCGGGTCGCTCGCCCCGCGCCTATTTACCTTTAATAACTCGCCATAAACACGCCAGTCTGAGCGACAGGCGCTCGCTGGAGGTAAAAGCCGCCTTTGTCTCGCAGCCCCTCACTGCGGCCGCCTTGCTTCAGGCCTCTTTCAAACCCCACGCCGCGTTTTCCTTTCAGATCGGGCCAAATGCACTGGGTCAGCAGGGCCGGGGTGGTCAGCCCTGCCGGGTGGCTTCAGGTTTTGTCTTAGTTGAGGTCTACTCTATTTTTTTATGTAATATTTTTATGCATCAGAGGATGGGGGCACTGAGTTTAAAAACAGATGAGGGATAATTATGTGGGCCCCTTACATGGCTGTCTCCTCCCCGCCCCCCACCTACCTCCTGTCTATACTAGCTCAGTTTGGGGCCGCGCCAGCAAAGACTAGGCTTTCTATGATTCACAACCCTTTTGAAATACGAGGCGAGGCAGGACCCATCAGAGCTGCGACGTTTCTCCGGTAATGAAAACATCAGGATGGTGTGACGTGGAGCGCCTCCTGCTGGACACCGCATGTGCTCCTGAGATCCGCCCTAACATCGCGGTGTGAAATCCACAACGATTAGCATAACCTCTGTTTCCTGGTCCCTCCTTCTCTTCCTTCGCTGATGAATTATATGGGTAAATTGTTCAGTGTCCCAATCTAGGCAAAGTAAACTAATTAGCCAGACTTTAAATAATTCTACTCTCACCGTGCACCAGAAACCTACGGTGCGCTGCAGGGCGCTCGCTAAATAGGACAGCATTCGGAGTGCCTCGACTTTGAGCTGTGGAATGAATTAATGTCCTTTGAAATATACCCCCCCCCCCCCCCACCACACACACACACACACACACGAGGAGGGTCATCCAGCTTTGAGTACCATAAACATGGGGGAGGAGGACAGAGTACAAGGGGGATAGAGTAAGAGAACTCTGGGCTGTGTGTAGAGCAGGAGAAAGACAGGGTTTGGGAAGGAGGTGATGTGTATCCCTGTGGATTAGGACTCCCATAATCGCTAGGTTGTTGGTTTAAATCCTGTTCTTGGCAGAGTGATGACATCGTTGGGCCCCTGAAAAAGGCCCTTAACTCTCAGTTACTCCAGGGACAGTCTGACCCTGCTTCCTCAGCAGTACATTACTTCTGACAAAAGCACCTGCTAGATAAATAGAACGCAGTGTAGTAGGCATCTCTGTGATAGGAGGTCTGGCACATGTCTGGTTGGCGGGGAGGGGGGAGGGGGGGCGGCAGGGTCATGCCCACGGCGCAGGCGTCTACTCACATTTACAGCCACTGCTCCACAAGTATCCGGGCAGACACTCCTGACACTTAGTGCCTGTCGCTCCTGCTTTACATTTACAAAATCCGGTGCTGTTACAGTGATCCCCGTCGGAGCCAAAGGGATTACAATTGCACTCTGCAGGAACAAGACACACGCACAAACACGCACGCACGCATGCACACGCGCACACACACACACACACAAACACGCAGCAGATCCTCATTTATCACCTTCACAGCTCCTGTTACTGTTATAAATGCTATTAAAAGAAATCTTCTGAATTCACAGAAACCCTGTTTTTTTACTCTTGGCTGACTTGAAATGGCAAAAAGCATTTCTTTAAAAAAAGACTGATGCTAAAAAGTGATGAGAATGTTCCTTGGGATGCTAGGAGTGGCATTAGCCTACGATGGATGGGAAACACAACAGAAATGCAAACATTCTCCATTCTCGCTAAATGGAATCAAGAGGCCATGATCCTGGCATGCGAGATACTAGTAAACCGTGGTAACCAAATGTAATTTAAACCTGAACTTTAATAACAGTATGAGCCGCCGTGTCCTTTTCATACACTGCCATTTAAAAATAGCCTCCCGCAGATGCGTTTTATTTTCAAGTAGCAAGCAATATTTTAGGAATAATCGCCAGACATACATCTCTGAAATCTCTTCGCTAATATTGATGATGATAAAAACTCTTCAGAATTATGCCTGAGCGGTGGATGGATTCAGAATTCATTTTAATAGTTGCTGACAATGATGAACGATACCAGTAACAAATCCAAGGGATTCTCTTAGGTTATTTAGATCATTTACATGAAATCGGTCATGAACACCGATACTCCTTTCAGCCTGCCCATTGATTCAGCCCATGGCATTAATGCTTGCTATTCTTTCTGGTTTAAACTGTTCTGTGCAGTGTGCTAAGGGGGCGGAGCTTTAAGCATGTTAATAGTGTGCCCATGTCCCGCCCCCTTTTCTCTCCGTGCATTTGATTAGTGAAGACGAGGCTCCGCCTCCACTCAATCTGTGTTAATTCATGAATGGGAGTGAATAAGTCTTTGTTGTATGATTCTCTAGCATGAACGGACAGGCTCTTCTTGTGTGCATGTGTATGAATCAAGCTCATTATGGCCTATGTTAGCATTTCTGCCACCTTCAGTGCAATATAAACAGGCTGTTTGGCATTAAGATTTATTTCAATTCCAGTTGTAGTCTAACCTGAAAGCCTTTAACCTCCCTTTGGTCATTAACTGTAAGGCTTTGGTATTATGGCTGAGGATGGGATTAGCAAAGTCTGGACACTTCTTTTACACTGGGTTACCAAGTTTGGAAACCTACCATTTTGCTGCCACATATTCAACAAATATTGAAATGGACTTTGTCTCTTTTAAAAAAAAAACATGGAAAGTGAAATATGTTAGTTAACTTTGATCTGCAAAAAAAAACATGTTATTAAAGATTGCCCAGCAAAATTAGTTTAGCTGAAGACATTCATAGAGATAATTATAATGCCAAGATTAATTTTATACTACTCTCATCAATATTTGCATAAATGAATGAATAATGAGAATTTGGACAGAAAGACATAGTAACTGCTCCATAAAAAATTTTTTGCCGGGTGTTATGCATGAAACCTTTTTAGAGTGACACCTCCGGTAGCTTCTTCAGATAAAACCTGCCCCAAAAATGAAATCTGAATTTTGACTGGATGCTGTCAGATGTCAGTCACATTTCCATCGTGCTCCTGCAGCATCTTGATGGCCTCGCTGGGATGAGACGCTTGGTGGGGGGGGGGGGGGGGGGGGGGGGGGGGGGGGGGGGGGGGGGGGGGGGGGGGGGGGGGGGGGGGGGG
>JABFEB020000043.1:5518992-5534402 GCA_019775895.2 Stomatorhinus ivindoensis
CCCCCCCCCCCCCCCCCCCCCCCCCCCCCCCCCCCCCCCCCCCCCCCCCCCCCCCCCCCCCCCCCCCCCCCCCTGAGGGGACATTTTGTCAGGGTGCCCTGTCTTCGTGTCTCCATGTTCTCCCCATGGTTCTTTTTTGGGCACTACAGCTTCCTCTCAGTGTGGCTGAACTGGACCCTATTGCCCAGAGCGTGAGACTGTGGTGTGTGAATGTGCCCTGTGATGGACCGCCACCCCACCCTGGGTGTCCCCCATCATTCTCCGTCATTTGAGTCCTTTAATCGGCTCCGGGGGTCAGCAGGACCCTGCACTGGAGAAGCAGTTATGGAGATTATATATATGACACACAATGTCTCTGCTTGACTTTCTTCGTAGCTTTGCTGTCATTAAGTCCCCTAAAAGAGAATTAATTCACAATTGCCCCAGTGGAAAAACGTAATTGCAATAAAGTAACAATTGAGGCTGAGAATGAAAATGAAATGGCCTCAGTAATACTGCCAGAAAGAATGGCGATAGATAAAAGTCACCAGACCAGCAGAATGCTTTTATTCAGAGATCCTACTGAGGAAACCGCCGGGACAAGACTGTTCCACAGGGGTTTTTATTGTGATAAATCATTGACAGTCCTATTAATAACTCTTCCCCAATCAGCTCCTGCATTATTTAAACGACATAAAATGCAATTGAGAGATATGTTTCACATTTTACAGACACAGTAAGGGTACAAACCAGGATTATCAAAAATACAGCCAGTCACATAGGGATACGCTTCACGTGCGAGGTTATTTCGAAAGACATCCGTAGCAGAAGTCTTCTTTTTACGTTTACGGGGTGAGACGCGTTGCCTTCCACACATTTCATTTCTAAACATTAAATGTGGGCATTGATTTTGAAGGAGAAAGGTTACGATCGTATTACTTACAGACTAGGCGAGATGTGGAGGCAGCGGACGATCCGCCTTTTCTGACGCCGCGCGTCTCCTCCGCACGTCCGTGCGGTTAATATACTGCGAGGCGCGGGATATCTTCAGCCACACCGGACATGGTCAACATGGGATGGACATATTACGGAAACCGCTGGAAATATATTAATTTTAATTGACTCGCTGCCCTTTTCTACATTACTCTCCATTATTAATAATTTAAAGTTTAGGATGGGGGGAAAACAATATTCTTGAACATCTGCTGAATAAATGAAGATATTTTTAATACTGTACAAAATGTCACTGGATGGCATTTATTAACATTTAATTTTCATGATTTTCTTTTTATATTTAGGCCTATTATATTTTTCATATTAAATAGATAATAAAATCGTATGGTCTGACGCTAAACAATGCTATTGAAAATGTCTCAAATTGGTAAATGAATTCTCTAATCTCCTAGGTCTGCTTGTTGATTATGCTTAGATTTTAATTGATCTGGGCGAAAAGACTAGATTACTGTGTAAAACATTTGCATCCTTAAGCTCAGATCAAATCAGTCAGTTGCAGGGAAGAGGAAGACGACGCGACAAACGTCTTAATGCAATTACCACAAACACTAAATATTCATGTTCCCTTTTTGATCTTTAAAATCGAGGAAACGGCTATTATTCATTAGCTAGTTTAATTTTGTAGGCTTAGTTTGATCAGGGTTCTAAGTAGAATCTCCATCCAGTTCAGCTAGAGGACACAGGTGTGGCTTACAGTAAGGGACTTTCATTCCGTTTTTTTATTTTATTTTATTGTTTTACTTGGCAAGAAAAGTTTCTCTACCTATGCCGAGGAAAGAAAAATAAGACAAAAAGCACAAAGAAGCACTTTTAACTCTGGGGAATCGCTAGTCTACTTTTCCCTTTTTTTCCTCTTTGCGTTGAAGCGGTAGCAAGTCTGAGCCTGTCAGAGCAGAGTTCCCGTCTCATTCAATATGACACCTGAACTTAGCTTCATTTGAAATGTTCTGAACGTGTTAGGCTGAGAGCATGATTCAGGAAGGGGAGGACGAGGGGAAGGCGCCGGCTTCACTCTGCTGTGGATATATAACATTTTCTCTGCAGGGGAAGAACTTACTTGGGCTGTATTTTAATGTTTCTTCTGTGACAAGTTGCACGAGGCTGGAATTCATTCCCCCATAGTGCGCTTAGGGTCGTACTTAAGCGTTTTTTTTGCATGCCGCTAAGATCCGTTCGCCATTATTCAAAACTGCCCGCAAAACCTCAGTTAAAACGGTTCTTTAAATGGGGAATAAAATATGCAGCGAGGCACAGTTCAGGGAGACCTCCAGACTGGTAAAGACAAGGCGGACTGATTTGACATTCCCAGCAACTACTACTGGCTACATGTTACTGGCCTGGTAAAATGGACATTCAGGCTTGGAGACTGGAAAATTTGATGGCTCTGTAGGGTAATGCCATTCTTTTCCCCTAAATGGTTCTACACCTGTTTTATGTTTATGTGAAATAATTGGCTTATTGCATAGGCTACACAGCAACACTTATTTGTCTAGACTCATCCATCCATCCATCCATCTTCTGCAACCACATATCCATTGCAGGCTCGATATGTATCTAGATTTCCTATTAAAATGGTTTTCCATGCTCGTACCTGAAATTTTCACAAAACCTGCTTGATTGATCATTAGGCAATGCGATCACATTCTTAAACAGTCTTCCTTTTAATCACATTTGGCATTTTAATGCTTGGCTGATAATGGAACGATCATTTGCTCTAAATGGAACGCGCCAGAAATTCGCCAGTGAACCCAGCCCCACGGGCTAGAGATGCCAAACTCTGACACGACAAGATAGCTGCACTTGACCAGATATTACCCAGAATCATAGCGATGCTGTAAAACATCGCTCATCTGTCAAAATATGGGAGCAGACAGACCTAAATGGGGGAACTAATAGATTGAGTGTGGCCTCTAATTGAGCTGTGCAAGTGGAAATTAATTTCAATTACGTAAGCAGGTGTTATTGTAATCAAGTTAGTTAATAATGCGGGTTGGGTTTTCTGTAAGTAAATGGCCTGTGTCAGCATTTAGCATATCTCATTGCTAATTGAAAAAAGGCATGAGCACTGACTTGAGTTAGTCAAGCGGCATGTAAATCCAATTACAACACTAAATGTCAATAATGCTTGGCAGGCCACTGATTGGTTTAGCGGTTAGCAGGCCATGCAAATGGGGCAGGAAAAAGCAGCTACTGTATGTGTCCGTCCTGTTTACATTCCACGCTAAATTATGGTCTGGCTACCTCTTGGGCGGACCTCGAGCCTTCCCCGCCAGTCCTCAGGGTGATAAATGGACAGGCCGTCTCCGTGACAACAGCTTGGTAGTGAAGCTTTAGCAGAATGTCCGTTTAGCGCTATGGAGTCCTGGTTCTGTTTAATTTCTAAATTGTATTTGGTCACAGAATGCGACTGGATACAGCCTGTTTGGCTCATTAAGACTTCTGAATGCTGAGGGTATACAGTTGGTGGGATTAGAAATCAACAAAGAGCTAGTGGAGTACAATTTAAAATGACTTGCTAGCTAACACATTAGTCAAATTGCTTAATTACCCGTCTGTTTCCTTTAACTGCATATCCATCAATGTGCTACTGAGGGCCTCGAGTTTATTGCAGGAATCACAGGGTACAAGAGAGGAGAATAGGATGCTAGTCCCCAGATGTCCAGTTATACTTAAGATATTCCTAGCATATTAGCGTGATGCTATACCATGATGATGATTCTGAAGAGACAGAAGTATGACGAAGTATGAAGCCACACACGTGCAATAACCATACTATAAATGGATAAATTCATGTATGGCACTTTTCAGTTCAGATTTAAATGGTAATTCACCATAATCAAGTTCACAAACGCTGTAAATCCCAGCCCAGGCGCCTTACTGGTGAGGCCTGCGGTGGAACTTATTTCTTTATTCATATTAGTGACATTCAGAGATTTTATCAAGCTTTCGGCTCCACAAGACACGAGAGCTGGCGTGCGGTTTCCAATTCTGGGGGACGATCTGTAAGGGTGACTTGTCATTCAGAGCGCGCCGGCTCTTCAGCCGCGACCCAGGACATAAAAATTCAATCACAGATTCTGTCTTCACTGCTAATTTCACAGCGCGATTCAATAAGAATCAACGTATGAAATCAGAGCCGCCTTACTGACTCTAATCCCCTCAAAGGAGGACATATCTGATACCTTTGTGGGAGACGGTGCTTCTTTTTTTATTCGTTTGTTTGTTTTCTCCTTCAGAATCGGAAAAGGCAGCAGCACGCCTGTCTGAGCTGTATGCAAGATTGATCAGGTTGGAGGGAGGGCGGTGGATTGCGGCAGTGAGGTGAATGTAGAATGAAGGAGCCTGAGGAGGAGTTGAGTTTTCAGGAAGCGGTTCCCATTCAGTGGGTCCTTTTCGAAAGGAGGAGGTTCCCCTGGTCTTATCGGGGGGATAAAGACCCGAGACACCTGACAATCAAGACCTCGGAGGTCTCAGAAGCATTAAGGCTGGTTCATACTTCTCCGCACAAGTGCAAACACTCACGTATCCACTCTGCGTATGCGGACATGGAAACCTTTATAGTTCCCTGGTCAAGTCGCGTAATTTGCACATAAGCACAACGCATTGTATTTATATTTCTCTTAATACCAATAATAATAATAATATAAATTATTTATCTGATATTCCCTGGACATGAACAACAGTAGTGCGGTTTGTGTCTACTTCTCTATGCTTTACTAATTCAGAGTCAACTTATCAACCTTGGTCAGCTGGAAATAAGTCTGCACACGCCTTTACATGTATGTAACAGTTTTATTACATTGTAAATATTCTGTAGGGTTTGCAAACTACCCAAAAGCTTGTCAAAAGCATCCATGTTGGTGTTTAAATTGGACGCTAGCGAATCGTTCATGCGCAGTCATTCCAGACACGAGTGCAGCAGGAATTCATCTGTGGAGGGAAACACGTCTTCTAGTACGCATGCGGAGAAGTATGAACCAGCCGTGAGTGTGACGTACCCTCAATGGGGAACGACAATGGGGGTTATTATGTTGAGATAAAGCAGATTAATCAAGGATACCAGGCATTTCAGCAATGACCAGAGTCCTGATTTTCATCATTTGTGAAGCAGGGCAGATGGCGGCCAGACGCCTGTTGACTGTGTATTTTCGAAACCACCTACACTCCCCCTCCGAGGTCTTTGCCCTGCTGCTAATCTGCTGTGCCGTTATTATCTCCTGCCCGTATCCTACATGGCGGTTGCTGGACACGAATCCCCTGAATCCCGCCTTCTGAGGCGGCCTTCATAGCTTACAGCCTTTTCTCACATTCAACATGGTCCCTCACAACACATCTACTGAATGCTAAAAACTTAAAGCTTTTGTGATTTTATGTTCAGCAGGCAATTTTGAAATTCACCTGAGTATAATGTTACACAGCTTACCGAAATATTTAACACAATATAAAAATCAATCCCACTGAATGTTTATACCTTAACATTAAATAAATTTCACTCTGCATGGCTTCTGAAATCACCAGAAAAAATGCTACACATTGAGATTAAATTCCTCCTCCTGGCTTTCTCCACAGTGACAGGACAGACTCAGAATTCTTCATCATCAGTATCTAAGGCCTGTCTCTCTATCATTGGAGGTGCTTATTACTGAGAATTTGTGTCGATTGCAGAGCACTGTGTGATAATGGGCGTCTAACCTCCC
This sequence comes from Stomatorhinus ivindoensis, assembly GCA_019775895.2. NCBI lineage: Eukaryota > Metazoa > Chordata > Actinopteri > Osteoglossiformes > Mormyridae > Stomatorhinus > Stomatorhinus ivindoensis. The sequence goes on from JABFEB020000043.1 coordinate 5,524,683, forward strand.
TGCTGATGCAGAAACGTCACGGTAACGTGACTGAGAATTACTAGTGTCACTGCATAAACAGCCACAGGCTGGCGGCTGTGTATTCTCTGAGCAGCATAAGAGATTATCATCTAATCTGATCTCCACTAAGCCGGAAAGGTCAGAGCTCAGCCTGTGACATGAGATTGATGCTTAAAGCCCAGCACTGTCACTGACATTGTTATCTGGGAAAAAAAAACACACTTTTCACTGCAACCATCGTATAAAAGGTTACAGAAATGTATGGACAGAGGACTAAATGAGGAAAAAGGTTGGATTTATGATGCATGTGCAACTTGGCTAGGCAAGAATTGGTTGTCATTAACACAAGAGATGGCGCATCTTTGTGTACATAGTGACTTCATTGCAGCCGTGTTAAACCTCACAAATAAGTCAGGGCAGATCATGCCTGCTGTCGCATTCATATATTCATGCATTTTTTGGAGGGTAGGAAAAAACAGTTTATTTTTGGGGCTACAGGATACATTTATATTCCTGATTATTATTTTGCCTCTGGGATAGTTTATATGTGTATATCTCCAGTCCCTCATTTATTATTTACAGATCCGAGCCGCTGATGAGGGCTAATTAAACGACGGAGCAGGGATGCGATTGGCAGCAAGCAGGTTCACCTGTGATGAGCATCTGCCGCTCCAGCCGGGAGTAGCCCCGCCCCCTTTCGCGGCCACATTTCAGTAATGTCGCCGTGGATCCTGCAGGTTCCATCTTCACACTATCTGGGCGCGGCTGGTCATACTCCACGGCCGCCAATCAACAGGGTGGAAAATAGTTAAGTCCATGTTGTGCAGATATGTTAGTGAGGCTGGTTTTAGCGATCCCAGACAAAATATGGGCAGACCCAAGATCTTCACAGGCAGATGGTGACTGGAAAGGCTGACAGCTTCTATAATGATCAGTAACCACACCCCTGGTGGTGGTGGGTGTACAACCTAATGTTTCTTTGGGTGATTATTTTTGGGGGTAAATGGGGGGGGGGGGGTAGAGCCAAAGCAGAAGTGATCCTCTTTATCCAGGTATCTAACTACAAGTCGACGTGGAATCTTTGGAGTCCAGAGGCACAACCATTTTATTTAGCTAAGTTAAAAACTTTTTCGACCGTGGGCAAATAAACCTGTTTTCTCGTTTTGACACTTGTTGAGCTGTTTTCATATAAAATCTTGCCTTCGGGACAAATGGCATCAAAGATTGAAAATTCCGATGCCATCTTCCATCTCGGCGGGTAACACTCCCTGTACATCTGTTCCCGTTGAAATTGATTCCTCATGACATTCTCCCGCTCGTGGGATTCGGGGATCGACGTAGGCGGGGGGGGGGGGGGCTGACAGAGCCAAGCAAGCCGTCGGCGGGGTTAACAGACCTGCTTGGTGGATATGGCGCCAGGCTCGTTCATCATCTATTTGTCATTCACACCTTAACAGATGGCTGCTGAGAGATCCCGCCCCTTGGCCGTGATTGGTGAGCCCATGCAGGAGAACTTGTGAAAACGGATACGGTAGGATGACGGAGTTCTTTGGGATGGGAGGGGTTGGTGATTATGAATGAACTGAAGGCCTTTAAGTTCAACAGAGAAGGGATGTGGTTCCACCCAACAGGGCTGTAAATAGGGATGAAAAATGGGGCAATAACCCCCCCCCCCCCCACACACACACACACACCACGGTGGGTCTCTGAGAGCATGGCATGTGAAGCCTCGCACCATCACTACACTCCGCCAGCATGGCCTCTGATGCAGAACAGACACCCGTTCCGGATGTACTCCGGCAGGAGGCACGGAAATTCCAGCGGGAATGTTGCATGGAAAAGGCTCAGCCTTCCTCAACCTTGAGCTTCGGCGCCTCAGCCCGCCCCCAATGGCTGGGCTGCGTGTTTTCGCGCGTTAAATTATCCCGCGGAGGTGACGACGGGAAGTACCGTCCGTGGATAATGAGAGTGCGGTATGATGAATTGGATGTCAGAGTCGATTGTGCTCCTAATGCCAGCGCTGAGGCTCCGGGATGAGCTTTAATTGCAAGGTGCTGGTTCCCCTGCTGGCGAGGAGGCCTCAGAGTCCTGGTGATAATGCATAACCGTCACTGAGCAGAGGTCACACGGAGCCTTATGATGACACAAATACGAGCTGAGAGTCACAGTTTTGTTTTTTTCTTCATTTACTCTAGAACGGAAACTGAACCGTTTCTTCGGGAGAAGGAACGTATAGATGCCATGACCCTGCATAATCATCCAATTGATCCATCTGATTTCTGGCCGCTTTATCCAGGGTGGACATGCAGCCGTTCCCAGGAAGAGTAGGACAGGAGGCAGCAGGCAATCAGCTGGGTTTCCGTGAAAGTAAAATATACAAAACTTTTAACTGCAACCTTCACCAGGAGAAGCATGAAGATGGATGGACACCACGGCTGTGTGGCATGTGTGTACATTTGGTTGTATATCAGATGGTAATACTGGTATGTACCCATAATCCTATTCTTTATGTTGATCCTTTCATTTTTTTTCTCCATAGCAATATTGACACAGCGTTTCGAGGTACCTTAGCAGAAAGAGCCGCACGGCATATGGGATGAGGTGTGGCCGCTGGTATGGCATCTTGGAGATACGGCGAGGGACATGACACGGGAATTGCAGGATGCCCCATAATGCACTGCGCAACTTAATACAGCCCCGGGCTGAGACGGAATCGGGGTAGGCCGTAATCATTTCTGCCACACGAGCGAGCTGCTGGTCCCCCTTCAGTCTGAAGATCCTAAATGTTTATTTCATTTCATTTCTCGCGGCAAACTTCCAGCTGGAAAATGGAATTGGATTCCGGAAAGGCCGTACGGGAGCCAACGGAAATTCCTTATTTTTCCAATTTCTTATACAGCGGCGTTTGCTAAACGGCGATCTGAGCTATCAGCAAGGGGATTGCTGAGCGACCGCAGTGCAACCTGCAATTCAGTAGCCGTCAATTCACCTGATTGGGTTCACTGCCATTAAAGGAACGAAACGTTTTATGCCTCGCCTTCAAAATATTCTGTTTGCTTAAATATTTATGTGTTTAATTTAGCCAAACTATCCATACGCTGTTCACAATCAACACTTGCATTGAAAGGATCAAGGATACAGATACAATATGTTATTTTGGAATGGAATGTTAGAGAATCTGCCATTTTACATTCCAGGCTGTGACAAACTGGACATACAAATGGAAAGAAACCAACTTTCAAGTTCTTATGTTCATGTAAACTAAAACCAAGATGCTGCTTGACTCTAAAGAGTATAACAGCCACCTGGACTTTTTAGTGTTTTCCTTTTTTACATTTTCCTGCTTATTGTTTCCAGTTCAGTCATTAAGGCTCATCTGAACAAAATGGCTGCCAGTGTGTCATGGGGGAGGTGTGGGGGGGGGGGGTCCCTGGATTTTGGCCATTGGTTTGAGGAGCAGTACACCAGACCCATCCCTAGGAGGCGCCGGTGGAGCAGCCAGCCAAGTCATCCTGGCCAGTGTGTGATATCGCTCCCCTATGGACCGGCGCCAGGGATGCGGTGTGGACGTGACCCAGTGTCTTGGCTGAAGCAGTCACCCCCTGTTGAGATGTGTGGCCTTTGCTGAGCTTCTCGTGAACGGCGCCATCCGGAAGCGCTGAGCTCGCAAACCACGTCTGGTAACCCAATCTCATGTTCTACCTGCTCTGTTCCATTACAGATAACTAACCAGTGTTATTTGACCAGTGTTAACTGATTTTCTCCTGGAATGAGCAAGTTCAACCAGAAGTCTGTGTGTAATTTTCGGAAGTTTCTAAGGAGCTGCCGGGGGCCTGCCCAGCAGTCAGACACTCTGGGTGGGCAGGGGGGGTTGGGGTGGTTGTTGAAGGAGCTGATCTCCTTTCTTCCTTAATTACATGCCATTGATCTTATTACGCGACAAAAGAGAAGTAACCAGCAATCTCCGGGCAGGTCGTCCGGTAGTAATTAAGGAAAAATGTGTGGATTCCTGACTTTTCCGCAACAGACATGATGTGCTGACACCACGGGCGCTGAGTGGCATGATTTCTGAGTGTCTTTCTGCTTTAATCCGTTCCAGCATCTTCTGTGACGTGGTGCATCTGGTCAGAATATATAGCGACGATCATCACAAAGAAAGAATGAGAGATTTCCCTGCCTTTTTAGGTCTGTGAATGGTTTGCTTGCTTTTTCTATGTCTGTATTTGTTCTCCATTTCGGTGACCTACTTTGTCACCTGAATCATCGCAGCGGCACTTGCAGGTGAGCCCGGTTTAAGGAAACCGTGGGATCGACTACGCACCAGAACGGATGCAGAAGTCTGTCAGATTACGGCAGATATCCCCCGTGTAGGAAAGCGCTAGTTCAGCGTTGTGCCAAATTAGGTATTTTCAGGGTACGTGAATCTTCACCTGGCTGTGGGCCTATGCATTGGTATGTTCCGGACAGCCACAGAGACTCTGTCATGGTAACTCTGCTAACAGTAGCAGAACCCAGCTGACATTGGAAGTTGTAGGCAGATGAGCTCTTTGGCTGCTGAAAAGGCTGAGTAACTGGAAATTCAAACTGGTATAGAATCTCTCATACTGGTTTTTCTCAGAGGGGGTCTCGTATTGTGGGGCCCTTTTCAGGGGGTTGCAGAATGTTATTTTTGCCTTCATCCCCCCCGCACTCCAATTGCCAACTTTTTCCTTGGTATTGTCCCACCCCTCCCCATTCAAGATCTTTTTTGGGTCACGAATTAATGACCAGGAAAGAACATGGGCTCTGTAGCTCAACAAAGAAAGCAGTGTGCTAACAATGCGAAAGTCATGGGCTCAAAACCCAGGGAGTGCACAAGCTGTAATCTGTCCCTGGACCCAGTCTCACTCTGGTTAATAGCCCTTATAATTGTCCCAACTCCACCATCAGAGCCTCCTGTGTGACTCAGCAGGTTAGGACTCTGTACTTGAGATCGAAAAACCCCGGGGTCATCGAGAGCCCCAAAGTGAGATATCTCTGATCAAGCCCCATACACCTAACTGCACTGGGGACTAGCTGATCTGACTTTCTCAAGTATACGTTGCTTTGGATAAAAGCTAAATTGATAAATCTACTCTAAGTTGCCTCAGATAAACAAGTAAAGGTAAGCTGACTGAGAACAACCGTCTAGCAATAAAAACATACAGGAGTTAGGATATGAATAGAATACAGTTATCTTCAATGAATTGTTTGTTTTTGACACGAGCATGTAATGGTTCATGATCTTTATTTCACCGACGCGAGGGTTAAGTTCCTGCTTAACGTCAGCATGGCGTTTTACCACAACTTTTCCGCGATCAGCGGTGATCTCACATCTTGCAGTTGTGGGTTCAAGTCCAGGGGTGTGCCTAAATGCACAGGCTTACCCAGGTTGCAACCCAGGGGCCTCTGCTCCCTTCCCAACCCCCCCCCCCCCCCGCGGTTGTCAGAGGCTTCCTGGTTCCTGTGCCTCTGCCTCAGTCACAATTGAGCTCTGTGTCCTGTCTTTGTGACATGCCTCTGTGTCCCATTTTTCTCCCAGAGTCCAAAGACTGTCCTCATTGCTTGCCCTTGTTGTGCAAATGTGAGCCCTGCAACGTACCGGCGTCCCGTCTGGAGTGTCCGAGCCCAGTACCCTCCAATCCCCTTGCGAGGCTCCAGGCTCACCTCAATACCGCGGAAAATGGACGAACGTACCACTGGAAAGCTTAAAACGACAGGACCCCATAAACCTTAGCAGCCCTGCTCCACTTCATCTTCAGAAACATTTTTCTGGCAGCCCGGTGACACTAACATGTTGCAGTCCTCAGCACACCTGAGGAATCAGCTCTGCTCAGCTCAATTTTCCATTCCTCACTGAGCAACAGAAGTAATAAAATTACACCCCGGTTTTTTGTTCACAAAGCATTGTAACATTGCAGGTTTCATTTGGAAAACAGCAGCTCTATGGTAGAATTGTTAACAAGCACAAGAATGGGACTACAAGGGAAAATGTCTTTGAAAGCAAAGTACGTCTGTAGACACCCAGAATCATCTTCAGGTACATTCAATCAATATACACCCATAAAGAATTTGAAATATCCTCCAAAATGCCTTACAAATACACAGCATTCACCCATCCTATTACATAATGCATAAAACTACTGGTCAGATTTAAATAAACAAATGGTTTTAAAGAATCCCTTTAATCTGACGTGTAAGAAAGTCGAATCTCCCAGTTTATCCCCGTTTAATAATCTGTCCCCTGAAAACGCTTCTAATCACTAAGATCGCTCTCACTCTGATTAAGGACGGCTCTAATTGCTGTAAATCCACCATCTCGCCCTACTGCATTTTAATCGGAGTGGGGGAGCGCGCTCGTGTACGCGTCTCCCAGCGCCGATTTCATTACACCGTGAAACAACGCATACGAGTGTGCACAGTGGATCTCAGTCACACTAACATTATTTTATTAAGCAGTTTAAGCCATGCAGTGGAATCCTACTGACTCAAATTTTCTTTTTCCTTAAACCCCTCAGGATATTACCAGGGCACGGCAGCCGCTCCATAAAGGATGATATTCTCGCCGCCCCCCGCCCCCTCATCGCCTTAGACAGTCACACATCAGGCTCTAATTAGACACGAGTGTCGTGCCCTGGTGAATTTGCTCCTGCCTTTTATATCTCCCATTACCTAACCAGCCGCAGAACGACTCTGTCTCCAAATTAAGTGAGACGGCTGAGAAGTGTCTTAATCAAGGGGAGCACTGCGCCGACGGAGCGCTTCTCTGATTCATTAGTGCGCATGTAGCAGCTAACTAAAAGCTTAAAACGGGGTGTAACTCAAACCACGGGATTTCAAGCTCATTATGAAAAAAAGTTCAGATTGATTAAAATCGGTTAAATACCACAGTTTCACTCGCAACCTTAAAACGGACACTCGCAAACACACACGGCTATGAATTACAGAAATCAGCCAGCTACTGTATACTTTCCTAAACGATTTAGGCCTACATGAACGACACAAAAGCACTCTTTCTTTCTCACCCACAGAGAAATCGATTTCAGATTGTATTCAATCGAGTACAACGACACAGGAAAACTGCATGTATTCACATCAGTTTAACCACTGGTCCAGCGAGAAATAATTGTGCACTGTAAGAATAAGCTTAAGAATATGCTTACGTTAATAAAATGCTTGTGTTAAAGAATTACTGATATTGCACATTAAACCAAAAACAGGATAAACGCATGAAACATAGGAGCATTGTTGTCATGTTTGCTTTTATTACAATAGTGGCTATATTGTTCTTTTTAAATAGCAGATATATAAGACTTTCGATGGAAGGTCCTTCATTCACAAGGCTTTTAGCCAATGTAATGGGCTTCCTCAATATGTGAGGGGTGCTCCTCCATCCAGACTGAGGACCTACCACTTTAGCCTAGCCTAGCATAAACAGGGCAGCTGGTCGAACTGTCCTGTCGTCCACGTATCTGCACCCATGCTGACCTGCTGGGTCATTCTCCTCTCCACACGTCCAGATGCCCTGTACCTGGGACGTACATCAGCTGAGTTCATGTCGTGGCAGGCCGCAGTAGAAGACTGAAGACTAGCCTGCAGATGGCCAAAGAGAGGGCTCATCTACAGATGGCGTGATGACCCACAGACGGCATGACGCGTGTGAGAGAGAGTGTCACACAAACACCGAAACGCAACTTTCACACCTGTTCATTGTTAGCGCTGCCTGGGGCGCCATGGGCGGCTGGATGACCTCAGTCCCCCTAGAGCAGTGTTTCTTAAACCAGTCCTTGGGGACCCCCAAGACATTTTTGCATCCTCCCAGCTCCCAGCCAACTGAACACAAGGCACCGGGTACAGATGTGCTGGGAACTGGGAGGGAGCAAAAATGTGGACTGTCTGGGGTCCCTGAAGAAACATTGTTCTTGAGGTTTATTCTCTGATGTCAAAATATGGAGTTTTGTTTCATCTACTGTTTCAAATGATTTGATTCATAATTTGATCAAATTATGGACTCTTGTTTCTTCTATAGTCTTGTCCTCTGGCTTTTGTTTTCGCTCAATATTGTCACTCTAAATTGTTGTATGTCAGTAGATGACACTGATGTTTGATTCATTGATATGGGCTTTGGAGCAACCATGTTGGGAGAGGCATTATATAAATAAAAAATAAATCTGTGACCGACTGATGATTTTGTAACATGGAAAGGACTGTTAAGACAGATCTTCACATTACGACTTACCTTCCTTGGACTTTGATGTCAGATATTGCATAAAAGTATCTGGACAAGTTGTTCTCATCCACCATGGTGGTTCCAGTGGCTGGCCTGAGTAGTTTTATTCTGAGGTCTGTGATGGTAAAGAAGTCCCTCAGATTCTTTGTGGTGTCCAGCTGGCCGTAGAGAGAGGCCATGTTGTGTAGTCGTGGCCCAGCGAACAGGGCAAAGCGGTCCTTGATCTCGAAGCGCACCGTCTTGTCATACTTCCACACGTAGCCCCTAGAGTAGTCCTCTGTGCAGATGATGTTGAGCATCGTCTGCTGAGTGAGCTCGTGCACCGTTTTGGGCTCCATGGTGAATGCGTCCAGGCAGTCCGTGGCATAGAACTGATATGGTTGCCACGTCCTCCCGTAGTCCAGGGACTTCTCCAGCACCATCTGCTCGGGGCGACCCGACTCAAAGGTGATGACGATATCATCCGTCAGTTCGATGGTCTTGTTCCACGACAGGGTGATGTTCGCTTGCAGCGGTTTCGGATATTTCTTCCAAGACGTCGACTGCCAGAAGGTTGTGGGGTTTCGACCCTCAAAGTCAAACATCAGGCTGGGTGGGTGGGCTAGTTCTGTGGTGCTGGCGTCGCATTCATTATTGCACATGTAAGGGTTTTCCTGTAAAACAAAAAAAGAAAAGAGGCACACTTGATGAGTAATCAGCTATTACACTCAAGAGCTATACGTTTAATTTAAGTTGGACACAGAAAACAGATTCAGTGCACGGGATTGTTTTGTGACAGAGGCACGGAAACTGGAAATGTCATTGTCCTTGCCAGCTGGCACTGTGTTTTCCATGTTGGTGATGGCAAAGGAATCCCGATGAGATGGGGAAGTGTTATAAAATGTCGCAGGCAACATGCATTTTTTATAGACACGTTCCTGTGGAGGATTGTTTAGCTTGCATAGAGCTAGACCTGTGGAAGAACTGCAACCTGTCTGTCAGCCTGTTAATCTCTACATGGAAATAAATGAAAAAACATGGAACTAGGGACCTTCCTTCACATTAATGGGGGGAGATAAAGTGATCTAACTGTTGACGACGGGCCATGATGGACGAGAAGCACCGTCAAGGTGGGGGTCGCTCCGGATGCCGGCAGATACCGTCCGGATCTCTCATTTTACCTTCTCGCCCGCCGCATCTCGATGCCCAACTCTGCGAATGAAAACGCGCCTGCAAGCTTTCGTCAACATTACTCTGGCAAAAATAACCCGACGCAGCCTCAGCTCTGAGTCACGGCGTGAATCCTGGGAGGTGACAGACATGGGAAAGATTCAGCTTTTTTCTTTTCCTCATGGGGGGCGGGGTGCGGGAGAGACTACAGCTGTATTGTCCTGTGTGCTATATTTAATTCCCTGCCTGTAAACCCCCCCCCCCCCCCCCAAAGACACAAGTACAACCTGCCGCCAATTGGTAAAGCCCATCGTATAACAGTC
>JABFEB020000043.1:5569370-5594514 GCA_019775895.2 Stomatorhinus ivindoensis
TGTATATAGTTAGCATTCAATAAAACAATTAATAATTTCAAAACGTGAATACTAATTGTAAATTGCAGTAAGAAAATATTCCGCTGGTGTGTGTATATTAAACGTGGAGAGGCACAGTATCAGTCGAATGGATTTTATTTAGTTAAACTGAACGTCAGTAGAAGTTTTGCAAACTAATAAAACGATTGCAGTTCCAGTCAAACAGTGAGAAACTTCTCCATGATTCAATTGCTCTGCGGTCACCGTCAAGTTATAAGATGCACTGCTGCGTCACCTTATGCCTACATTTTTAATAAACCTGGAAAAAAACAAATATCCCAGAAAAAGATGACAAGAATGACTGTGCAGTCCATCGAGAATAGGTCGATTGTTCTGCAAAATCATCCTTCAGTCTGCTGATGATAAGCATTAACGACCACGATAATGATTATGTTGATCATCATCATCGTCATTAACCCTAGGTTTAATATGGAGGCACCATTGCTAAAGTCACATCGCCAACCGAATGCTGCAGACACCTGAAGCACAATCTATACTGTGCAACAAATTAACATACATCATTCGTATCAGAAAACCCCCCCTACCCACCCCGAACCTAGATATTGCGATACTAGATCTTTACTAAAACACACACGCACACGCACATACTGAAAAGAAACAAAAAGCGGATTTTTTTTTCAAAGAATGCATATCATTGAAAAAATGTAATTTGTTTCCTCACCTTTTTCTCCAACTTTTTTTTTTCACGGTAAAACTGAAAGGTAACTTTTGATTACTTGACTAGTGAGTCTTCGGCACGAACGTACGAATCTGGTGGGTGCCAGGTACAGAGACAAGCTCCGGAGCAACTTCTGTCTTCGGCTCCGTCGCCGTGGACTCCTCCTCACTTCTGGCAGTGGTGCAGCACAGCAAACAAAAGCAACGGGCGCCGGGCGCATGCAAGCTCTTTGATTTCAATATAATATTCTCACTCGGAGATGGCATGATGGATCTTGGTCTGCGTCCTGAATTACCAATGCATTATGAATATGAGCGCCCGCAGACTCATGCTGCTCATTCAGACATACCCATGAGTGTAACGAGCGCTCCTGATCCCAGCTACGTGCCTCCCCAGCCCGTCACTTTGTTTAGCTGCCTGCGTCATATTCCTAAATATCTTGTGATTACGAGATATCCATCACCACTGGAGGTGCTGAATCCAAGGGCCTTGTATGTTCTAATATCAACTTACCAACATTTCAAATAGTAGCACTAGTATCGCACTGATGCCAGTTCCATGAAAAAAGTCACTTGCAAGACTGGGATTTGTGGTGCTTCGAGCAAACCCAACAGATTCTCAGATTAAAAGTATGAAATTCGCATAAAGGTGCGGCAAGGAATAGTTGTTCGAGATGTACCTGGTTGAGAAACAGTTTAAAGGGACACTACTCGTCCTCAATGTCCCAGACAAACTGAGAAGTTAAAAACGCGACCTGACGATCTGGAGTAGGCTATGATTGCGCAAAGTGGTGACACATTTAAGAGCTGCACGCCTCGTTTGTTCCTGCATGTTTGTAACCAGGAGATTTGTCCCCTAACTGGATCCACCTCACATGACGTTTCTTCTACAAGTTGTCTAAGGATTGTGAGATAATGTACGGCTTTTACCATTTCATCGCAACACGACGCATTTAACGTTTAGGCAAGGTATCTAAGAGGCTGTCCCTGTTTTAGCAAACAAGACAACGCCAGCTAAAAGCGCCCTGCTCTTGGCACGCAGTCAAGAAACCAAAATTTAATTAGATCTGGATTTATCTCGACTTTCGCCTCGAAGCGGACAAGATTATATTGTCGCTCAACGACAACCTGTTTATTTGTTTCTTTGTTTGCTTCAGAAGGTCGTTTGAATATTTTGAATACACGGCTGAAAAACACATTTAAAAATGACAACAAACGGTAGGCTATTTGGTCATGTGATTTCTAGAATCAGGCACGCGAAACACTGGAAGATGGACCCCTGTGAGTTTCATCCTAATGCTAATGAAATTTACAATGAAGCCGTCAATGAACACAACGGCAAAGAGAAAGTGGAGAGTTAAAAGCAACTTATGAGACTGGACTGATTGTTATTAAACTAATATAAGCAAAATGTGGTAACACTATTTTAGGGGACACAAGTAACTTAGTATCTCAGTTACCACTCAAGCGTAAATCATGAGCAAATATCTGCATGAAATACATGAACCGTTGATTGATAAATGATGAACAAGCATGGGATCAGTGCGTAACTAAAATGGATTAGTGCGTAACTAATATGGATCAGTGCGTAACTAATATGGATCAGTACGTACGCCAACGCACAGTTTCTGGATAATTAATACATTAAGTGTTTACTACTATATTTGTGCCGCCTCAAAGAAAATGGGTAACAGTGTAATATTATGTAATATTATGCTATTACCTATGTATGAATTAACCACAAACTAAGTGTTACTTACACACTGATGACATGTTTGTTAATCATTAATGAATTGTGACGCATCTTTCATGCCAAACAGTTACAATATTTGTTACTATATCTGTTGATTCTGTAAACCTTTATGAACAACTAAGGAACTCTCATTTATTGTGTCATGCCACATCTTTCACCTTAAATAGGGACTATATTTGTTCATGATTTGTATAATGGAGTTAATACTACGTGTTTCTACCCATTCAAGTAAAATGTTACCGAAAATTTCCAGAGAGGAATCAGCTTGGACTTGTCATGAGTGACATCCGTGACTTTTGGCCTGGTTCTCTAGGGGGATTCCTGGGTCCTGTGCTTCCACGGTCACTGCGATTCTGTACTGGATAATCAAGCGCAAGATGGATGGAATCTGAAATGCTCTTATGTTACTAAGAAGACCACTTATGACTGAACACAATAATAATATTAATTTAAAAACGCGACGATGGAATCCATCCGTACAGCATGAGGGGGGGTTAGATTTCAAGGTAAATGTCGAGAGAGAAAAAAAAGCTCTGTTAGCTTTCGATGACCTTGATCGGTATTGACTTCGGTATTTCAATTTAAAGTCTGGCGGACAGAATTGAAAACCTGCAATGGTGCATATTGCTAAGCAAACATGGAAAATATTCCTCAACTGCAGCACAGATGCCGCTTTCACCTCTGAAAACCCACAGTGTCACCTTTTAAATGTCTTTTTTCACCTACAGCAACACATTCATCTGCACTCTATTAGGTTCCAAAATGGCAGTGCTTTTTACTGACAATTATGTAGGTGAGTCATTTGTTGCTTGTCAGATTTGGTCTTATTTACTGCAAGTTTACTTATCGCTGATTAATGCTTTGAAAGACTGAGTGGGTTTGAGCGTCACCGCCTCACGTTATTCCAGTTAAGTTCATTTTATCTGTCAGTACTGCTTACTGCATTCAAACAGCAGTACTGTCTCAAAGGTGATCAATATTTTATACAGGAAAAAATATGAACACCAGGGCTCCGCGGAGACGTACAGGAAATCGCCAGTATTGTAATCCACGTTAGCCAACTGAATGCAAAATATATTACACGGGGGACCCCGGGCCTTAGGTCTTAGTCGCTTATGTGAAAACGTTTGGTGGTAGTATTGTGGTCCCTGGTTTGTGATTGAAAATTCTACTCCCTTAAACACGTTTATGAAAGAGTTAAGTCAATGGATTTCCACGGTTACAGCTTCCAGCTGCGAAGTTTACAAGCCAGATGGAAATTTAGGACATTAAACATACTATAAAGAATTCGTCCAGGAACGATTTGGGGTTTGCTTTTAGGCAACAGCAACTGTCCTAGTTTACCGGCTACATTGAACTTCGGTGCTTCTTTAATGCAGCCTCTCATCTTAAAATTAAGCCCGCGGTTAACAACAGGTGCGAAGCAAGGAAAGTTTCAATGTAGCGAATGAGGATTCTGGTGAGGTATACCAGTGAAATAAGATTTATGTCCAGGTTCAATCATTTTAATGATCTAAATGATCGTTTCAGATTGTGAAATGAAACAGATCGAACCATGCGCAAGCAAGAATTTGCACAAAAACAGGCTGTGTATGATTAAAAGAAGAAAAAGTGCTGTTCCTTTACATAGCACATTTTCATGTTGTTTTTTGTCGTCTGTGTAATGATTTGCGTGTGACAGCTAGATTCGATATCTCTCTGTGGTTTTACATAAAATTAAGTCCCACTTGCCGAACAGATATGTTTTCGCTTGATTGACTCACAGGTTGGAGGAATTCCGTGCACTGAAAGGCACTGAGATCACCGTCTTCTGTCTTTATCGAACTTCAAAACCTAGACAGGTTTATGGTGTGTGTGTGTGTGAGGGGGGGGGACGGTCAGCCCTAGAAACACTGGTTAGCCCTAGTCTATACCTTTGCACTGTAGGAGGAAGCCAAGATACACAAAACACGAAAACCGCAACGCAGGAGGTCTGAGGCAACGTGGGTACTTACTAAGCTACTGAGGTCAAGATAAGAGAGAATGCCTATTAAATGGGGACTTTTACTGCGAGTCCTTGTTATCAAATCGCACCACCACCTCTCTCAAGTCGCACCTCCAGGATTAAAATTCACCTCCAGACACTGTTTCTTTTCGCTCTGGCTGAATATTGTATGAGTTGCAAAAGAAACAAGGCAGAATTGATTCCGCAGGCAATTACTATGCAACGCGAGGAATTATTCCCATTTAAAGTTCTTAAGCTAGTTTCTGTTTACTTTAAACACGGTTCAAACTAAAATGCCCAAATGGCTATTAGTTGACAATTTTACTATAGGGTAAATATCCCTGAAAAGGGATTTCTGCGGATATAGGTCAGTTCTCGCTTGTAGCTAAAATTATACCTGACATTTGTACCTTGTCTTGGATTTGCTGTCTGACAGAAACCACACATCCCAGCTAAACTCTGGCACGTACTCATGGCAAACTATTTTGATCAAGCTCTTTGTTGTTCAAAAATCTGTTCTTTGTTGTGTTGAAATGTTTCATTTTTAGCCCTGAAACCTTTAAGGAGTAGGTCCTTCATAAATTCGCTATGCACCTGCCCATTGGAAGCTTTAAAAATGGCATATATAAATGCCGACTGCATCAGCTTTTAAATGCTTCATGGTTGTAGTGATGATAGTATCTTTAATGATAATAGCTCTTAATGTGTCAGTGTCTTAATCTAACCAACATTCTTGAGAAAGCTCATGGGAGTTTTAATTACACAAAACAGTTCTGAGGGCAGAATGAAAAATGATTGGTTCAGGGACAATCCCTGTCTTGTCCCAAAACATCTGATTGGTTACTCACTCCTCCCCTAATTGCTTTAACCCACGTCTCTACCATCTGACTGGTTATTTCTATGAACCAATCATTTTTCCTTCTGCCCTCAGAACATTTTTATGTAAGCAAAATTCCCATGAGCCTGCACAAAGGTATATTACAGGCAAGGACATAACAAGCCCTTTCTGACACAAGGTAGTGATACTTGCACTCCACCTATAGACTATCGGTATCACCTAAATTTGGCACAGCTAGCCCGCTATTTGACAAATGAGGGGTTGATGACAAAAATCAGCCAGTTGTGTTACTTGAGGGAATAGATGCTATATGATCATTTTCTGGACTTAGGGGTGTGGTTTTTATGTAGAACTCTGTGCAACAATGTAAATTAGCAATTAACATTTGAAGAAAATAAATAAATCAAAGACCACAAGGCTGTTTGTCACGTCCTCTAATGAACCAAGCTTCTTGAATGACCTTTGATATCACAAATATCCAATGATGAAAATCCACAGACATTATGGCAATCAACAAGGTAGCATTTCTTTGTTTTTGATTGGCATATTTACACAAGTCCTGGGAAAGGTTTTCTAATTTCCATGGCTGCCAATGTCGTGTTTGTATTGGGACATAACTGCTTGTCAGGGAGTGTTTGATACACACGACAGTATCCAGGGGTGACAGCATGTTGTGGGAAAGGTCAGTTTGGAAGGAGCCAGCGACCTGCCACAGAACGATAGTGTGTAATGGCACACTCCGTAGTTGTTCAGGGGCTATTTATGGAAGTGCATTTCCGATTCAGGTTACAGCGTGACATGTTCCTGTTTTTCATGCAGTGGATTGCGATCCATTTTTGAATTTGGCTGTTTAGGATCTGCAGTGTAACTGAAGGACTTCCTCTCACCTCATACTCTCCAAAGAGACTGCATGGTGGCCAGAAAGTGTCATATAGGTGTTCCTTAGGATGGATGTCTCATCTACTGTGAAAATTTAACCACAATTCCCTACTTCGGTTTTCCTTTTGTGTCTTCATTATCTCCCCTACGGTTCCTCAGCAACAAGGAAAAGAGCAGAAATATTGGTGGTGTTCGTCTTCCTTTGAGTGAATTGATTAAGATAGGCAGACAGGAGTTTATTATTTATTTATTTATTTTCCCCAAATCTTCCAGAAAGAAGATAGCTCTGGGTGTTTCAAGATCTTGCATGGACAGGGACGGACTTTAAACCATGAGCGCTCACTCTCAGATCAAGCGGCAAAACTGTATTCACTTTTGGACCTGATTAACTCCAAGTCCACCGGCTTTTCACCATGTGTGGATTTACATCGAAAGAAGGCATGTGGATATTTAATTAAAAATAAATAATTTGTATTCATTGACACCAAAGATACAAAATACATTTTCCCCATTTGGTTTTTAAGAGGATTGTATCTTATGAGAGTGTCATTATTCTATATTGATATCATACCAATATTGTGGTCATTTTATTCTATATATATATATATTTTTTTTCTTTTTTATATGCCCTCCACCACCCCCCGTCTGCGGAGGACTACTTTATTTGGATTTTATTTATTTCCTTCTTTCTTTCTTTCTTTGTTTATTTTATATATTTTTATTCTATATTAATGTATATGAGTGATGGCATTTCTGTAAATGCAGTCTCGGCCTGTTTTACCAGTCTCTTTCCTCCCGTAGATGTCCCTACTGACACGAGGTGCTGGTGGGATGTTTAGCTCTCAGAGCAAAGTTGGGTGGGGAGGGGGGGGGGATTTGCAAGTGAACACAGCTGTCAAACAAACAGATAAATGCATAAAGCTGCCTCTGGCGTTGCCTGGAAGCCAATTGGTCCCATGCAGGGCTTTGGCGGTAATGGGCCATTTGTATGCAGTGGACCCATTCTGAGTCCAGTGCCACACATCCGAAATGAGACCCGCGAATGCGGAGCCCAAACTCAACTCGCATGTTTAGGCACAATACACTCAAACATAGGCTGATCCTCCACTGACTAAAACCGCGGCCTTTAATTTATTTTTTGTCCATTCGTTTTTTTGTTTGTTGCTTTTTTTTCTCGCTTGGGAGAAACATGTATCTAAAATGTCCATAGATGAAGAGCTCACCGGATTCATACACACACTCAGAAAATGACATCTATGTTGGCTGGAATGTCACAGATTTTTGATGTCATTTAATGAACTGGTTAGCAGCTTCTGGTTAATTTGAGAAGTGAAATAATAATTGTCATTGATGGTGTCAATCATGCAGCAGAATGTTTAGGAGGATTTATTCATTGGCTATGTATGGGAGCCACAGCAACACTGAACTGAACAAGTGGAATTTTAAATGGATGGATGGATGATGGATGGGTGATTGATGGATGGCGGATGGATGGCAGATGGATGGATGGATGGATGGATGGCAGGCACTATTTACATTCTCTTTGCCCATTCTTTAGTAGCAACATTCAGGCAAACACATGATGACAGGTGTAAGGTACCATGATTCCTCAGATAGCTCCTTGCATTTCTCCATTTGGTTCCTACGTTACTTATCTTTGCCTTTTCATCTTGCAGCACTGGTTCACAGTGCATAGATTACATTTCTCACATTTCCTTTCCTTCGCAACGGTGCAGAGGCTAGCACAGCCAGGCCAGCGTTCTGCTTTTTTGATTCCTGTCCCAAGAGACTGCGGACAGCTTCAAAGTGAAGACCACCTGCCATATCTTTCATCATTCCTGACATCTCACCCGCAGAACCTACAGCTGCACTAATGTGGGCACAAGGTTCCTTTAAAAATAGTGATGAAAAATCTCCTCTCTTTTAGTACATCAGATATTTTCCCATGGGTAACTGGTGAATTGAACAATGGTTTTGTCTTGTTGTGGACTAGAAAATGACTTTTCCATCATTCCACAAAATAACTATGGAAACAAGAACTATGGACAAGTCCCTGTTCAGAAAGTGTAAATTCAACTTTGAAATTCCCATTCTGTGTCAGGACAGGAATTATGATGCCGTCCTGCGCAAAATATTAGCAGAAATTACAGTTGGGCTTCTCTGAGTGTTGCTTCTGGGTGGGAAATGAAGACGTGCACTAATATAAGAAGGCAGATAACCAGCTCTGGTCAGTATACCTGTATTCATGGATGTAAATTATGGTTGTAACCCCCCCCCCCCCCCAATATTCAAAACCAGTCAAAACAACCCCCAGGACCCATTAAATGGGTGCAGACCTCAATCCCAGCTCATTATACCCTTGCCTGTATTATTTTGTGAAGCATGATGATTCTCCTTAACTTGGGTCTGTCTAGCTACTGATATTTCTTTGTATCAATATACAAGCTGCATACGGTATATAAATAAATCATATAACTAAATGTCAGTCAACCAGAACCTTAGTAAGCAGGTCGCTACACTTTGCTGAGAGGTTGGGTCGTGCTGCTGTAATCCGCTCTTTTTCGTTGCGCTCAGTATGGGGTGAGTGATGGTGCTCTCCCCTTTATTGCCGTCTTTCCTTTGGCTTCCCGGCATCCCACAGTTTTGGGTCGTAGATGTGAAGGCGTCAGCAATTCACAGTCATTGTTTGAGGTGCTGCAGACGTTGGGCTTCAAAGCCGTCCTGGCCACCAAAGGGTTAAACACAGGCCTTCCTGTTGGCCAGGCACCGACAGCCAATCAGCTGTTGGGGTCGGTCAGCATAGAGAGATGACACGTCGCTTGATTTCTGTTCATTTTAAATCATGCCGACATTTCAAGGCGTCGGCCATGTCTGTCACTGTGTTGGATGTCGATTGGTCCCCTGACAGACCTTCTCCTTGCGAGGTCCGTGTCCCATTCCGACTCCCCAAAGCGATCGCGATAAACAAGCCGACCCCTCGGCAAAAAAATGCTTCCTGCCGTCCGGTGAGGAGACAACTGCGGAAGTACCAAACGGGGGTCACCTTCAGTACGACTCGCATGAGTAAAAGCCACCAAGGTGATTCTGATGGTACGATGGTGAGAATTAAATGAATGTTGCAAAAGTAAATAATAAATGAATCCTGGACGGGATTGGATGGGTGACACGGGAGGAGACGCAATGTTCCCGCTTCTCTCTGCGAAGGCCGGCCGCGGGATGGGCGCTGGAACACTATCGCGGCATCCCACTCGCACTTCTTTGTGAAATAATGCAGCTCCCAAGAAGAATCCATTAGCACAGCCGCTCGATACTCACACATTAAAATAGATATTAGAAATATTATATCCAGAATATCATCCCCCCCACTTGGACATTTGAAAAGATATTGCCTATTTGTTAGTTGACTGATGACATTCAGCAATATCATAGCATTTTGACATTTAGATGTTGGTTCTAGTTATTAAAAAGGAAGAAGCTGTTATTACAGTAGGCCTGAGGGGTAGGCGAGGGAGGGAAACATGGAGTTGTGTTTGGGACCAAATAACAGCAATATAAAATTATTATTATTATGTATGGCACCTTAATTAAGATTCTTGGAATACAGCGGTTTAGGTTCTGTACAGAATGCGAAAAAAGCAGTTAATCATAAATGAAATTCACAAACACAAATGAAAGATGATAAATCAAAAAATGTCACATTGTCCCTGAGCGGTCATGTTGTATAGAGTAGGCTTTAGTAAGTTGGCTTTATCAGGTTTAATCAGAATTTTTGGTAACTCTGCCCCTAAATTACCAGCTTGATTACTGATAGAGATTTTTTTGGGTCCTTTGTTGCACAGATTGGAAGGTCACAGATTTGAAATTCATGACGTCATGAACGTTCAATGTCTTTGTTTTTTACTCTGGAAAGGATTTCTCTGGGAAATTTGTCACATGACTAGTGATTTGTTCTTAAAATGTGTCCCCCTCTCTTCCTGTCCCAGTAGCAGTAATTTCTGATATTGGTACCCCTTTGTTCTGGAGGTGAGGTCTTTGTAGTAGAACAGTAAGTTACTGTAAGTCCAGCTACCTCCTCCCAGATGAACAATTTACTGAAATATGTGCTGGAGAAGCCCTGCTTGCGGATCTGACTCTGTTATGCTGTGATACAGTTCCTGGCTGGGATTACAACACCGTATAATTTAATTTGTACTCTTCCATTTTTAACACTTTGCTTTTACTCTGATAATATATTGTACCTCAGCAATTCAAAACAACAGGAAATGGCTTTCCCTTTAATTAAATGCTGGGCATAAGCACTGTAATTTAATTTGACCAGCTGCACTTGTTTCTATTACAGTCCGTTCCTGTGAGTGACTTTAATTCTTGACAGAGTTGTAAGTGCTTCTGGTATTCTGACTCTCAGATGCGTCAAGAAAGCGGTGTCATATTATAAACAGATAGGATCTTTCTTCTCCCGTTATATATGAGATATCTGTAGCTGCTGGTTTTCAAATAGTGGGTCGCGACGCTTGAGTCTGTTCCACAGCTGAAGCAGCGTCTGTCTGCCACCTTCGGCCCCTGGGACTCCTCTCACAAAGCAGAAATGTCACCTGCCGGAGCCCAGGGCCCTACGAATCCCGATTTCATCAACACAGACGGATGGTGATGTCAGTCACCAAAGCATAGGCATCTCGCAAGCGGGGGGGCTGGGGGGGCAGGCGGGTGAGGCTCATTTTTATTGTTCAAATGGATCACCGTGGCAACGGTGCTCTGGACCCGTTCCTGTTCCAGTTTCGTTTTCAGTCTTTGTCTAATATTGTCAGATTTAATTGTGGGCTCATGATGCTGCATTTTTCAGATGCATATTTAAGTATTTAAGAAGGCGGTTGGAGTCAGGGTTGATCCGCATAATTATGGGTTGCGGAGCTGGGCTGGAGTGGGGGGGGGGGGCGGGCGGCGGAAGATGTTTGGAGCGTCATAAATAATGCAGCGATGAACAATCACGCAAAAAAATTGCCTACAAATATGATTTTTAGGCGAGGCTAATGAATTTGGTTACTCGCTGAGTTTTGCGATTTGAAATCTGCCAATGAACTGTATTTAGACTATATTTAACGTTACGCCATTGGTAGCGTTAGCCGAATGTCATCAAAATATGCATAGCAGGGCACAAAACTGAGGTGAGCAGGCTTCGGCAATTAAGAAAAAGATGGCAGAAAGTAATACGTGAGTTTTTCTAAAGCAGACGGACAACTGGACATAATGATATTCCCCACCATGCCCCCCTCCCCCTTATTCAGATGTTGTTTGCAATCAACTAGCATCACCCAGATAAATCAGGCATCAATGGAGATCTGCAGTAGGCAGGATGAAAGCCTGCTGTAAAAAATTGATTGACAGCAATTCTCACCAATATAGGCACGGAAACAGCTGCCCCCTTTAGTTAAGGCATTGCAGTTACTGTTACCCTTGTTTCTTACTCCACCAGCTGAACTCCATAAACACATTACTTTACATGGCCAAGTCTACCAGTAACATAAAGAAGAATGTATCTGGGGGGCGGGGGGGGGGGGGGTTTAGGCTCAAGGCTGCAATGCCCATTAACCGCCGCGGTAATTATAGCCCTTTCTGTGCATGATATCTGCTTTAGATCAATTACATTACAGAAGAATTAGATTACATTACTAAGTACAACAAAATGACAGTGAAGAAGGATAAAGAAGGGAGCAAAGGGCCTGTCAAAAATTCATTGTCTGATATATTTACCCCGGTATAATGTAACGAGTTCCTGCGGTCGGAGACATTAACTGAGGCGTGTACATGTTCTGTAGATTCAGTCCATTTAAACACCAGTCAGTAATTACGGTCGTAGCTGTTAGGTACTGACACCATCTCCAGTGATCACAGAGCAGAGATGGGCTAGTTGAATCACACATGAGTTTATTGTGTGTGAAAAAATGAAGTGGCTTTTTTATTATCATCATTACGGCAAATCATCCAACTTATTTATGAATATAAAGCTCAGTTGGGCTTTAAGAATATGTGATTAATTTTAGATTCACAGCTTAATAATGAGGTAATCAGGGCTCTTTTTAACAGACATCCAGATAGATCAGTCTAAACACTATGAAAATGATTCCTTTTGGTAATTGAATTTAAAGCACCTATTTCCCTCCCTTTCTCATCATAATCCAGATACATTCAGGCTTTACTTTTAATTCAGAACTGGTTTTATAATAAGCTGCAGTGGATCACCTGGGTCCATGTATTGATGGCCCTTTGAAAGAAAAGGGGGTGTGGCAACTTGACCGCAGGTCATGTGACCGGCGTTGATTAGTTGCACCTCACAGAAGCTCTTGCCGCGTGCTGCGTTTGTCTCAGCCCAGTAACCTGGAAATGCATTTGACATCAGGCACGAGCAGCGCGGTCCGCTCCCCTGAGTCAGTCTCCTGGGCCTTCTCGCATCTGTGGACTCCTCCAAAACCCTGCTGGTCGTTTGATGTTACGAGTGCGGTTCTGTTAGCTCCACCTCCACCCTTTCCCCCAAAAGAGACTCTCGTGTAAATAGACCTGTTCCTTGCTGCCTGGCCTCCTCTGCTTACCACTCTGATGAGATACATTCCCTCATGTAAAGTCATCATCACCTCACGCGTATCTGATTGCATATTAATAGATGTGATGAAGAAGTTGTTGAATAGTGGCGTCTATATTTCGTACAGTATTTCTTGGCTGACCTCTGTTCGCTGAGCCAGAGGAGGGACAGAGACTCACAGGCGCGTCTGTAAGGGTTGCCCCATGGTCAGCTGCACGCCCGGGTCTGATTCAGAGAAAGTCCACAGGAGGCGCTGTCCCAGCCAGATGTCAGGGGTCCACACCAGTAAGAAAAGTGCCCGCCTTTCTCATTTAAGTCACAAGATGCTGGAGCGGAAAGTTCACAGGTCAAGCTGGTACCTGGTGCAGAAGACAAGCTCTGTTGACTCTTTGGTCCATCAGGGGGATGGTGTGTGGCTCAGGAGGTTGGACCCTTGTGATCGGAGGGTTGCTAGTTCGAATCCTGCAGCCAGCAGTGGAGCCACATTGCTGTTGGGTCCTTGAACAAGGTCCTTAAGCTCTTGTAAAAATGCTACCAGGGTATGTTTAAAAAAAGAGAGGAGTCAGGTGATGCTTGTTTAAATGGCAAATAAAAGCTTTATTTCTGAATAACAAAGGGCATCAACTTAAGTCATCAGCAACCTATATCAGCGGGCAAGCATGGGACAGAAGGTAATATTGACCTTGTCATGATAGCAGTTCTCATAGAAAAGTATAAGGAGTTTGTGTGTGGGAGATACAGACCACATTGTCATATGTTGGTGGATGTAATCATATTTACAGAAAATACATATAATACATATACTTTCCACTCTCACATTTGAGAGGTTTTTACATATTTTACATATTGGGGGAACTCCATGCCTAAACAAAAGCGCAGGATATTTCTGCTCTTTTTTGGGTGTTTGAGTATACATAACCAGCAGCATGCAAGCCGGTCTCATCCAGTTCAAAGTTAACTTTATTGTCAGTTTGCACAGACACAACAAAACACGGCAGCAGGCTGGCACTCCTAGTGCAAGAGTAAGCAAGTAATAGTGCTAAAAAAGTGGAAAAGAACAAATAACACACCATTACTCTAATAGTGCAACAATTAGTGTCCTGAGCAAAGTACATACATAAGGTCACGTAAGTACACTTACATACACACACACAGGTTTGTAATTATATCTTTGTGTGGACTCTCCATTCATTTCTATGGGGGAAACTTTAACGGGACGACCTTAACCCCTACCCAGCCCTAACCTTAACCATAACTCCATCCGTCCATCCATCCATTTTCTGAAACCGCTTATCCTACTCAGGGTCCGGAGGGGCCCGGAGCCTATCCTGGAGGCTACGGGCGCAAGGCAGGGGACAACCCATTTTTAGTTTTTTGATTACATTCAAAGGTCCTTGTGGGGACCTAGAAAATGCTCACCACAATGTAAAGTATACCTAGACCATGCACATACATGAAATATATCCTGTGTGCCAGTGTGTGCCATGGGGGAGGGGTCGCACAGATTATAGTTACGGGGGAGAATAGGGTCTTCAGAGCAGAGCATGTCAACAAGGATCCAGCAAAGACTGCACCGTAAACAGCCAGCGGGTTCATCGCAGGAGGTGCGAAGAGAGCCCAGAAATCCCAGCCGCCCCGGCGGTTCCGAATTTGCATTTAAAAAGTAGCTGAATCAATACGACGTCTCAGTTTCTTCCCCTTGAATGCCCCCCATTCCCCAACCCCCCCAGTTCTGGAAAATTTGAACATGCATGAGTCTTCAGGACAGATGACAGACAAATGTGTTCTGCTAGCTTTCTATAAGCCAAATATTTGTATATATATTTTATAAAGAGCGGGTCATGACACCTACTAAGTACTTTGGGACTATGTGTGTGTGTATATATATATAGACACTCCTCCAGCATAATTAAGCTCATTTTCCATGCAGAGGATCTACAAAACTTAATGTTTTCTCCTATTTGATCCAATGTGACAAAACAACCTGCAAAGTCTTCACTAATTAGCCTGTCAGTAAAGCGGTACGCAAACACCACACTTGCTGTTTAAATGTGGCGCTTACTGGCAAGTCAATAAAACGATAAATGGCAATTAGAATACATGCAGATGTTATTTTTAGTAGCTTTTGAATCTATTCAATAAATATGTAATATTATACGTAAAAAGATGTGTATCTATAATATGTGGCAAATATTGACATCTTATTGTTATTTTATATCAGGTATATCTGATGACTTTTTCTCCAAAAACGGCAAATACTACGCGGGATAATTGCAGTAGATTTTAAAAATATCTGTAATTTTCCTGTAAAACCGACCTTGAGGCCCAGCAGGATGAAATCGATAGCTCTGTTCCTACAAAGGTACAATTTTAAGTTCAGAATTGTCCCTCCCAAGTACTTTGAGACGCAGTGGTGGTGTTGGGGGGTACATGTCCTTTCTGATGTGTCAGTCGGCACAGAGGGAGGTGGGCCCTTTCACAATGGCACCATCACACTTAAGCGTGTCCAATACCGGCAGAAAAAAACAATAATAAAAAAAGCGATGTGACTGAGGCCGACGGAGAAGGCGACTGATTAGAATTCAAGATTAAATCTTCCATAAGCAGGGAATATGAAGAAGAGAGCTCTCAATCATTGCGCTGGGTTTAATTTTCTGAGACCGTCTCTCTCCTTCTCCCCCCCCCCCCTACGGTCGTACCTGATCTGCGTTACCTGGCAGGCATTTCCATCAATTAAGGCTGCCGCTCCGGCGCGGCGCATTTACACAGCCACATGCAGATGAAGCGGCATCGCGGATAATGAAATGCGGGACGCCGTATGGGGACTGAGGACGGGGCCATTTCTAGGTGGGGGGTTGGGTAGGCAGGGGCACGAATTGCCCTAAAGTGCAATAAAACGGCATCGGAATAGACCTGCAGTCGGAGTATGCCGAGTTGTCAGCGACTGGGATGACGAGCTGGGTCATGTGACATGGGGAGGCGGGTATGGATGGTGCGCATGTCAAAATGTGCAATAGCTGAAATTTGAGATCCGGCAGCACAGAGGAGAACCTCCTGTAAAATGAAACAATACGTAATGGAACGGGGATGTGCTTATGATCAATTACAAAGTAGTACGGCCATTATTGGTCAGAAATAGAACAGTCACCGAAGTCAATGGTGGTGGTAGGAAGAACGATCCATTGTCGTCCTGGATTTAGTCACATCTGCTGGTGTGTATAGCAAGCAGCAACAAGACATTTTATTTCTCAATCTTTCGCATAATTGCCACACTTGTATTAAAATATTGCTGAAAAAATGGGGAGGAAAAAAAACATCAGAAATTGCAGGACTTGTCCAGGGTGAATTGGTAGACCCTGTTGGCTGCTCTCTTTAACATTTCCTATTTCCGAGGCATGTTCTAACATCTCTCGATTGGTGTCAACCACTTATCGGCCTGTTTGGGTGTCAAGGAGGATGGCGGCTGAGAGGTTTCACAATTAAAGCCCCTCCCACAGCAGACATGGCCAATCCTAAGAGTTACTTGGTGCCGATGTCATGTTTCTGCCACAGGATTGGTCAATAGCCCAATGCCCTGCACTCAGACCGCCGAGCGGCTGCAATTCAGATGCATTAAGAGGTGCTTTGCTGTCGGCCAAACCGGCCTGTGTGCCTGACAAGACGTGACCCCGGTGTAACGATACGCCCACCGTCCCCTTAAATCCGCCAGGAAGCAAAGCTGGGACATATGGCAGACTTCCCACTGCCCAGAGATGGCTTTGCGTTGGCGTGGCACTTAATTGGTAGCTGCACACATAACTGCGCATCTGATCGTGCAAACCAACCCACCCACGGTCGCCCACTGCCATTATTCAATTAAAAAGTTAAAGGTAACTTCATAAAAACGGACTGATTGCCACAGTGGAAAATGTGCTTTGAATTTTTTTGGTCCTAGTTAAGGTGTAGCTGAAGGACAGATTTATGGGGCAGGAAAACAGTGCAGTCAGACAGAACTGTACGTAATTTTTTTTTGTGTACGTCTTTATGTACGACCTGTCCCATTATGGCAAAAATGCCGTGTCAGCTAAACTAACAGGCAACATCCACCACTTATAGACAGACTGATCAGAATGAGAGTATTTTCTTTTTTTTTTAAAGTATATTTTTACCTTTCTTTCATTGTTTGACAGTCTCAATTCTGCCATCAATCATTGCATGAGCATTTGTAAATTAATTTTGTGTACATGCACTTTCTTCAGACAACAATACTCATTAGTCACCAAAAAAAAAAACAAAAACAGTAATAAGAATTCAGGTGCTGATGTTCTTTTCAGAGAGCATCCGTCGAAATCTGGTCTCTGCTGCTATTTCATTTTGGGGCGCGGCCAATGGGAATTATATGACGACACGCAACTCCAGCGATACATGGAACCCGCATTTCTCACGTTTCTCCGACGGCTGCGAAAAACAAACACGGACATTTATCCGTGTCTCCGTCAGAAGACGGGCGCAGGTGTGATGGTCCTTTGCACGGTTGTATCCAAAACGTCCGACGCACCTTTTCAGAAAATAAAGTGCTGGCGTAAATCGCCTGACACACACGCACAAACTCTCGATCGCACCCGTCACACCCTATTCAGCCCCCCCCCCCCCCTCCCCGGCTTCTGCTTGAGGTCACCTTACTCAGCACAAAGAATCTGCAATCCAGGGAAAAGAACTACTGGATCTCCTGCAGTTCCCGGTTAGTGGGGAGAAATTGCATTATTTATTATGAGGAGACCAGCATCTTGGCAATGGGCTGTGGACGTCTCAGAGAGCCTTTTCTCCAGAGGACCTGGTCATCGCTGGGGAATGTTCCGTACATTCTGTTACTCCCCGTGACTCTTCTTTAGCACACTTAAAGAAAAAAAAACCCGGCACTTCATTATATAGGTTGTTTTTACGCTGTGCTTCCTCTTCCTGTCACGTACCGTCTCTTTAAGCTTATCTCAGCTCCGGGATTCTTGGAACGAGAAGCAGAGACGACGTGATGGAACGTCGATTGTTATTTACATGTTGACAGTTCCTGTCTCTTTTCCTCTGTGACCCCCCCCCATCTCCCCGGTGTTAACGACTCATTCCTCGTCACCCTCGTTAACCTGGACCGAAGTGATAGCGCTCTCAGATTTCCTCTGAAAACTGGCATTTTCGAAGGAAAAACAACCAGGCTGTAAGCTTTGCGTTTTTAACCCGGGCTGCACTAAAGTAAGATACAAGTGCTTTAAAAGCACATGCGGCCAGGTGTTACTGTATATATCCATTTTCTAATTGGCTGCTTCTCCATTATAAGGTCGCAGCATTGGCCTGGAATCCATCCCAGGCAGTAGAGGGCACATGCAGCATTGGGTGCCAGTCTGTTGTAGGGAGCACATGGGCACAGTGTAGAGAGTTAGAGATGCCAAATCACGAAACTGAACGTTTTTGGACTGCAGGAAGAAACCAGAGTTCCAAGATGAAACACACAATCTGGGGAAAACCTGCAGATACCACACACACTCCACACCAAGGCAGCATTCGAAGCCCCCACCGCTGGAGGTGTGAGGAAACAGCGCCCCCCGCTGAGTCATGCTTTTCCTCACCGTTTCAATTTTTCAATACATGCCAATGAGTTTCTCTATATTTATTCAGATTTTGATCATTTCTCCAGATAGAATGACACCTCACATATATAGCTGGTCAGCTGAGCTGCCTGGCTGGTGTCTCATCATTGCACAAACAAGGGCTAGAAGAAATCCAAGGAAGATCCAGCGATGTCGATGCGTCAGAACTTCCTGCGTGGATGTGGAATCAACAGCGCCGTGACATCTGGACGTTAAAAAGCAGATGGGCTCTTGAACACCGTGTCTGGCAATACCCTGGAAATTCTCCCTTTGCCAAAAAGTGTTTTTTGTAAAATTATATTCTGTGGGAACTTTTTTTTTTTTTAATAAAGCACAAGATTATGTATTTATTATTTATCTGAGTTGAATCGGAGGCGAGCGGTCTGTGGGTTTAGTCTGCTGTCAGATCCCCATTTCCTTAGATATGCAAGGCATGAACTGGGCTTCCTGAAAATCTTTTAAATATTAAAGGGTCTCACCTGCACTTTTTCCCCCCTCTCTTCTCAATAATGCAAGACGGTCACAAATTCCCATCCATCTGCTTTCCAAATCCCCCCATGCCGTTGCTGTTCAGGAGTACGTATATTCCCCGATCGGATTTGCAAGCTGTTTCAATGAGTTGTGGCTTATTTAAATAAAATTGTATATTTTATCCTTAAATGTAATGAATTGTTATAGTAAAAAAAAAATACAGTAAAGGGCATATACAGGGGCGGGGCCACAGGGCCACTGGTCCCAGCTAAGAGCTGATTGGCCCCTGTTGCTGTCACTCACAGATTCAAAACATATCATTAGCTAATGATAAGGTTGGACCCTCAGTATGAAGTATGGCCCCTCTTATATCCCACACCTTAAAAAATCCTAAAATCACCCTCGGTTACCATCCAATATCTAATATGTAATAACTTGTTTGTGGTCAGACCAGAATCGGTATTAAGCCAAAGAGCACATCTGAATACTACAAAGTTTCCCTAATAAAGCACCCCATATGAAGAACACTTTTATTAATTCAACCCTGGGATATGCAGCACCTCTGATCCACATCTCAAAGGTTCCTGCGGTTACAATGACAGACCCGTGGGCCGTCCCTGCAGTCTCTGCACCCGCATTGGGCGAATCTAATAAATCCCACTGTGAAAGGTATTTCGAAATGTGAGAGATCAATGAGTACTTTTAATAAGCCGAACCATGACGCGTTTAGCATTATGAAAGGAGATTTACAAAAAGGAGGACACACATTGATTGCTGAAGATATTCAATTTAAAGATAACAAGGCGAATAGCTACCTGGTGGAATAGGCATTATAGTTTATTATAAGAATAAAATTTTAATTTACAAATATTGCCAGGTTTTCATGCTCTTCTCGGTGTCATTTGGTGAATTCCCAATGACTGCTATAGTGTCTCAATACCTTCTCGCTCGGTTATGAGGGTCATAGAACCCCGATCTCCACTTCTTTGTGATTTCATGATAAAAGAAAACTCAGTAATACCATACTTCCATATTTTAAGATTTATGAATTTAACGTTTTACTGATACATTGAGACATACTAGATGGGGGATGGGTATCTATCTATCTATCTATCTATCTATCTATCTAGTTTGACATCGCAGAATACAGGTTTCGGAAAAAAAAATACTGTACTCCCGTGTTTCTTCAGACCTCCGCTAGGACAATATCGTATGTTTATTCCAAAACTTCATATTTAATTCAATAAATCCATACAACCAGAATAAGACACATCATAGCAAGAATCTGCAAATGGAGAGGTGAGCTTCTGAGCCTCCCAGTCAATGTGTCTTTGGTATGTTGGAGGAATCAGGCCCAGAAGGCTGTAAAGAAGCTTATCCCCTACAAACTCAAACGAGTAACCGAGTAGTGAGTTTTGGGATTCAGGTCTGCACACTGGGGGCGTTCTCTGCTATTTTTTGAAGGTTTGCATTAACAATGACAGTGTTTCATAACATATTCATATTTTTTTTCAAAAGTGACCAGGTGAGGGACAACATCTTCATCTGCATTGCTGTTTGAAGAATTATTCAATGAGAATAGCTGATGTGTTTTTCTTTTACTGCTTAAAGCGTGTTCATTTAAGGGTTCAGCATCGATTTAAGGTCTAGCAGGCGTGAAAGGATAAATAATTCATGTTTGTCTGTGAAGCTACAGAGGAGGCAGGTTCTCACAGAAGAAGCACGGCTTGAAACACTCTGGGTGTGATGTTGAATATCACCTTTTACTTCATGTTATTTTATGTTATTATTCCTTTAACATTTTATCCCCATGAAAAATACCACCTCATTCAGTGAGGAGAAAATTGAGATATACTTTATGTTTCATAAATGATTTCGAAAACCGACATTCTTGCTGCAATCTGCTAATCAATGAACATTCCATCCTGCGGGTCACCTGACTTGTTTAGCTGTCCAATGGGATGCTGCCTTTGTTCTCTGTCAGCCAATGAGATGTTGCCTTTGCACATAGTCAGCCAACTGATTGCTGCCTAGGCATGCTGCCAGCCAATTGTCTGCCTCTGGAGAGAGGCTCATATTTGGTGGCAGTTTTGTGGGCGGGTCCACACTAATTGTTCATTTGTCTGCCGTTGACAGTCTTCGTGCCCAGAGGGTCTGTCGCCTTGCCCAGCGCTCCTCTGTGGGTCGCCCCTCTCAGGGTAGATGACTGACGGAGTAGTGGGACCTCTGACAGGGGAGGGGCAGCTTTCGGCGGCCTACACATTTCCATGAGCGCTTGCGACAGTTTCCACAATTGAGACATCAATTCCGTCCCCTGTCACTGAGAGCTCCCGGCATGGGGGGGGGGCTTTTTGGGAGAGCTCCAATAGTGACGTCATCGTTACATAACTGGCATAACCTAAGCAAGAGCACAGTACCAAAGACAAAAAAAGTAATCATTGTTTGCATTCTCTGTTTATTTCCTATCTTCATAGTTTTCACGTCTCACGAAATGGAGGAAGATGAAGATGCTTTTCTGGACCTGAAGCAGATGTGGAATCTATTAAATCAGTACTAGTCAAAGCCCAGATGGTGCCAAGGCAACCTTCACAGCCAGCGCCCCCTGTCTGAGACTAAGTGAAATTGGCTGGCGCCACTTCAGAAGACGGTGCCCTAGGCGGCTGCCTATGTCACATAATGGGTATAACTTGCATACTTGTGAAGGTCTAAAATCATATGTTCAACGTTCCCTGAATTAAAATCAGGAAGAAGATTCCAGAAAGAAGGAGAGATTAAACCCACACCATCACCAGACAGCGGTGTAGTGGTCTGGATCAGAGCAAGTGCAACATTACCTCACTCCAGTACGAGATTGCTTTGGTCTAGATTTATCTGTATTTTATAAAAATCAAAACCAAAACTTATAAATTCAAAACAAGATTCAATGCGTAGAAATAAAAAATTTTCTCCACAGTCCACCCATCCTTTGTGATGCCTTCACGCAATCTTTTCCCTGAAACTCTAATTCTTACTAGAGAGGATGTAACCTTCAGTTAAAAGGAAGTGTCCTCCACCAGCTTCCCTAATGGAAGGAATGGAGGCCCAGTGACAGCGGAGCACCAGGAACACGCTTCCGAAGGAGCTCACCCCCTGCTTTTCCCGCTCCAGTCAAGGTGACTGATTTATTTCTCCATTAGAGTGACCTTTGCCAGAGATGCTTTGGCTGTAACGATTTCCTGTCCCTTTCGCTCAGGCACGGGACCTAGCAGAGGAGCATTCAGCCTCTCCTCCATCCCCGAATGTAAGCGTGAGCTGAGCTGTAAAGGGACTCGTGCAACTTCAAGCGATGCTGCAGCCACAGGGCCTGTGTGAACCCTTCCCTGCCCCTTTGATGTCCTTCACCTAAATAATTGCTCTCACACAATCCATGCTATGTTTTCCCTCTCGCAACACACAAAGTATCCATCTCTGAGATATTGTTTCTTCCTTGTGCTGTACGTGTTTTATCGTGCACGCCATGTTCGTTACATTTGGTTTCACGGGGGCTGCAGACCGTACCGATTTCGCTTAATCCAGCTCCCTCCAGCTGGATGATATTTAAATAGCTTGTTTACTGCCCAGAAATATCACACGAAATATTCTAATGATGCTCTATTAACTGAACATCCACTATTGGTGGATAAACATAGCTTGTTTACTGCCCGGAAATACTGCCACGAAATGCAATATTTCTGCATCGAAGGTTCAAAAAAACAAGGAAAAGGAGTGTGAGATTGGTGGAGCTCGTTAAGTAATTGCTCCCAGGAACCAACGCTCCTGCTTTGGTCTTTGGAAAACCCCATGGCGTAAGGAACACCTGGAAATCTTGGAGAACATCATGGAGAGTATATTACCTATTATATACTATTATCTGCAGATGCATGCCAGCTAGCTAACACTTCATTAACACGAAGAACAAATGCAAACAAATGACCAAAACAGCTTGACGTGTTTTATGTGCCATAAGTGGGTCCATAATCCTGCAAGCGGGCATCTTTGTGAAGGCTGAAAGAAAACCGAGTTTTAGTAAAAAATTGGTCCGAGTTACTCTCGTGAATCGCAGCTCCTTCTCTCAAACATAACGAGAGGGAGGGACGAAGGGGCACGGAGCTGCCACATTCGAACTGCCGCGGGAAGCCAGGTCACGTACCCGAAATTCATGACAATGACGCTTCGTTGCATTTAACGAGGTTTAAAGACCTGAGCAGCTA
This sequence comes from Stomatorhinus ivindoensis, assembly GCA_019775895.2. Classification (NCBI taxonomy): domain Eukaryota; kingdom Metazoa; phylum Chordata; class Actinopteri; order Osteoglossiformes; family Mormyridae; genus Stomatorhinus; species Stomatorhinus ivindoensis. Next base: position 5,592,434 of record JABFEB020000043.1, read on the forward strand.
ACGTGTAGTTTACGCGAACACGTCTGGAGGGGTGCTATTGTGGTGAGTAAGGCACAGGTCCCGGACTGAAATCACTTCGTTTCACTTGCTTAGGCATTGTGTCTGCCTCAAAGCTGTGAGCAGCCTCCGTCTGAATGGGGATCTCATCCTTCACAATAGACCTGACTGACTTGGCCCCCGAGCAACGGACGGTTTCATTTCCGTAGCTAAGGAGAGAGCCCCTTACATCTAGGGTCTCGACTTGAGGGGACACGTGCATGAAAGCACGCCCGGACCACCACTCAGAACTAACAAATACATCGCGGGTCTATTCTCCAGCTCTGTGCTGCCTTGATAGCAAACAGAAATAAATAGCTGCATCAAATCTGCCCCCTCCTGAAGTGGGCACCCTGAATAATGTTAAACCATAGGTGCCGTGGGCGGCTTCATATTTACTGGAAGATCATGCCTCCTTTGAAGTGATTCTTTTACTTTTTTAAAAGACCTTCAAGGATTCAAAATTCAAAAGCTTTATTGTCATTTGTACAAGTACAAAGAAATACATACTTGTGCGCCCCCTGCAGATTTAAACAACATAAAATGATGAAGAGCAGCAGACTGGAAATAAAATTCACACAATATACACAAAATTTACAGTAAACGATAACACAGAAGCAGGAAAACAAGGTGCTGAGGTTAAAGTGGCAGCGGCTAATAACTGACAGTGCTGATTGGAATTATTCTATGACTGATCAGATTTACATTCTTATTACTGCTGGCAAGTGGCTGTTCTGGAACTTTTCAGAATATAAGACACTGTAATTCAGTTTTTTGCTCTGAATTATTTTGCTACGGTGAATTTCGTTCTGTCTTGCATTTAGAAAGTGCCTGTAAGACTGGCTGTCGTCAGCTTGGTAATAGATTCGTGCAATGGTGAATCGGGGAGGTGAAGATAACCCTTTTTTGTTCTCTAAAGGACAATGGTGTCAAGGACTACAGAGCAGAGGAACTGTAGTCAGGGAACGTGGCGGACAGGGAGCAGATCTTTGGGCTTGTGTCAGCAGAGCGGGTCTCTTTCAAGACCTTCTGTGTATTTATAGGGGGAAGGGAAAGGGGTTTAGTCGGGCATGGCTGTGATTGGCTGGGCATTGTCACCTGACTTGACCTCGCCCAGAATTCCCTGTCATTAGCAGATTACAGATGGATCTTTCAGTAGCTTTTATTCACTAATGTAAAGCCTGAACTGGACCTGTATATTGATACGTGGGCCGAACGCTATAAGTTAAGGAAGAGCGATGTTCCCTGTGGTTTGTGCATTAACAGCACTTTGCCGATATCAAAAGACACTTAGTATCACGTCCTTCAATCCAGCGCAGAGGGAATATTAACAGGGTTGATCCATACGTATCGTAGAACTATCATCAGACTCTGCTGCCGACCGAGCCTGAGGAGGGAAAGGGAGGGGGAGCAGGGTGGGGGCGGGCAGGGGGACGGCGCAGACAGCGGTCGGCTGATGAAAAGCCTCCCGTCGGTGACAGACATGCTCTTCTACGGAGGTCCCACTGGAAAACGTGGGACAAGCTGAAGACTGACAGGCTGATGGAGGTTCTGGGTTTTCGGCAGCAGAGAGATGACACCCTCCGTTTCTCTGGCAGAAAAGGGACACTATTGTACTTTCATACTGCAAAAGCCTTTGTTCTGTAACTTTTTAGTACAGATGTGCAGGAAGGGAGGATGTGGATGTTTTTTTTTTTAACTAACTGATGTATTAGAATAGTGTTATATAAATGAAAGGTCGATCAGCGGGCCACAAAATCTCACATTGTATTAAAATCTTATTTTAAATAGTGGAATTTATATGTATTAATGCATGAGAGGGTAATATCACACAAAATATTCTAATGATGCTCTATTAACTGAACATCCACTATTGGTGGATTGACGCTGCTCAGAAACCGAATATTTGTCCATTGATAAAGAAGTATTTCATCCAGCAAGAAAGGCAGAAGGAATCAAACCATAGAGCAAGTGTCTGCGAGCGGCTCGCCAGCCCTGCAGGATGTTGGGGGGGGGGGGGGGGGGGGGCCTAGGCGGAGAATCGG
>JABFEB020000043.1:5594614-5605636 GCA_019775895.2 Stomatorhinus ivindoensis
CCCCCCCCCCCCCCCCCCACAGGCTGAGACTCGGCTGTTTGGGTCCCTGTTTAGGGGCATAATTGATGTGAAAAAAAGCTAAACGGTGTGCAGAATCAGTTCCTGTCTCCTCGGATCTGAAGAGCATATACACAGCTCATTTATCTTGGAACAAAGTCGGGTGAAGGCTTTGGGCCACCCCTACTCGCACAGAATGAAGATGTACGAGAAAGGCGGAGCATGTTTGGCCCAGCCCTCTCGCTGTCTCTTAGCCAAAATTAATAAAGCGACACACATTTGCAAACAACAATTAGTTACAGATGGATGCCACACGCGTCAGCTGCTAATACAATCATTTGATCTCCTAGTAGTGTGTTGTGCTGAACAGCGCCCACCACAGGACCGATTTGGAACAGGTCTCAAGTTCAGGGCCTTCACCCTGATTCTGCCAGCTCTGGCCAGACCACAGTCGGTCCACATTCCCAGAGGCTTCAGCTACCTGCTCCCTCAGCCCCATGCTTGAATATCAGAGACCTTTTGGCGTCTGAAGTATCTGAGAGGTGCTCCGGACGGAGCAGCACAGTCAGCTTTGAAGGTGTGGTGCCTTCATGGGATTGTGTGAGATTTAAAGAAACAAAAAAAATTGTTCTTTATCAAAGGCGGCCATGAAAGACTGGCCATTTTGTTCATTGCCTTACCTAAAACTGCAAAACACACACACACACACACACTTTTAATAAAATGATTTAGTTGTGGGACACAATCATTTTCACACACAGGTTTGCAATTATATATTTGTGGGGACTCTCCATTCATTTCTATGGGGAAACTCTAATCCAGTGTTGGACAATCTCATCCAGAAAGGGCAGGTGCATATGCGGATTTTTGCTGCAGCTCCCTAATTAGGTTACTATTTTGAGGACTGATTGGCTGAAGAGTCCTCACACCTGGGTTTGAACAGCTGACCTACAGGTTATCCCAAAAATCTGTAAACACACCGGCCCTTTGCGGATAAGATTGCCCACCCCAGCTCTAATCCCATCATGACGAGCTTAACCCCTACCCAGCCCTAACCTTAACCATAAGTAACTAAACAAAATACAAGACTTCTGGCATTTTTAGTGTTTTTTGATTACATTCACAGATTTTTGTAGGAACCTCAAAAATGGTTCATACAATGTAAAAATAACTGGGTTTTTTTACACTGCGGGGAACATTTGGTCTCCATATCATCATATAAACATTATCCACACACAGACACACACACACACTGACACCAGCACGTGCTTTTACAAAATCTTGCCATCTTCCTTCTTTTTCCCAGGGGTGCAGAAACAGCTCTTATGCCTCTGTACTTCAGCTTTACTCACTCTCGTGGGGATTCTTTAAATCTTATGAGGTCGTGGGCCCTATTTTATATGGGAGCACACACACTAACCTCTTTAGCTTACTCCCTTTATACCTGCTTAGGACACCACTGAGTTATTTTCGCAAGGAGGCCTTCAGGGGCATAGACATCTTCATTGCCACCCGGAAGCATCGTGGGTAATTCGCATAAATGCAGGACACCTTGGAGGAGGATGAGAGCCCTTTAAGAGAATAGTTGGATCGCTGTTGCAGAAAGCAACGGAGAATACTCTTGGGAGAGTCAGATCCACATTTTCCAATGAAAGAATTGAAAGAATTGATTTGACGAAACTGTCAAATCAAATCTAATTAAATCAAATGAAAGTGAATTTATGGAGCACCATTTAAACAAGAGTTTTATCATTAAAAGAATATAGGACAAAACGAAATTATAACCAAACAAACAAATAAGACAAATGGAAATTAGAACTAAAGCACAATAATAGCTGTTGGAAAACAAACAAATAGATGCTGTGATGCCAAATAAATTAAACCATGAAATGTAAACATGAACCAAAAGTCTGGACTCAGAGCTACTTTAGGATTTTACTCACCAGTGTGTTTTACCATTTATTCCCCGTCGTGACCAGTGCCCCCCCCCCCCCCCAGATCTTTGTCTAAGTGTGGAGCCGGGCCGTGCGTGACAGAGTCCGAAACAGAACATATTTTGTTTTAGCTTGACAGAGCGTTCCACCTGGATTGTAATGCATGACAGGGAGGCATTTTTCACCGAAGCCACAGTGAGGGAAAGGAAACAAGCCTTATCTGCAGAGACGGTGGCGTTATGTAGCCGAGCGAGCATGCCTGCGCTATCGCAATGCAGATAGGAGCAATCTCCAAACAGGCGGCGTTTATTTCCAGGGTCTGCTGCCTCTGACAACTTCGTTTGTTAGTGTGGACTGGGAAATCGAGTCCTCGCTTCAGTTATTACATTGATTTTTGTAAGGCGGTGAGGAATGAACTTCTGAGAGTTTAAGTTTGTTGGCGGGAAAAGGAATCCCACCTTTTTCCCACGTGTGATGTCTGATACAGAGACGAAATGAAAATGAATCATGAGATTAATGCACTTGTTTTATGCAAAGGGAGTGTATTTTAGTGCATTGTGGTATTTTTATGGGCATAGAATCTTTGACGCGGCACCATTTTTGCATTTGGCAAATGAGCTCCATCTCCAGTTTAGATAAATGAGTCTGGAAGTTCTGGAATCCAGTCCTCGGTTCTCACCGTGGTCCAGAACCACGCGGTTAGGTGAACAGGTGTCTCCGAGTCGTCCATACTGTATGTGTACACTGTGTTGACTGTCTTCCCTGAGCTTCCAGTGATAGGTGATCCTATACTGTAAGAATGGTATAAAAGGTGGATGGACGGGTGGACGGATGTAGTCTATAGCATTGCTAAAAACAGGATCGGCTCATTTTGAACATTTAACCTTGTCACGAAGGGTATTGACAGAATAATTATCATCGAGCAACGGAAATGCCTAGTATAGATTTCCGTGTCAAGTTTTTCTCATTGTCTTTCACATTATCCTCTCTTCATCTTCTGGTGAGGATATTAAAATGTCCGTCTGATGATATTCCCCGTAAATCCTGTAGGGAAATTACCAGAGCCTCTGTCTCCTCTTTTCCTGACCGATCCCCCAGCCTCTCCGTGTCACCTGAATTCCGATGGCACTGGCTGACGGAGATGGGGAGCGTTTCAATTCCCCCCGCTGAGCTGTGATGAGTTTTCCTATTTTGGCCCCTCCCGTTCTCTTCCTCTCTGCCGGGGACCTGAGGAAAAAGACGTGCGCGAGCCAAAGATAAATCTCGCGCTCATCCCTTGGGTTTCTGATTCGACCGCTTGCCACAGAGTGCTCACCTCTCTGAAAGACTCTACTGCTAGAAGGCATCCGACTGCTGGAAATCGCACCATTAGCTCTATTGACTGTTGGCATACATTAATTTTGTGTGGATAAATGAAAAGCGTAAAAGTCACAGGGAGGGAAAAACTCAGCAGAGGGATCTTCAGAAGGTGCACAGAGCTTGTTAAGCTTCTTACCCCAGAATGTTCTTGAGAGAATATTTAAGTCACTTCTGGCTTTCTGCTGCTCTACCAGACATTCATTTGCAGTCTGGGGTGATTCCATGTTGCCAAATGCATCCTTAGGGATCCTTGGGGATATCCCACCCTTAGGGATCCTTGTGGATATACCACCCTTAGGGATCTTTGGGGATATCCCACCCTTAGGGATCCTTGGGGATATACCACCCTTAGGGATCCTTGTGGATATACCACCCTTAGGGATCCTTGGGGATATACCACCCTTAGGGATCCTTGTGGATATACCACCCTTAGGGATCCTTGGGGATATCCCACCCTTAGGGATCATTGTGGATATACCACCCTTAGGGATCTTTGGGGATATCCCACCCTTAGGGATCCTTGGGGATATACCACCCTTAGGGATCCTTGTGGATATACCACCCTTAGAGATCCTTGGGGATATCCCACCCTGTGTTGACCCCTGGATTCAGAAATCGTTATGCCTTTTGTCTGGATTTCTCTGCACCTATCACAACAGAGTCATTTTGCATTTTTCTACTTCAAATAGATGCCGGGCACAAGGGGCGTTAAAATGAGCGATTCCCCCGAATCTGGACTGTGCACAGTGTTTTTGCCGTAATTGCCATGGAAATGTGAGCCAAGGGCTGTAAATATTGCTCAACAGTTTGCTGAATTGGCCTTGGTGAGGCATGGATCAGCCTCTCAGATTCATTTATGTTCATCCACCATCAGTCCATTACATTACGATTGCATATTTTCAAGTACAATCCAATTATATTTTGCAATTACAATTTCAATTATACACTATATGGACAAAAGTATTGGGACATACCTATCAACTCAGGTGTGTCACTCAGACCCATTGCTGCAGGTGTATAAAATCAAGCACCTAGCCATGCAGTCAGGTTTACAAACGTTTGAGAAAGAATGGATCGTTCTGATGAGCTCAGTGAATTCAAGCATGGTAAAGCCATAGGATGCCACTTATTGCAATAAGTCAGGTCAGATATTCCCTGGTCTTATTGCAAAGTGGACCAACAGAAACTCAGCCACTAAGTGTCAGACCATGTAAAGTAACAGAGCAGGTCGCCGAGTGCTGAGGCACATAGTGTGTAAAAATCTCCAGCGCTCTGTTGACTCAATAACTGCAGTGTTCCAAACTTCCTCTGGCATAAACTCCAGCACGAAAACTGTGCACCAAAAGCTTCATGGAATGGGCTTTCAAGGCTGAGCAGCTGCATGCAAGCCTCACATCACCAAGCACAATGCCAAGTGTCGGAGAGAGTAGCGTAAAGCACTCCGTCACTGGGCTTTGGAGCAGTGGAAATGTGTTCTGTGGAGTAACAAATCACACATCTCTGTCTGGAAGTCTGATGGATGAGTCTGGGTTTGGCGGTTGCCAGGTAAACGGTACTTGCCTGACTGCATTGTGCCAACTGTAAAGTTTGGTGGAGGAGGGATGATGGTATGGGGTTGCATTTCAGGGGTTGGGCTGGGCCCCTTAGTTCCAGGGAAGGGAACTCTTAATGCCTCTGCATACCAAGACATTTTGGACAATTCTATCCTTCCAACGTTGTGGGAACAGTTTGGGGAAGGACCTTTTCTGTTCCAGCATGACTGTGCCCCAGTGCACAAAGCGAGGTCCATAAAGACATGGTTGGGTGAGTTTGTTGTGGAAGAACTTGACTGGCTTCCACAGAGCCCAGACCTCAACCTCATAGAACACCTTTGGGATGAACTAGAATGGAGATTGTGAGTCAGGCCTTCACAGCCAACATCAGTGCCTGACCTTGGAAATGCTCTGCTGGATGAATGGGTAGAGATTCCTACAAACACACTTCAAAATCTTGTGGAAATCCTTTCCATGAGAGTGGCTGCTGTTATAGCTGCAAAGAGGGGGGGGGGCAACTCCATATTGATGTCTATGGATTTAAAATTGGATGTCATACATGTTACCGTCGGTGTGCTTGCCGAATGTCCCTCTACTGTAATCCATAGGGTATACATCACAAATTACAATTACATTCCAATTCTTGAAAAGATGTTTTTCTTGCCACAAAATGTTTGTTCTCAGTGAAGTCTGGGGAGTCTCAGGCATGAATATGAACTGTTTTAATGTCACCTACAATGACCTTAAGAGCTCTATTTGTTAGCGATAATATGTGCTGTTAGCCACATTAGCAGTGAAGTTTAGAATGGCAAATAGATCAATTTGGCGCAGAGATTAGAAAAACAAGCATTATCACGGGGAAAGGAGGATGGATTGAAGTTCTTCTCGAAAGCAGACAGAAAATGAATAATTCTGTTTTCATCTTAACCCAGTAGCAGTGGTGGCTTAATGGTTTGGACTAAATTAATTAGGGTTAGGGCTGGAGTTTGAGAGCCATGGTCTAACCTGTGTTTATGCGTGTGTCTGTCTCAAAGGAAAACGCGATGGGATATGTGAAAAGAAGCAATCCAATGTACTTGACAAACAAGACATAATTTCAAAGTCTTGCGCATAGTTACAGTAACCTGTTTAAACATAAACGTATTATTTTTATTGCAGTAGTATCTGTCATGATCCGCCCGTCCGAGCCTCGTGTGTGCCACACCCCCCTTCGTTACCCCGTGTTCTATCCTGATGGAAACCGGCTGCTGTATATCCGTGCCTGATTGTCTACTGTATTTAGTCCGCGTCTGAGTTAGTCTCCCCAGATGCGTCATTGTGGCGTTTTGTGCGTGATTCCTGTTCCTGCCCATCATCCATGAATAAACCCCGTGTTGATCCCGTATTCCTGCCTCTCTGTCATTCCGCCTGCCTCACGCCGCCGACAACCTGCACGAGCGACATGACAGAATGACGCATCTCGGCAAGAAAGCACCGCGGCAAGTTGAGGCAGATCGCCTCGGCTTGCTGCAGGAAGTGCTACATTGGGGGAAAGATCCTGAGGTCCAGGCGGACCCGCAGGCACGGCTGATCGCCTGTGTAAGCGCAGACCTCCTGCTGCATGATCCCCCTTCCGGGATGACGTGGCCCCTTGAGGAGGTACGTGCAAACCTTGGGGCATTGCTCGAGCGGCTCGCCGCAAACATGGTGTGGCGGACCGCGTTAGAGGAGGAAGAAAGGAGGGCTTCGGCGCGGGCTCACCCTTGGGAAGAGGGTGACCCGGAGAACGACTACATAATCTCCGTCGGCCTCGCCGACCTCCGCTACCTGGATCTCCCCGAGGACAGGGAATTCTCACTCCAGGAAGTAACCCCTCCTCCTTCTCCGAAGCCCCAGAAGAAGAAGAAGCGGCGGAAGGGTGAGACGCTGCCTCCCTGCTCAGCGGTAGAACTGCTCGCCTGCACGCCGCCAGAGCCGACGCTCGCCTGCACGCCACCAGAGCCAACGCTCGCCTGCACGCCGCCAGAACCGACGCCCACCTGCATGCCTTCAGAGCCGACGCCCGCCTCCGTTCCGGTGACTCCTGCCCCTGTGACTATTGCCCTGGTGACTCCTACTCCCGTGACCCTTACCCCGGTGACTATTGCCCCTGTTCCTGAGCCTCTTACCCCAGAGACTCCAGCCCTGGACCCAAGCCCTGAGGAGGTCCCCGACGACTTCGCCACCACTCCCTCCTCCTATTAGTGGGAGCTCGAGTGGGACCCCTCGGGGACATCATTGATGGGCACTCCCACGGCTCGGCCAGGACCGCCCGACGGCTGCCCTGTTTACCAGTGTCCCGCTAGGGACGGGGGCACAGACGGGGGGTCTGGGTCCCGCCCACCCTGCCCCCCGGTTCGCCCTTGGTCCTCTGGGCTGGGGCTTGGGGGTCGCCTGCGGGTCCCGGGTCGCGGCCTTGTTGGTCACCTGCGGGTCCCCCCCGCTTGTGGCGCTGCCTGCCGTGGCTTCGCCTCCCTTCCTCGGCTTCAGCTCCGGCTCCCTCTTCACCTCCCCTGGTTCCCCCTCTAGCTCCCTCCACTTCTTCTCCGTCTGTCCCTCGTCCTGATTCCGTGTCTTCCTTGTGGTCCCCTCCTGTTCCCTCCTCGTGTGCTCCCTCGGCCCCTCCGGCTGTCACCCATCGCCCGCCTTGTGTCCCTCGGGCTCCCCGTTGTCCTCCGCCCTTTCCCGTGTGGCCCCCTGTCTCTGCTCCTCGCCCCTTCGTTCCTCCTGTTTCTGCTCCTTGTCCCCCTATGGTTCCTCTGTTCACCCCTGGCCCTTTTGTTCTGCCCCTCGGTGTTCCCCCTCTGTCCCCGTTCTTTGTCTGCCTATCTGCGTTCCCCGTCCTATGTCAGATTCTGTCCTGGCTATTGCCCCTGTGCTTGTTCTGTGTCTCCGCCCTGTTCCCTGTTCCTCGTTGACCTGTCTCTTGTTTTGTTTTCAAGTTCCGGTCTGCCCTCGTCTCGCCCGTCCCTTCCCTGGGACGCGCCCGGAGTTCACGCCTTAGGGGGGGTTCTGTCATGATCCGCCCGTCCGAGCTTCGTGTGTGCCACACCCCCCTTCATTACCCCATGTTCTATCCTGATGGAAACCGGCTGTTGTATATCTGTGCCTGATCGTCTTCTGTATTTAGTCCGCATCTGAGTTAGTCTCCCCAGATGCGTCATTGTGGCGTTTTGTGCGTGATTCCTGTTCCTGCCCGTCATCCAGAGCGAGATGTGAACCTTGGTTTTGAGTCCATTAGTGAGACGTTTCCCAGTGGAATTAAAAGCATACGTGCGCAGAACAAGACGAATGCGAGGTTGGAAAAGCCCGCTCAGCATCACTCTTCTGCTGCCATGAATATTCATCATCAGTTTATGAGAAGGCTGTCGCTCCCACGCGCTGGCTGCTATCGTTTTAGCCTCAGGATGGGGCCTTTGTTTCCTGGAACTTATTAGTGATTTTTTTATTACTAACTCAATGTAGATACAATGTACGTTTTATGATGTAGTGTCATAGTGATAAAAAAGAGTTTTGACACACAATTTGTTGGAGAAAAAAGCAGAACAATTATTGTCAGGGTTTGATGTGACGTGGCATTAATAGTACTGTTTGTAATGTTCAGTTACTGATCAAATCAATTGTGACTGTTCAGGATTGCATTAATAGTATTGTTTGCAATACTCCGGTTTACTTCTTAGAGTATATACCAGTGTTACTGTGAACCAAAGCGTGACCTCAGCTACTGATAAAATCAGCTGTAACACATTATTCCGCTGTGTTTTTCCTGGGTTCAGGCATTGCGCGAGCAGCTTGTGGGCTATAGCTGGGTAAGAAGGTCAGCGCCTGCCCATGGACCTTCCCAACACACAGCTTCACCTGCGGTGCGTAAAAATACCCCTCTTCCCCCCCGCCCCCTTATCCTGATATTGCGGCCAGAGAGCATCCAGCCCCCGAAGATTGCACTGGGCATGAGGCTGCTAAAGCCTCAGCCTGTGAGGGGCAGATATAGTCCTCCTGAAATGCCAGAACCTTCCACCATGTCCACCATGGCTGAGGAAGTCCAGCAGAAGACAGCATGGTGAGTCAATCACATGGGCGCGGTTTTAATTTTGGGGTAGAGCAGAGCCTTGGCTGAAAGGTCATCGCACCATTGCCCGTGATGGTCCCTGTTGCTTTGCGTATGTAAAACTAGGGCGCCCCCATGGAAGTGCCTCTCTCGCCTCCCATCGTCCATAACCCATGTAGAAGAGGCACTCACTGCAGTTTCCATATGTGTGGATGCTCTGGAAACTTCTGGATTTCGATTTTATATCACTGCGAGTTTCTATAGTGACCGGAGAGAATTTGCACCTTTTTCAGAAAAAGTAAGCAAGATATACGCTACCGTTCAAAAGTTTGTGGTCACCAAGAAATTTCCTGGCATTTGAAAAAAAAAGCTAGTTTTTATTGTACATAAAATAACATCAGATTGATCAGAAATACTGTGTAAAATGACTATCATTGCAGGAAACGGGTGTTTTTAATAGAATATCTACATAGGTCAAGGCTCTGAAAATCTGGACTTCGATTCCAAATCCAGGCCTTGTTTTCAGTTTTCCCAGGTAGTTAGTTTAATAATTATTGATTCTGATTGGTCAGAGGGTTCACACCTGGCTCACAGGTAAAGGAACGCTGGAAAACCAGCAGGGCTTGGACCTCGAGGACTGTGATTTGAATAACCCTGACAGAGGTGTTTGGAATATCTGCATAGGCCCATTATCAGCAACAATTAGTTCTGTGTTTCAGTGGAATGTTGTTTGCTAATGTAAGTTTATCATTTTAAAAGTTTAACTGATCATTAGAAAACCCTTTTGCAACTGTTACCACAGATAAAAATAGTTGTGAAGATTAAAGAAGCGGTAAAACTGGCCTCCTTTGGACTAGCTGAGTAATTTGAGCATCAGCAATTGTAGGTTCGATTAATAATTCAAAATGATCACAAACAGAACTTTCTGAAACTTGTCAGTCTATTCTTGTTCTGAGAAATGAAGGCTGTTACATGCGGCAAATTGCCAGGAAACTGAAGATCTCATGCAATGCTGTGTAGTACTCCCTTCACAGAGCAGCGCAGACCGGCTCTACCCACAACAGAAAGAGGAGAGCGAGGCCTCGGTGCACAACTGAGGGAGAGGATAAATATATTACAGTGTGTAGTCGAGAAACAGACGCCTCATTGGTCTTCAACTGGCAGCTTCATTAAATAGTACCTGCAAAAGACCAGCCTCAACGTCAACAGTGAAGATGCAACTCCAGGTTTCTGGCCTTCTAGGCAGAATTGCAAAGAAAAGCTGTATCTCAGAATGGTCAATAAAAAGAAAAGACTGAGATGGGAAAATGAACAGACACTGGACAGAGGGAGACTGGAAAAACTGCTGTGGATAGACAAATCTAAGTTTGAGGTGTTCAGATCACAAAGCAGAACATTTCTGAGATACAGAGAAGTGCCCATCAAGACAATCCAACTTGTGGGAGATGCTTCAGGAAGCACGGGGTGAAATCTCATCAGATTTCCTCAACAATTTGACATCAAGAATGCCCAAGTTGTACAAGTTTTGGCGAATGCAAAATTTTTATAGAACACAATTATTATTTTAATTTTAAAAATGATTATTTCTAACTGTGTCAATGACTATTTCCTATTTATTTAGCTATATTTCCTATTCAAACTCATTTCATGTATGTTTTCATGGAAAGGAAATTTCTAAGTGGCCTCAAACTTTTGAATGGTGGTGTATAAGGATGTACAAGAAGAATAAGGATATTTGTGTTTGTTGTGATGTTGTATTATGAATTTTTTATTAGGGTGTATTTAGCTTACCGTTCAGTGATGCTGGCTCTATGTCCGTAATCAGAAGGTCAGTGGTTCAAATCCTCTGCTTTACAGTGATTTACCCATCAGGCCCTTCAACAAGGCCCTTAAAACCCAGTTGCTTCTGAGACTGACTGACTGTATGCCATTTTGGATGAAAGGGTCTGCTAAACAATTGTAAGAATTACACATAAGATTACAGAAAGTATTCAGACCCCCTTCAATTTTTTACTCTTTGTTATATTGCAGCCATTTGCTAAAATCATTTAAATACCCAACAACTCTGTGACTGTTCTTGAATGGCCCAGCCAGAGCCCTGACTTAAACCCAATTGAGCATCTCTGGAGAGACC
>JABFEB020000043.1:5605736-5626045 GCA_019775895.2 Stomatorhinus ivindoensis
GGTGCTTCTACTAAATACTGAGCAAAGGGTCTGAATACTTAGGACCATGTGATATTTCAGTTTTTCTTTTTTAATAATTCTGCAACAACTTAAAAAATTCTTTTTTGTCTGTCAATATGGGGTGCTGTGTGTACATTAATGATGAAAAAAAATAATTTAAATGATTGTAGCAAATGGCTGCAATATAACAAAGAGTGAAAAATTGAAGGGGGTCTGAATACTTTCCGTACCCACTGTATAGAGACTTGGACAGACTTTTTTCCCCTCATAAAAAAACCATGAGGTGAGACATGGCATATCAGAGAGCAGTGGATTGGTTTTTGTTCCTGGGAAAAAGTGTGAAATAATCCATTTGTCAATACTGCCCTTGCATTTGTTTACACTAGAAAGAAACTTCTTTTTCACTTTAACTGATTGTTAAGGTCCAATACCTCTTTCTTTTTTGCATTTCTAACATCTTATGCTTTTTTCCCAGAAAGATAATTTAAACGTCAAGAGTAGGGCCAACTTTTAAACTTTAAAAAATCTATAGCAATAAGGACATACTCAATTTCTTAAATTATCTTTGTCACTGGGACACATGCTCACTGCATGCATTGTCGGGTTCCAGACGGAGGCTTTTAACAGTGCCATAAATAGCCAGATGCATGGGGGGTTAGGCCACACCCCTTTGTTCCCCGCTGGTGGCTGAACCTGACTGTAGGCTCATTAGCTAATTCGTGGACAGGTGTGGCCAATCAGCCTCTTCGGAGGGGTCTTAAGGAGATGACATGGGGGGGGGGGGGGTCAGAGTAGAGATTTTCAACAGGTTTTCCTCTCTCAATTCAGAAGAAGCCAGTGGTTTGATTATAATCACCAATTAATAGATAAGTATGCTCATTTGGTGTCAGTATCTTTATTTTATACATGCCTTCACATTCATGTACATTTTTATCTTGTCTGTGAATGCTGAACATGTAGACTGCAGTAAGTCACCTGAGCAAGGTGTATAATCCCTGGACAGAAGAACATAGGGGGAAAATGAATTAACACAGTTAGCTAATTAATTAAATAATCTGAGGAATGAATTACAGATCATCATAGCCTAGCAATGAGGGCACTTGAACAGTCATCGGGGAATTATTCCAGGGTAACTAAAAACAAGTTCAACTATACCCACTGAAAACCTTGTAATCATCTTTCTGCTTTTCCGGAAGTTTCTAAAACATACTGACAATGATGTATCTCCACCCCGCTAACAAAGTAGCTTCCCTAGTTCTACCAGCGTGTATTTTTTCATCCCATGGCTTATGAATCATTAATTAACAGCAGCATTTGGAGGTACATCCCGTGTCTGGCAGCTAAAAAACTCTCAGACATACGAACATTTCCTGGTGCCATGTTAAAGGAATTCAAATCTTTTCCACCAGGAGCGTTCCTTGGAAACCTCGTGTGATGCACTTCCTATAGACTTGACGTATAGCTCTAAAAGACCCACGAGTCACCAGAAAAACCTTGGAATTGCCTCAAGCGAGAGGCACACTACATACATTAACATAGCAGAGCCCACCCCCCCCCCCCGTCATTAACTCAGTGAGCCAGGAGTGATAATATCATCAACCAAAGACGTAACTCAATGCAGCAGTTTGTCAACGTCCTGTTAAGCCCTGGATGACAATCTGTGTCGCCCGGCTGTACCTTGCACAGCGTCCTACAGTTGAGTTCTCCTTAAGCGCACGGCTTAGGTAATTCATCGTAGGCACTTGGAAACACCCTACTGCAATCACTGGGCAATGAATGAATAAAAAATTGAATAAAGGCAGGGCTCAATCACCAATTTTTTTATGTTAATACACCTGCCATGTGTCACGGTCCATAGCGTGTAGGCAGACGATGCTTTAGCGTGGCGACTTTCAGAAAAACGTGTCGCAAAAGCTTGGACGGTTTCCCAAGAATGGAAGCATGCCTTTCACTCTGCTTGATGGTCTGCGGGTTTGAGTTCAGCGCCCCCTTCCCACACCCTGTTCCAGCCTCCCCTTTGTGATTATTATACACAGAACATTGCTCCGAGTCTTTGGGGGGGGGCGGGAGCAGTCAGGTCAGCTTCCACCCAATGAAATGTTAAAAATGTCATGCACAGAATTATATTTCTCTTGATTTTTTCCCCCTCAGCTTATATAACTACTTGTGTTTTGCACAAGACTAGCTCTTTTCGACTTGAGATCAGGGCGGATTAACTTAGCTGGGGGGCCTAAACTGGAATCAGCATGAACACTCAGGTGTTGCCTGACCGCTGCGTACTTCCCGAGGCGGGCTGGCGCCCTGATGTTTGCCAGAGGCACTGGGCTGTAACCTAGGAGAACCTACAAGCATGTATGAACCTACCCCAGTTTGAGATGAACTAAAACCAGGGGAAAAAGAGAAAACAGTATTTTTTCCTATCTTTTATCTCAGATCTAAATTTTAATCAATAGAAATTAATTCTGTGTTGTTGAGCATTGGAGAGAAGTCTCACAGACAAATTAATATTATATCTCACAGTGTAGGAGAGGAGAGATGTTTGCAGTTGTTAGTTTGTTATTTTGTGTGTTAAGAAATAAAATACCTCAGTGAGAATTGCGACCTGAGGCTCAGCGCTAGTATTAGAATGCTTTCACGGTGGGGGCTGGATCCCTGCAAACCGACTTCAGGAGAATTAGCTGTTTACACGACTCATGGATGGGGCAGAACCACTGTGACCTGATTGTATGCAGCGGATCTAAATCATCTCCCAGGCCTAGCAGGACTATCCGTTGCCTACGAGCCTTGGAACCGAGTGCCCGGGCCTTCATGCTACAAGAGAACGTGCTCATTTTGCTTGATGGAACAGTTTCCACTGTTTCAATTCATTAACATCGCTGTAACATACGTTCAAGGTAAATAGCATATTATTGTAGCGGGAACATTAAATATAAAATTACGAAATCGTAATGTAATTGTTTGAAACATGGAGTCTGAATTCATAATTAAGGGATATTTTGAGACTAAGTATGATTCCCGTAAAGCGATGTTACTGTGATATGAATTATGCTTGCAAGTGATTAAATCTCAAATGCAGTACAGTTATGTTCCGTTTTAGTCATTTTTTTTGTATTTAAATTATAAAAACAATGAACAGATATGGACTGCATTTCAAGTCTGTTGAGCCAGTCGTTTCGTTGTCTCATGTTCCGTTGAAAATTCATATTTATTTCGGCTGACGGGGACACGTCATTGTCGGGGGAGGGGGGAATTCACACTTCAACGGTTTGAGTAGGGCTTTCGTCGGTATTCAGGTGAAATATTAAAGAGGACGCAGATCTGCAGCGACACTCTGTAGAGGCTGTCACCGTGAACACGGGCTCGCCGGAGTGAGTGCAGAAGGTCAGAGACGACCGGCAGACGGGCCGGCTGAGCGGGAAGGTGGCTCAGGAGTCCCGGGAAACCATGACTGCTTCTCCAATCGGAGCTGGCAAGCAGGAGGAGTGTGAGCAAATCTTATTGACATCCTCTGGTGTCCAGGAACAGGATGGGTCTGTCAGGGCTGCAGTCAGGGCTCTCTCAGCACTGCCTCTTAAGTTTTTTTAGTTTGTTTTTTTTCCCAAAAGTCAGCGGAGTCGATGGCTCAGTGGGTAGCACTGATGCTCACGCCTCCAGGACTAGGGGTATAAATCCCCCCCCTGCTTTTTCGGTGTCCGGTTTGTATGTTTTTCCAGTGTTTCCTTGTGCAGTCCAAAGACATGAAATTACTTTCTGAATTGCTAGTCAGGTGTGCATGAACTGTGAAGCATTGGCAGCCCTTGAAGGGTGAACCCCAACCTTGTGCCCTTTTCGAGATCAGTCCCAGGTCCCCTGTGACCGTGGACTGGATGAGTGCTTGAAAGATGAATCGACAGATTTTTTCCCCCCTATTTGATTTCATTCTGTTTTTGGCACCTGGAAAGTACAGCCGTGCAGATAGAGCGGGTATAACTGTCTATAACTTTGCGTTTTTCTGGGCTGTGCATTAGCAGAAAACTGCAGAAGTGAAGTTCACTTTCCAGAAAGTCCTCCATTCCGGTGTCTAGTCAGCGACATGGCGAGACACAAGGAACCAGGAAGTCCTCCATTTCGGTGTCTGGTGAGCGACATGGCGAGACACAGGGGTCCAGAAAGTCCTCCATTCCGGTGTCTAGTCAGCAACATGGCGAGACACAAGGGCCCAGAAAGTCCTCCATTCCGGTGTCTTGTCAGCAACATGGCGAGACACAGGGGCCCAGAAAGTCCTCCATTCCGGTGTCTTGTGAGCAACATGGCGAGACACAAGGAACCAGAAAGTCCTCCATTCCGGTGTCTAGTCAGCGACATGGCGAGACACAAGTGCCCAGAAAGTTCTCCATTCCGGTGTCTAGTCAGCGACATGGCGAGACACAAGGACCCAGAAAGTCCTCCATTCCGGTGTCTGGTGAGCGACATGGCGAGACACAAGGGCCCAGAAAGTCCTCCATTCCGGTGTCTAGTCATCAACATGGCGAGACACAAGGGCCCAGAAAGTCCTCCATTCCGGTGTCTGGTGAGCGACATGGCGAGACACAAGGGCTCAGAAAGTCCTCCATTCCGGTGTCTGGTGAGCAACATGGCGAGACACAAGGAACCAGAAAGTCCTCCATTCTGGTGTCTAGTCAGCGACATGGCGAGACACAAGGGCCCAGAAAGTCCTCCATTCCGGTGTCTTGTGAGCGACATGGCGAGACACAAGGAACCAGAAAGTCCTCCATTCTGATGTCTAGTCAGCGACATGGCGAGACACAGGGGCCCAGAAAGTCCTCCATTCCGGTGTCTGGTGAGCGACATGGCGAGACACAGGGGCCCAGAAAGTCCTCCATTCCGGTGTCTAGTCAGCGACATGGCGAGACACAGGGGCCCAGAAATTCCTCCATTCCGGTATCTAGTCAGCGACATGGCGAGACACAAGGGCCCAGAAAGTCTTCCATTCCGGTGTCTGGTCAGCGACATGGTGAGACACAAGAGCTCAGACTTTCAGATATTTTCCAGGGCAGGCAGAGTGCTCTAGCTGTTCATGGCTGCTTCAGGAACATTCTGCAGGAGGGCCTGTAAGTCTCTGAGGACCTGGTTCAAAAACCACTGCAGATTATTAGTCAAGTTAAGCATCTTCTGTGGACCTGTGAAAGCCCATACATATCATCTGTCAGACTCCTCACCTAGTTCTCCTATTCCTGGCCCACAGGGCTTTTTTGACATAGGAGAATCATTTTAAATCAATTTTAAATCAATAAAATTATTTTGAATATCTGAAAATAGACATCATTATTCATGCTATTTCAAATGTTTTACCTGACTTATATTTTTCAAACTGTAACAAAGTTACAAGCAACCCATTAGAATGATGCCATAATCTCTCTTTTCTTAAGTGAAATATATGTGAGATTACACCAAGGAACACAGGTCTGCACATTAATTCTTGGAATCTCACTGAGATACAGCTATTCTTTAGAGGCAATGAGGATTAAAGCAGGAAATTAGGAAAATGTCTCTGCATCAAATGGGTTTTGCACTAATTGTTCTTTTCCCAAAACAAAGCTGTGTTCTGGGGCCAGTCGTTTGTTTCCAGACGCCATTCCAAAGATTTGAATAAACAAAAGGCAAACCCAAGAATTTTCTTGGGTCTGTTTGTTGGTGTTGGTCAGCCATCTGTCCATCCATACATCCATCCATCCATCCATCCATTTATCCATCAAATTCCACACACATGGAATGGGGTAGGATTTGAATCCTCAATTTTATTTCTCTTTGTTTGTTTGTTTCTTTAGCTTTATTTTGCTTATTTGTTTTACTTGATTTACTCCATCCTTCTATAATTTCATTGACTTGTGTGTTAGTTGCCTCTCTGTCTTTGGCTATTGTTTTTTAATCTCATATGTGGAGCAGTTTGAGCTGCATTCCATGTATAAAAAGTGTTATATAAATAAAGATGGTGATGATTATAATTATTATTATGTTCTGTGAGCCCCAGTGCTACCATCTTAAATTAATATTTAATTCTCATTAGTTTAATTAAATTTTATTAATTTATTCAGTTTTAATTATGTTCTACCAATAATGTTTAATCATCATGCTTGTCTAATAAAATAGATAAAGAAAATTAAACAGGAGATCCTGTGTAGTTTAACTGGTCATACTGATGACTGTTGGCAATGACCAATCAGGTAAAAGGTAAATGGCCAATCAGCCACTCTGATTGGCTGCTTGCTCTCTGCGCAACAATGAAATGTGTGTGTGCCTGTTTCGGTTGCATATGCTGCGCCACACATCTTCTGCCCGGCAAGAAATCCAGTCTTTCTGGCATCATTCCTGCCCATCTTCCACCTGCCAACTCTCTTGGGTCCCGCAGGTGGCCGGTGAGGGCCTGCTGTTTTGTTGCTGTACCTGTAATGAAGTTTGGGACGCACTTAGAATTCAGCCGGCGGGATGCCTGAGACTCTGTGTCCGAGTCGGAGTGTCGGATGGAGCAAATCCATTCTAAGGGGCTAAGGGATTCGCGGAAACTTCTGGGCGTCCAGTTTGGAGGTGACAAAGCATTATGGGATAGCGTCAAGGTGGGTGTGGTTACTGTAGCTGTGATTATTTTCACTCTGACTCTGCATCAATGTTGCAGTGAATAATGACTTTTATTTATTTAATACAAGTGAATTATTTATACTATAACAAATATGGTTAACGAACCTTCTTAACTAATGGACTCAGTTAAATATCAACTAATGAGCTCTGTAAAAAAAGATTAAAAAAACACTTTTGTTGCCAACTTTTAATTGCTTTCCCACAATCTAATGGAAATGCTGAAGTGGTTTTGGAAAACAGTTCTTAAATAGTTTTTATCGCCATTATAATTAGTCTCCTCTTATAACCCAGAAGACTGCGGAATAATTTGCTGCTTAATTGTTAGGATAATCAGGAGTGGCCTATTTCAACACTGCGTGTGTATCATCATTACTTGTACATAAATCTTGCCTTAGATATGAGCATGTACAGGGGGTGAGGCCAAAGGGGCACTGGCCCCAGCTGAAAGCTGATTGGCCCCCAGAGTTCCCCTCCCTGTCACTCACCAAATCAAAACACATCATTGGCTAATGATAAGCTTGGCCCTTCTGCATGAATTATGGTCCTTCTTATGCCCCCACCTTGATAAATCCTAGAATCTTGGGCACAGTTTCAAATTTATTTCTAACTTTACTGTGATTTTATTTGCTTTTGTGGCCCAGGATGTAGCTGTTAAGCCTTCCACCTGCTTGTAATGGGTGTTTTAATGACAAGGAAATTAGTTTTTGTTTGAACGCTAACAATGACGCAGTGGAAGGGGACAGCTCGGCGGCGAGCGCATGGGCGATGTTGCGAAGTGGACAGCAGGCGCGTGACGTCTTTTCACTCTGGGGCCGTCCGCCCCCCCGCCCCCCCCGCCCACTCCCCATCACGCCAGCCTGCAGACTAACGGAGCGTGCCTACTTGTTGACACCGGCCTTGTTGCGGTGACCCCCCCCACCCCACCCCTCCACTGCCCTTGAGTTACCGGGATGTGGAGACGTGCCATGCCGGCTCCCCCAGGAAGCCTCGGCTCACGTGAAATCAATTAACATCTACTCCCTCCAGGAATTAACTCCACAGCCCAATATGGGAGGGAAAAGATTATCTATCCATCCATCTTGTATGCATTCATCCGCAGTAAGTCACAGGGGGCCTGGAGTTTATCCCAGGCAGCATATGACACAAGACCGGGGTACACCCTGGATGGGACGCCTAGAAGATTACTGTAAGAACCAAATTCACGCAAAACAACTTTGTTCTTTTTATATTTCTGGCATTTGTATTTTTTTACATTTTGATTGATTTAATTCAGTGACTTTTACTAAAGGAAGTGGCCATTTCTTTGTTTTGTTTCGTATTGATGGTTCACTGGTTGCCATCAGTTAAGGTAATGCACATTCCTGGGTGTTTAGGTGAGATTAGAGTTTAGATTAATAATCTTTTTAGACATAAAAGAAATCACATAATAACAAAGAATACTAGATGCAACAAAATACAGTAAGAGAAGGCCATTCATAATAAATAATAACAAAGAAACAGTAATACAGTATTGTGGAGTATTGTTTATATAATAACAGCCTACATATAATCATCATCATTATTATTTGCAAATAAATTACCAAATATTACACTCAGTGCTGAGTTTAAAGTGAAGGTGCATGATGTTTTTTTATGAAACCTCACATGGAAGCTAAATACTCTTTATTACAGCACCCATATTATCATATGTATAATGTTAACCAGATATTGCAGTATATTCTGCACTGACATTTGTGGGCAAGAAGGAATTATTTTGTGAGCTAAGTAACACCTAAGGGGTAATTGGTGACATTTTTCCAGAATTTATTAAACTTTTTCGGTTTAATTAAACATCTAAAACTTCTGGAATCTCTTTGACACTGTACTGTTTTCTGAGCTTTAAGGGAGTGTCATTACTTTAAATGACATTTTGATACACAGGCTTTTAGAGGTAAAAAAGTGGTTATCCTATAAGCAGATTTAAGGAGAAGGGGCCATATATGGGGGCCATAATGAAAAAAAATCTCATGATTGGGGATTTGAATGGCTGTATCTCGGGCAAAATTCAATTCTGGGTGCATAATGACTGGGGGATTATTAATTTTGTCACTGTCTCCAGGCCCCCCCATTTTAAATGCATGGACGTTCTGTCTGGCCTTGAATGCGATCCGAGTCCGACTGGGCGGCGGGCGGGCTATCTTTACTCTCTGCCTCTATGGGCAAAGCCCACTCATGGCCGCCACGTACATGCACAGAGCAGAGCAGGCCGATGTTTAATGCCCGTACATGCACCCCAGGTGTGCCTCTGTCATACTGATTGCCCCCCCACACTTGATATGCACTGGAAGATGGATAGATGGAGATAATGATTGCACCATGCAATTGCTTTTCTGTGCCATACACAGGTATAATATTCAGCCTGAATTATATCATGCTGTACCGAGTGTTTTTATTACTCTCTATGTCTGGTTGGACCATAAACTCAGTGGGCGGGGTTATTCCTTTTTCTTCATATGTCTGATTGGATCATGAATTCAGAGTGGGCAGGGTTGTTCCTTTCTCTTCCTATATCTGATTGGATCCTGAATTCAGAGTGGGTGGAGCTATTCCTTTCTCTTCCTATGTCTGATTGGACCATGAACTTAGAGAATACCTTTCTCTCCTTTTTTCTGTCTTCTGAAGTCAAAGTGAGGCAAAGGACCTTGAAGCCGGGCAGTATTTAAGAACAATTCTTCTTTGCAGTCATCATATAATGAGCTAATTAGGCTGAAGTTCTAGCACAAGAATGAATTTTCTTGACTCATTTAATTTTCACTCTTTAAACTGGTGTTAATACCATTCTATTTAAAATAAACAAATAAAATACAAATATTCTACAGTATAAATATTGCATTTAAGAGACTTAAGTTTCTTAAGTACATATTTATTTATATATGTACACGTTGAATAAATGGTATACAACATCACATTATTTCCTCACATTAAAATTGCTAAGCACGTTGAGGATGACGAATAAAAATGCACAGGAAAATTTTAAGCCCATAACTAATAGAAAATATAACATTACATTTTATTCTGCAAGAGAGAGTAACCCATTACTTTCAGAACAATTCATTTATTTTAATGGAAGTTAGCTTTTGATGTTTACATTTGTTACTTGTATCCAAACCATGGAATGGTCTTTTAACAATGGCTGACATTAGTCCATATACAGATTAAAAAGATTAATTAAGCTAATTAATGAAATACTTTAATAAAACACAACTTCAACAGAATGCTCTGTAAATCTCATTCCGATTCTGCAGTGCGTTCTTAATTTTTTTGGTCTAACATCTTTCCCTGAACTTAATGAATGCAAATAACATACAGTACGACGAATGTGTCCACCCCTCTGGAAAGATATAGAGAAGTATTTAGCTACTCCCAAAGCCAGCTGAAATGGAAGCCATGTTACCTAAGGACAAGAAGAAAGCAGCAGTACTGAGACCCTTTTTTCACTTGTATTTGAATTGTAGGAACAAACTCATGGTTTGAGCACCTGCAACCCCGATCAGCTTTGACGTGAGATGAAGATGTGGGTGGTGCTTTACGGTCTGCTCGTCTTGGCAAATGCTCAGACAGACCATTTCTCTTGGTCGTCTTCTTTGTGACTCTGACATTAATCTTCTGGACCCGGCTGCTAAAGCGGGCCTACAAGTATTCAATAAATTCCAAGTTTGGGCTCTGAATAACCCACAGAGACGGTGCTCTATACGTTTCCCCCGGATTAGCGGCATGCCCCAGATCGCCGCTGAGCAGTGGCACAGAAAACGGTAACCCAAACACAGTGTCTCAACAGAGGGTGATGGATAGTTAGGCTTTTGGCCACGGAGGAACCAGGAGTGCGTCCGGAAGAAGATGATGTGCTGAAACATAGACCATTCCTCATGTGACAAGACACCATCCCCATAGCCTCTGATGCTGCTGTAATTCTGCCTTACATCACATAAGCACACAAATCCTGCACGAGTCCCCAGAAATTTACTCTACACAGCTGCATAAATTCCATCCATCCATCTTTCCATGCATTCTCCTACAACATACTGTGGATCTCCAGACTATTTGAGAGCTACAAATTCACTGCCATTTAAAAGTACATTGTGAAGTGTTTGATTAGGGGGGTATTGCACAAAGCAGGATTTCTTCATTAGCAGGATATCTTAAGCCAAATGTAAGTACTGTCCAAAAGGCATGTTACATACTCTGCCTATTGGCCAGTTTTCACATTTGGTTTAAGTTATTCAGCTAGCTGGGAAATCCTGCTTTGTGAAATAGCCCTCAGATTAACTTTACTAGATTTTAACATTTTGTCCTTGTTTTCTATTTCTTTTGTTTTTATTGTACTTGTTTAATGCTTGTTTTTCTTCATTTACTGTAAAGCATCTAGCTATGTTGTGCAATAAGTTTATTGTAAAGATGATGATAATTTCATTGATGATATTATTATTATTATTATTATTAGTATTATTATAGAATTACAGATGTTTTGTCATAGTATAAAGGAAGCAGGCATCCCTGTGGATTTAGAATGCAAGTCTGATTTTGGTAGATGACGGATGAAGGATTTAGGCTGGGAAATTTATCTGCATCTAATAGGTACTTCTCAGGGTATCCATGGTGACACATACATCCAACATTCTGTCTGTTCTTTTTAATGAGATGTTTCTGTGCTTAAGTGTCAAACCCAATGGGACTGATAGTTCTCTTTCCTTTAAATCCTTTAGTGACTCTTTGCCTATGTCATTGTCACCTTCTAACTGGCATCCTGTCCCCTGCCTCGTGCCCTGTGATTCCTTGGATGGGATTCCAGTTCACCGTAACCATGCTCTGGACTTGTCCATTTTCTGTCATGGCTTTTAGTTCAATTTAACAATAGACTTAATGCTCCTCTTTTTCAGTATGTAGCCAAAATCAGACAGGTGTAACACTATAAGCGGCGGAAGAGAGGAGCTTCATTCTTTATTGTGTGTTTCTTCCCGAAGCAATTTGTATTTAGTGTTTCGTGAAAAGCTGGATGATTGGCGACAGTCTCCAAATGAGAAGTGCCGTGGGACCTTTGCTGCATTGCCGAGGCGCACAGAGCCGTCTGTGCTTCTGCCTGTCTTTAAAGGAAGTCAAAACAAACAGGACCTCTCCCGGGATGAGGAACAAGGCCCAGAGAAAGCTGCCTTTTTGTTTTTTTTGTGTAGCAGACCACCAAACCGAATCGACAGGAGGTCAGAGAGGGGGGTGCAGAGCAGGTTTTTATTCAAATGCAAGATTTTAGAAAAGTTTATTTTTTTCTCTCTCTAGCTTTTCACAAATCTTTGCTTCCTGCCTGCTGTGCAAGAATTAATAAACAATTGATGTGTCTGTGATGATTTTAAAGACGATTGTAACTAAATGAATTTTATTTTTTGCGACATGCCACATAAATAAATATTTATATAAATGACCTTAATGAATCACATCATTATATGGACAACATAATCAGATAAGAACTTCTGTGTAATATTATTATTATTATCATTATTTATAATAAAAACATTTAAAATAGTGGTTTAATATTGTGATTTACAATATAAAGATAGATAGATAGATAGATAGATAGATAGATAGATAGATAGATAGATAGATAGATAGATAGATAGATAATGTGATAAACTGTAATGGTAGAATTTACTGCAATAGCAGTGTGCAACACGCAGTGTGTGAATTTGTATTCCAATGCAAAGCTGGCACGGATGGCAGCTGGACTGTTTACCAGCATGTGATCCGTTGAAGCATAGGTGGAGTTTCTCCTTCATCACATCTCTGACTGAAATTCCGATCGGAATTCACGGCGCGGCCGGATCACTTTCTCCCCTTTCAACCCAAAAATCCCCTCGTTTTGAAACGTTGGCATTCTGACAGTGTGACAAATCGCAGGAGCAAATGCTAAATAGCGCTATGGACAGGAGATGGATGGTCTCGTAAGTCTGGCAGGACGGCCTAAGTGAGATACTAATTGGCTCTGTGGAACTGCTTCTAGTCAATGAATTCAGCTTGGATTTTTTTCCCCTGCCCCTTTAATGTGAGTGGGAGTTGGCATTTATGGGAAGGTACCTGTATTAGGGTTCACATGTGGATAATATGTTCTCCAGTCCTCCTTAAATGTTCTGCATGTAAATAGTTCCTCATGTGAGTCACATGACATTTGCATAAACAGAGGCACCAAGGCTTTTTAGTATTTCACACCTGTTCATGAATAAAAACGACGGTTTGGAACAAAACACTAGGACGGTAAACAGGATGTCTGTTGGTGAATAAATATTATTTGAGGAAACTGGTATTCAAAGTCTTTTTTTGTTGTTGTTGAAATCGTCACTCTGCGGTTATTCCCAGTGTCATTTTTGAAATTCTTTTGGATAGAGAGAAAAACACTTTTACAAAAATTTTGTAAGTCCTCCAGCCCTGCAGGTGGTGATAGAGCTCATATCTCATATATATATAGTGCATGGACATCAAGGCAGGTACAAAACCAGTCACCCTCTATAATATGTATTGGGTAAAATCAGATGGGTGGGACTACTCTTGCTGTTAGTCACTGATTGGGTTAGCCAACATTCCTCATTGGTTCCCATTGGTTTAAAGCACATAATAGTCCCACTCACATCCTCCTTCACTAGCTATAAACAAAACAGACAGCATGCATAAAATATACATATTAGACAAGTCAGTCAAGCAGAAGAAGAAAGAGGACAGGAAGGTCAGTAATCTTGACAGAAAGATGTAAACAAATCTCTATAATTATAAATCAAGTCTAAAACAGTCTAAAACTATGTCAATTTTAAGCCTGACTGCATTTTATTTTCACAGATATTGCTAAATGCTTTGGCCACAATGTGAAAAATAAGCCCCATTTTACCTCGCTGTATAGATTAGCGTGTTGGCCTCTCGGTGCAGCCGAACACGGCACCTCTGCGTTCTGCTCTCCCTGACTTCGCTCTGAGGACTTAATGATGTCAGGACCCAGACGTTCCATGTTCCTCGTGCTGGAATTCAATATCAGCAGTTCCCGTGTGCTTTCCAAGCACCCGGCCTTCTAGGCAGGGCCTTGTTCTCACTCCACATCACCAGAATATTGTTTTTTCCCAGCTAAATATATAATACTTGCCACAGAAATCTCTGCCAAATAAACGCTCCTGTAAACCTGGTCCCCTGTCGTCGCTGGATACCACGACACTCCTTGCCTCCATCCAATTATTTAACTTTCTAGTTTCCTGTTTTTTCCTTATGCAATGGGTTTAGCGTCATAGTGGGTTTTGCAACACAGCAGGTTTAGTTCATGTTCTCTCTAGTGATGGGATTGAAGATTCTAGAACCCTCAGCTCTGTGTAAGAAGGAATTTAGTGACACAGACCTCACAGCAAAACTAACGCACCTATATAAATGTTGGCCGACTCTGACACTGCAAAGATGAAAGATAAAATTGTGTGAAACCTTTTTTAACCCCTATTTCTTACCTTGGAGTAAGCAGCCCCCGCCCCAGCACTAATATTTAGAGACTTTGACTTTTGACTTTTACAAGCCTTGGATCACTACAAGAAAACACAGTAGCGTGGAACTCAACAGACCAGATTTTGTGCTAGCTTATCCCAGTGACACCTTACCCAGGTAAAGGCATCTCACTTACTCTTTTTAGCTTCTCCACATTCTTCTTAAATACACTCTTTCTGGCAGTATATTTCTGCCATATATTTCTGAACACAGCCATTGGCATCTTGCGTAATGAGGAGGCACTGCAACAGCTGAAATATTTGAAGTTAACGGTAGCTTTGTGTGCTTTTAAAGGCGTCCGTAACGAAATTGGACATGGCAGGAGTTGGTGTGCCGGTGGCAGACGGACATCTCAGAAAGCTGCTGGCATGGCGCCAAACCGTCTGGGAGACGGCAGGGGCATGTCTTTGGGCTCGGGGCCTAACGTGACAGTGGTCGCCGGGGGATACGGTCACACCGTCAGATTCGCTGTCAGTGGGCTGCCGTCTGGAGCCCTGCCACATCTGATTCTGCTTGTCCTGGCTCCCCCGACCAAATCTCCCCAATGCTGTTTACAAGCCATGCCGAAAATCTACCATAACCTGTCCTCCTTATTTTTACTGAGGGCTCTTCATACATATAACAGCTCCATTCCAATAATATTTCCTCCCTTTATGTTTAATTTACCTTCTCTTCTTATCCTTATCTTGACAAGACAGACTTACAGAAGGTCACCCCAACAACAACCGCCCCCTCCCCCCCCAGTGGCTAACCCCTCTGTTGATTGCTGTCAGAACGCATTCAAAACGCTTATTGCTGATGATGCTCAGAACAAATAACAAGGCACATAAAAAGACCATAAACACTTAATCAGGAAGTATTTCAGAGCAGTTCGGTCTCAGCGGGGCGTGTGAGTCACTGTGTGTGCCGTTTGGCCGTAGAGGAAATGTGCAATGAATGGAAAGTAAAATAAAATCAAATAAAATAATAAAAGATTGATTTTTTTACCACACTCATAAACAGCTGTCAGCTGGAGGATTCCAAAAATTATAGAGAGGCTTAATTCCTCGCCCCGTTTAACGTCTGTCCGTGCTGATGTGCCACTGAAATAGTGTAGTGGGCAGGAAATCTCCTAGAATACATCAGATTCTGAAGTTTAATTTTGTTAAAGTCCGGGCACATTACCTGCTCTCTTTATTCCCGTCATTTAAGGCGACCGGCACGGGTGGCGAGTCAGAAAAGCACATTGATAAAGGCAGCTGGCCTTTGGAGATTTCCCAGGAGGGAGACCGCAGACGGGAAGCGAAAGAATTCACAGGGCAGTCCCCCCACCCCAAATGGCAGCATGGTGGCTAGGATTCCTCCATTATCTGTCAGACCTCTTGCACACCAGGACACCCAGAAACATCCGGCGAAATGTTCCACGTGCCAACACATTTACGTCGTGATCGTTTCTGTCTCCCTTGGGAGCCTGCAGATGCTGATAAAGGAGGCTGGATTTTGGGGTTCCGGAGTCAGATTAACAATGTCAGAAATACGCGCTGTGACACAAGTGAGGTGTTGGTTCACTATCAAACTTTAATATGTTTCAGACTGCATAAAAATATTCTATCAGAAAATCTGCTCGTTTTTTTAGCTAGTATGACTAAAACATATCTCAGCTTAGAAAAATAACTGTGGTTATGCATAAGGAACACTAACGTTCCTTGTGAATAAAGTCAAGCCAAGGACATAGTCCTTTTCCGCCTGTTTATTGTGGATACTTTTACCCTCGAAACTTCACATAATTGAGCAACTAAAGAGACTCTGACAGGAGCAGATGGAGAAAGGTATCCCTGCGGTCTGTACAAAACACAGTGCGGCTCACCTTACGTCTCTCAAAAAAAATTGAAGTCAACACAATTGAATGTGCTGCTCTACACAATGTCACATACATATAGCACTTGTGCATGGCCAGCTTTTACCAAAACAACCATCGGTGGGTCAACCTACAGCTCTCGGTTTGGCCCAGTGGATGAATCATGCAGATTTCGCACAAGCATTTTGGAAAGCAAAGATGCTGTAATCTGACAGAATTGAAAGCTGCTGTTTGGGGCGGCACAAACAGCACCAGCTCAACAAACGTTGCCAATATCCCAATCCAATAGCAACGGGGCATCTAAAAATACCTTTGACTTGATGCACCTTGTTCTTCATCAGAGCACTAATCTCAGACACGCCTGTTAGGGACGAAACCTTTTATGACATCATTCATGATCTTAAACTTATTTTTGAAACAGGGAGTGACTAAGCTAGGGTTTATTAAAAAAAAAAGGTGGATCAACTTAGCATGAATTCAAACACCGTAATAGGGAAGATGACGCACCATGATGTGTTTAACATGAGCGAAAGCTACAGTGAAAAACAGAACATCACCAGTTCAATGGGTAGAATCAAAGTACATTTGTGTAGAAGCCACACGTGCCAGAGAATATATGGAGAATATGTAAGAGTTTAAATGGCAGAAAAAAATCTAAATCTTTTAGCTGGTACTTCAAACCCCTTCAAGAAGCAGTAAATCAGCCATGAGACACTGACAGTCAGTAAGAATGCTGCAGGCATGTAGCCAACTGGCAAATTAATGGGCTTGAACCCACCTTGGCCCCTAACTCATCGAAATCTATGGAAGGGGAGCCCCTTTCCCCATTCAGCAAAATCTATGGAAGGGGAGCCCCTTTCCCCATTCAGCAAAATCTATGGAGGTCCTGCCCCCCAGATGGCAAACTCTACAGGGAGGGGCTATCAGTATGTCTACAGGACACACCCATGAAATTTATTTCTGGCTCCAGGCCTGCAACCCTGTGACGTGTTTAGGACATTTATTCCGACCCTCCAGTTGCCAGAGTACTCTCCCCATCTTAAAAGTCCACTGCTTCAGAGTCCCAGGTTCTGACTTTTTCATCTTCATATCAACCTTCGAGGAATCCCTTAAAAAAAGGACTGGAGATTTTCAAGGCATCTTGTGTAGGTTCTCCTACAGAAAGTGCCTGCAGTGACTTCCCTTCCAGCATTGTTACATGCTAGCACAAGCCAAAGTTACATTTTTTCATTGGATCAT
Organism: Stomatorhinus ivindoensis; assembly: GCA_019775895.2. Classification (NCBI taxonomy): domain Eukaryota; kingdom Metazoa; phylum Chordata; class Actinopteri; order Osteoglossiformes; family Mormyridae; genus Stomatorhinus; species Stomatorhinus ivindoensis. The sequence continues at coordinate 5,622,964 of JABFEB020000043.1, forward strand.
AAAGAAATTGAGATTTGTAGGCTTTGTGGGCCTGGATAAAAGACCTAAAATGCACTTGAGGGTTTAATGTCAGAACAAACCCGGAGTTAATTGCGTGACATGGCAGGGATATGTTTGTCACATGCCCCATTGCCTCACGAAGGCCCCTTCTGTAGTCACGCTATCCCGTTGGGCCCAAGACTCATGTCGTTCGCCTCTTGCCAGCAGTTCCAATCACACACAAGCATTTTTTCCCCATTATTGCAGTGCTACCAAGTTTAATGAATAGGTTGGTGGTTCATTTCTGTCTCAATACCAGTGACACCAGCTTTTGTTAAGGCACTAAAAAAGCTTGCCTTGAATCATTCTAAAGGCAGCTGAGGACATCGTTTATTTGTTCTGGTCACCAGGTGGGGGAGGGTGACGTGTTAAGGGGTGTCTGAGACAAACAGTGTAGCAAAGGGGTCATTTGCACTGTGGGTGTTGGTGCAATTCATCCTAATCTGTGCCACAAAGTGATAGCTGTCAGTCCCCCCCCCTATTTTACGGTGGTCATCAATCTGTGAGGGCCACGCAAGCTGAGAGGGAAGCCATTCCATGCGTCTCGATCCAGATTGACGTCTCTCTTTTCCACTGAAAGACAGTGATGGCACTCTTCTGCTTATCGCGCGGACCGGGGGGAAAAGAAGAGAACTCATTAATTTCACGGCAGGCCCCGAGATCGGAAGATGACTGTCGAAGATAGAATCCATATGCGGGGGAAATGGCGGCGTGTGGTGAGAGACATGGGAGGATACCTTCGAGGGGCTTCGCTACACTAAAGGACAACGAGACCTGCGACGTGCCAATTCGCCAATGATGGGACGAGGGAGAAGATCGTCAGTTTAGTGGAACTCGCCGCCCACATGTTGTTATAAAAAGAGACTATTCAGAATGAAAGGCAGAGTGAAATAATTGTTTACAAAATATAATGAATCTCTGGATCTGAAAAATGCGTATTTTGACAGTAAATATGAATGCGTACACTTACATTAACACTTCAACATTCCTTTAATTTTCAAATCGATAAAGTATATTGAGAAACTAAGAATTAAAAAAGCAAAAATTTAGATGATATAAACGCAACACAATACATACAGTGATTAAATGTTCCTGTCCAGCTGTTTATATGATGTAGCTGTATTTATTTTGTGTGCTTCATGGAGTGATTTAACACCCCTTATATTTCAATATAAAAACCATTTGTGGTTATTCAGTGTAACTGATGATTGATTGACTTAAATAGGAGAAATGTTTGTCTAAATTGTGATTGATTTCTTTTTACCGGCAGGTATAATAATGATGCTGACAGTGGTGTTCCGTGTCTTCAGTTTGCTATAGAGGTGATGTCGGGGTCTTCACCCTCTTCCCCATTGTGTCCCTTCCCCATTTGGCCTGCAGGTATCGCTGGTCATCCTGCATCCCCCCTCCCCGTCTCTTAGCCCTTTAGCTTTCTGTGTTTGTCCTCGCTTGCCCAGAGCCCTGCATAGCTCATGAGTTGAGTGTGTGATTTACACGCTGACACCGTTGTGGCTGTGGCTTCGAGGCTGGCATTCCTGCTTCACCATTTCTTCGTTGTTGAGTTTATCTGTAGCTTTCGTCGCATCCCTTGTATCCTTTTTTTTTTGTTTTTTTCCTGCCTGTATCTTGTTCCATTGTGTTTCTGAGTTCTTTGGCTCTTGGTCATTCCTAGTGTTTTCAGTGTTTTATAGTGTTGAGCGTTTGTTGACGTTCCCTGGTTCTGTGATTAGTTAATTGTTAGTTGATTGTGAGTATTTAAGCGCCTGCTCTTACTCATTTTGTTAGTTGGTCATTGTTGTGAATGTGATGGTGTGTTTGTTCCTCTGTTCTGCTGAGTTCTGTTCCCTGTGTTTTTGCTTAGTTTCTTAGTTGTGCTTTATTTCATGGTTTTAGTTCATTCGGTTTCCTGACCCTTCGGGGTCTGTTTGTTTTGTCACCCTTTTCCCTTCTGCTCCATGCCGTGCTGTAACAGATGGATCATTTTCACAATGGCTTAATTTAATTTGAATACATGCTTTAATGTGATGTGTGAAATATGAGAATCAAGGCAAATTCTGCGGTCAAACACTTTTTGAAAAGAGCTCTAAATGGAAAAATAAGTAAACTATATATCTGCATGCCGACTCCATCTGCTGGACTTGTTCAATGTGCACAGAATTATCAGCGATAGCTCATGTCTGGGCAAGCTTGAACAAATACAAAGGTGATGTCACTTATTTCATATGGACATGGTTCGGATCTTAAACTTTTGATGGTGAACCAGCCTTTATGAAGTGTTAAATTTCTAGAAATGCAATCACGGCTAAAAGTACCAGCCGGAACATGTATTCCAGCAGAGATGGGGAGAAATCTGTGACACCAGGAGCTGAAATCACTAGGAAAAAATCAAAATCTTGTCTGGAAGTTTGAGAAAAAATTTAAATGCAATTTGTTAATTGAATTGCCGTACTGATCAACGATTTATATGAGGGTGAGAGAGGTTCAAACCTTTCTACCTGGCTACGTGCCAGATCAGTATAAAAAAATTGGTGTTGGGGATTTATGCCTGTTATTGCATATCGCGTACCGGCAGGACTCTGTGGGAGTCATGGAATAAAGGTCACGTGTAGACAGTGGTCAGCTTCCGGTTTAAACAGGTTAACCCTGTAGTAGGTGGCATCAGCATGATAGATAAATGGCTTTTAACAGAAGTGATTCAGATATATTGGATTTTATTGTGATTCAACCTGGAAAATAGCCAGCCATTTCAACTCGAGTTCACAAGCAAGATTTACATTTACATTTACAGCATTTGGCAGACGCTCTTAACCAGAGCGACTTGCATAAGTGCTTTAAGACTTCACAATGAATTTCCTCCCGATACTAGCTCAATAAATCCAAGACTATGTATACCATCGACAATACTCTGTTAGGAATTTTTATTTTTATTTATTTATTTATTTATTTGAAGAAAGCTCAGAAAATACCAGGGGGGTATTCCAGAAAGCTCGGTTAACTTACCATTTGGTAAATCATAACCTCTGGGTTGATTTACCCCAAACCC
>JABFEB020000043.1:5646338-5656762 GCA_019775895.2 Stomatorhinus ivindoensis
TTAATTAAAAGTTGACAGAGAATGATGTTTGGTTAAATAATTAAACTGGGGAGCACCACACTAGACTTCTGAATTTGGGAACAACATTTGAAAATACATTAATCTGAGTCAAGGTCAGGTATTTTTACCCTTTCTATCTCATTGCAAGAAAAAAAGTTAATGTTCACAACATGCATTAATTTAGTGGGGTTAGACAGGGGAAATATGCCTGAGAATATTCAGTCCCTCCTACTACAAGCCTCATGGCAAAAAAGAATGGAAAAGGGAAAAATATGAGAACTCTAGATTACTATCAGTTTCCCTGATTCTCCCACAATGCTTCCCATAAGATACTTGCTGTGTAATTATTCTTCATGAGGTCTAAATTTTATTTGTACCAGTTCAAGAAACCCACAGCGTTATTTTACCCAAATGTCTATCTTTCATTTTTTAATAAATAAAATACACTATTTTTATCATTAAAGAGGAAGAAGTTTACTTCCATAGAAGTTACCTACCAAGTTACTTGCTAAAAATACCCATCGTCCTCACTCGCCCTAATGTGCATTTATTATTTTCCCGTTGCTGCCTCCTAAGCGGATCCTCTGCAGGCCGTTTTGTAGTAGTGTGCTTGCGGAGAGTGCCGAGGTGCAGGCCGTGGTCGCCCAGGGAAACACCATGGTATTTGAGAGACGGAAGGTTTCGATGACTATAGCGGCAGAGTAAATCTGACCCACTCAGCTATGACTGCAATTGACAAGAGAACCACTTCCGGAATGGAAATGCTGTTGTTATACTGTCCACAATGCCGAACTGTCAATGTTAATCTTTCATCCGTACCTCTCCTTTGAGCACTTTAGATAAAAAAATAAATCTGTCAAAAGCTGCTGTCGCACCTTCTCATAGTAGAATACAGTGAGTCTGGCTTGTAACAAAATAAACCCCATTAACTGGTCGAGTACAATTCAGCTGTGTACAAATTCTGAGAAAATCTGCCCATCCCAAACTGGGAGTGGCATGAGAAAGTCAGTGCCTTCCTGCTCGAGTTAGCTGCAGTAATTGGTTCTCATAAGACAAATTTGCTTTTACTCTGCCGACTTAATGAAATCAAGCCGCAACATTTATTTTGAAAATCAGATTCACAATGGTCCAAATGTCACCAGCTGAAATTCCTTCATTGGATTTAAGCAAACACCAGAGGGTCTGGACAACCCGTTCTATGAATTGATTGACGTGACTATATTACAACGACTCTACTGGCCACACCGTACAATTATCCAGCTCAAACATCGGGCCGTATCTGATTTATATGGCGACGGCGGGGGCCGCTAATGTATGCAGAGGAGGGAGGCCGGTAAATGATAGCCTGGCTGTGTCCTTCATTAGCAGACCTTCCCCAGAGTGATTGAGTCCCGCGGGTGCCTGTGGCGCAAGACTGAAATGCAGATCTGAGGGGAGGAGAATGCAGGTAGTCGATTTAAAAGTTGATTTATGAAATGGAAGGTGGGGAAAAGCAGATGAAAAGAACAGCGGAAGGGGGGAAGAGAAAGATGTGCGGGAATCTGCACTCACTGTCAAGAGAACTTGGGTGACGATGCGGTGCTTTCTATAGCTCCACCATAGCATTAAAATCATGCTTTTAACTCCTCTTATAATCATATCAGGAAGTCAGCTAGAAGGAGAACAGACAATTTCTTGAAAGAGTAGGGGTGGTAGCCCAATGTCCTGGCAAAAATTGCTCACTGTGGCCCTATCAGATCTGGCCTCCTAATCATCCCCTATATCTAATTGGTAGATTCTCTCCTAACCCTTCACCACCTTAACTACTGTGTGGTGAGCAAACTGGCACAGATTGGCTGCTGCCGCATCATCCAGGTGGGGGCTACGCAGGGGTGGTGGCTGGAGTGGCTCCCCACTGGTTCTGTAAAAGTGCTTTAGGTGCCTTGAAAAGCACCATATAATTGCAACTTTTATTCACCTATTCACATTATGGCTGTTGTATTTTTAACCGGCGGGGTAAGGACAAAAGACGGTAGAAATATGGAATTTGTTTTTTAATCTTCCTGATTCTGCGCTGGATGTGTCGGTACAATTAAACACACGTTAACAGGCACCGGAGCGACCCAAAACTGCCTCTGAGCAGATGCTGCAAATCCGTAACAGGACAGCGGCCCACAAATCATCCAAAAGGAGCTGGGGAGGGGGGCGAGGTGAGACGACCCAGTAACAGGGCACAGACGCGCGGCCGGCCCGCTCTCCGTGGTGCTGAATTCAGATGTGCTTTATTTCCCAGCTTAATGCGTCCTGCTGATTTACAATCGCGACGTCTCTCCGCCCAGTGCAAACGAAGTAGCATCCGACACAGCACCAACATTATCCTGACGGCATTCTCGCTCTGCCGCTCAAAAAAATAAAACAAAAAGCCTCAAATTTTTAAATGTTTACTTCTAGGCCCTCTGATCGGGCTATTCCGAATGGAAATGCGACAATTCGTGTCACTGACACACTTACAGCTGCCATCTCCTTCCTTCTCCGGAACGATGGTGACAAACAAAAAAAATAAAGGAAAATAACGAGAGGGAGTGCCAAAGGGACGAGTGGGTCTGGCATCCGGAGATTCCTTTGGTGTTTAGTCGGAATAAACAGAATGTAAATTTCTCCCGAGCAACATGAGCCCAATCGGCAAGCGGCAAACGTGGCTCAGTAGCGACGGTCGCTCAGTGTGCATATGGGTTTCAGTTTTAATTTGGCAGCCGTGAATGTGAAATCACTTGTTGTAGCTACGTTTTTATTTTTTTCATAATCTCCCCAGGGTGCTTGTCCTGAGGATCCACAGTTTATAATTAAAAAGAGGTGTGGGTAGCCTACATTTCTGGCATGATTTATCGAACTCCCCTAATAATACAGGATCCACGTCCGACTATGAGACCAAGGATCAAGGTAGCTACAAACCTAAACAACGTTACAAAACAAAACAAACGTTAAAAACAAAAAATAAAATACAAGAGCACCAGGCAGGTGACAACACTAAAACCTGATCCCGGCTTACCTAGATACAAAGCACTTCTGCAGTTACCATGTAGATCGTTCTAAATAATTCTAAAATTCGGCATTTTACCACTGACCTCATTTTATGGTCAAATGTGTTGCGATCAGTCGGGGAATCAGGATACGGGAGACCGAAATCCAAAAAAAGGGGTTTATTCGAGCAAGAAAGCAGACAAGGGAGCACACGGAAGATGACAGACCTGGGGAAACAGACTTAAACGCGGACTGAAATACACGAGACAGGTCGAAATAACAGGAAACAGCTGGTCAGAATCGGGGTTTCACAAGAGGTAAATGAGGGGGCTATATAGATATCCTTCTTTAAGCATACATACTCAACACTGTTGGCCACTATTTGTCTTATTTTTTTACTAAGCAAGTACACTGCTTCTCAAGCTATAACTTTGGTTAAGTGCTCTTTGTCTACCAATGGAATAGAAATATTAGTAATTCATTGCTGATTTCCGTGAGATAATTGTTTTTTATTTAGGGTATGGAGAGACAGAAGTGTTATAAGGAGAAGCCTCAGATCACTTGGGGTTTCATGATCCGCCGGCTATGAGCATTTCCCTCAGAACCAGCCAGTACTTCTGGCCGTACGTGGGCCTTGATGTAGGGCTCCGTCTTGAATACAGCTGATCAATAGAGGTAATTCGCACTGTTTTTCTTGGCTGGCATATGTGATGAAGGTGCTAAATATGCTTTGTGAAATTTTTTTAATGCCACACCCCAGCTGTGTGTGTGTGTGTGTGCGTGTGTGTGTGTGTGTGTGCGTGTGTGTGTGATGTTTGCATCGTCTTCCTGTATTTTACTGGGATCTCTCTGCATGGATGCCACTACAAACATGAGAAGTATATCAAATTTGGCCCCTGCCCAATTGATTAGGTTCTATATTTAAGGGCCCTCCCACTCATGGGCCCTTAGAATCATCCTATCCACCACTCCCCACCCTCAATGCCAGAGCAGTATTATGAAATGCTCAGTTTACTGACTGCAGCCCAAATACATGCTGTTAATTACATAGGCATCACTAACCTGTCCATAGTGCGTGATTCAGTGATTGCCCTGTGATGGACAAGCCTGTTATCCAGGGCGACCCCCACCTCACTCCCTGTGATTGGGTGAAACTCTTCTGGATTGGTAGGTCAAAGATAGGCCGATGAGGTTATTGTCCCTGAAAGGGGATTAACTGTGGCTGTTTATTGTGGACATAAATAAGCACACAGGTGCGAGCTGTGGGCTAATTATTTCCAAAAATAGGTGAAGGAGCAGATAACCCCCAGAACCTTTAGCACATTAACCTCCCCAGTCTCATATTAACTCTGCTGCCCCCTTACATCATACCTACAAAGTAGAACGTAGCATCATAATGTGAGAAGATACCCCCAAGTGCAGTGCCCAACCTGTATTAAATCATGTAGTCAGAAAAAGGGGTAATTATGCACAACACAGTATCTATGCACAGGGGAACACTTGCAAATGTAATATAGGGTTGCCAGGCCTGGTGTGACACTCATGTTTTGTCACTCTCAGGCTCACGCAAGAAATCTTACGGCAAATCTATATTATTCCATTATAAACCTAGAATTAACTACATCAAAGGTTTTTTGTGGGGGGGTGGGGGTTTGCAAACCTTATTGACTATATACAAGGTAATGAAACTCTTACATACATGTATATCTGTGAGGAAACTTGTCTCCAATTTAAAATCTCACTCCGACCAAATTGGCATGAAAAATGACAGAATATCAATCATTCAACCATGTAGGCCTCTACGATGGCGCCCCCTGTGGCCTCCCTCAGAATGCACGAAAAGTGACATTTTGTGTGTAGTACCAGTGCTAGTGGTACCGCGCCCCTCCGGAGCCGTGGAAATAAAGCGCACTGAGCCCTTTGCCCTTTCGCCCGGTTTGAAAGCAGCCCTGCTGCCGCCTCTCAGTGGGTTCATTAATAAGGGTTTAAAGTCACGCAGAGACCTCACGCGATTGCCGCGGACAATAATGGCGACCTACACAGAACTACCTGAAACGCATTAACGGGGGGGGCTGATGCTTAGCAGGAGAAAATGTACTTAGAAACCCGTCGCCTTAATACGGGGCTTTCAAAAGGACGTTAAGTCACTTTCTCCATCAATAGAGTTAAGGACTGATAAGACAAATAAAAATTAGTTTATGCTCATTTAGCATATCGATATCATTTATAATGATCATTTACAAATTAAATCATACTGTGTGACTATGTGCCCTGCAATGGACCATGTAACTCTGTACTGGAAGCACTTATGGAAGATGGACAGTTGGGTTGCTGTACTTCAAATAGTTTTGACAGCATAAATGCCGGTGTACTGTAAAGTATCCTCTTGCAGTTTTTTCACATTCAAACTTTACTGGAATATGGGAAAACCAAGCAAGTATAGATTGCAATATTCAAATATCAACATCATTAAGCGGGAAATGTTATGACTGTGTTACTCCTTTAAGACAATCGTAGTGTTGTTCATACTCAGTAGTTTGAGAGGAAAACAAGCATTTAATGATTCAGTGAAACAAACGCAGAATCCGTGAGAGCAGAACCTGCAGCTCAGAACATGCAGCTCAGTACCTGCAGCTCAGTACCTGCAGCTCAGGCCTTGTTCCCTTGTACGCAGAATCCGTGAGAGTAGAACCTGCAGCTCAGAACCTGCAGCTCAGAACCTGCAACTCTGAACCTCCAGCTCAGGCCCTGCTCCCTTATACGGCTTCATGCTAATGGGGGAATGTGACAGACTGCTGACTCGCGGCCTTTCAGCACGGTGCCTATACTGAACCCCTTGAAAATCAGCTGCCCCCCCCCCCAGTCTATACCATCATTTCCCACAGTTTTACAAACATGTCCCCTACGAGCTCGGAGTAGCAGACTATGTCGATGAGTGAAGTGTAGAACAACATTAAAGTGCATATTAACAGTTTATATAAGGATCTGTAAGGACGGATGGCAGTGCATTGATTAGTTAACTAATTAATCAAACATGTAATTGTTTTTTTGCCTACTTAATGTTTCATTTATATCCTGCTATAATTTTTGTTTGTTTGTTTGTATCTTTGACAGTTGGCTTCAGTTAGATCATCATATCTAAGAATACAACGGGCACTAGACTTGCAAAATCCCTGGCATGCTGGCTGAAGTTCAAGTTTGTTGTTATTCTGGAGAGTAATATAAACACACACACACACACACACACACACACATATATATATATATATGGAATCTCACTGTCACGCTTGTACAGGAGCGACGGCTTGACTCTACGCTGCTCGATACAAAGTAGTGCAGTCGGTATTTAAAGCCATCTATCTGCAGCGGCCATCGCTGCCCCACGTGTCTCAGCAGAGTAGCACTGTTTGTTTCCGGGGTGCAAGGCGACGCCTTCCCAGCATGCCTGCCCCCTGGCTACACGTTACGAGTCACGTTACGAGTCACTGCTCATTGGGGTGGAGTCAGCATCGTTTTGCCCCGTTTCCTGAACTGAACCGGCGACCCTGCAAGAGAAATTGTTTTTTTTCACCTGAGTTTCTGGAATGAAACAGCTGCTTATTTGAAATATAATCTCCTTTATTAAACAGCAAATATCCCATTTGTCTTTTTTCATTATTTCACAAGAGTAATCCCGTTCTAACCTTCTATTATGAATTTTGTTTATTTTTATGCTGTATACAAGGATTCTGTTTAAACATTGTGAATTATTACATCACCCTATTCTAATGTTAGTAACTCATTCATGTTTTACATAGCATTTGCCAATTTGCCCAACAGCAAGGCCAAAGAATCTGAATGGTTGTCACTTTCTAATCATTTTTTAAAACATAGCAATGTTGGATGTATATTTTATTAACAGGTAGCTCAATGGACAAGTCACCTTGTATCTCGAGGCCCATGGATGGTTCTGCGTGTGTGGAGTTCTGCTCGTGTCGGTCTTGGTGAGTGTGTGTATGTGTGTCTGTTGTGACGGTCGGCAGTTGTATCCAGGTTGTCCCTAACCCCCATTCCAGAACCTTCCTCCTCCCACCTCTTGTACACCACAACCTTACACTGGACCAGTTTTAATAAAGAGTAGCTAAGAATAACTTCCCAGTTTCACATCCTTGCTCTGTGACACATGCTAACACGTGTCCTGCACGTTATTGTTGTTCACAGATGGTAGTTCTTCCATTTATTTCCTTAGTTAGACCATGCACCCCCCCCCCCCACACACACACACACACAAACTCACCCCGCATCCATCAAAGGCCGTCTTGCTCACTTATGGTGAGCCGGTGTCTAGGTCGAGATTTGCATAGTTTTAAATTGTAAATAATATAATTAAACAGTGTTGCTTAATTTGGGGCATTCGATAAAAGAGAGGGAGGGAGGAGTGCCAGGCTGCATACATATCCGGCTTTCCGGCCAAGAAATTCATCATCTGATGTCCCGGTGTGCAAGGCGACGCCCAGCTGTGACTGCTGGAAGCCTCGCGCACTTTTCACTGCCGAGTAAAACACTTTGGATATGAACATTTGGCCTTCGATCATCATAAAAATAAACTCTTTCTCCTGTGAACTTTCTTGCCTTCTTGCTAATCTCTGTATTATTAGGAATCTACAAATCCCTTCTAGCCTAGTGTGTGACTTTATTTAACATAAAAAGTCCATTTTCGGTTAGTGCTAGCTAGCCACTAATACAATTTAAGATTCCACATTCTTTATTTTCCTTTTCTTCATCAGTACATGGGAATTATTATTCACACTCTCCAGTCAGTAACATATAATATCCAACAGGATTAAGGCTGTTTTTTTTACTTGTGCGTAGAATCTGTGCAGGTAGCTGTATAGCCATGTACCCTAGCTTGTAGTCTGTTACCTGTACTTACGTATCTGGGAAGGTGTATGTCGAGCTGCGCCATAGGGAATGCGGCTATGTGTTTACCAACAGCGTAGATTCGTCACAGAAGTATAAGTCAGACATCAGGCAGCACAAGAACAATATAGAGGCACTTGTAAAACTGTAATCTAAACATAATATTAGGTACTGTGGTGACATGTGCTGATTGAGAGCACTGCATCCTCTGCACCGTTTATCGGAGTAGAGAAGTTATGTCCTGAAGAAAGACTATCTTCTCCACCCACACCTCTCCCCAAACCCGCTCCTCCATCCCTCTGCTCCAACAACCCAAGCTGTTCTTGCTTGGTTAAGTCTGTGTCCATTTCACGGAACAGATCCCTCATCTCTGCAGATTGCCTTTCCGAGTGAGTGTGCTTCCTCCTTAGGTGGAGAAGGACACGGCGACTCGAACAATGGCATTATGAATGACATTAGTTTCACAGCTGAACAGTAGCAAGACAGTTAAAATGCTGGTTAGCATTGTTATACATTACCTGATACCTGTTACTGTGCTTTGTATCTTGCAATCGCTAGGTTACATGAATAGATATGAGCAATGAAAGTCAAATATAATCTTACCTGTAGGCCTACTTAAAACCGATTCATTGATCGACACATCAGTTTCTTTCTGCTCGTTGATGTTGCTGTACGATGTCTTGGGGGAACTTGAAGTAGATAATGTCTCTGGGCTTATTGAGGTGGATGCCATCTCCATGCTACTGACCAAAGCCCCAGTCATTGTCTGGTGACATTAACCCCATATAGCCTCACACAAAATAAAATAGCTCCTTGTTTTGAGGTCATTTCCACTCTGGCTGTTGTGGACAACAACCTGAAGGTACTGCTGTTTGATTCCTTTTCATTCTTGTTCTCTTGTTCCTTAGTTTGGATTATACCACCGTCACATAGCCAGTTTGTCATCTGATCAAACTCACGTTAGTCTCTTGTCATTCCTGAGATCTTTCGGACTATTTCACTTAGCCAGGTTTGTTGGGGTCTTCTTTGTGTAATGACCCTTCCTGTTTTCTCTTGAATGTTTGTCTGCTTCTATTTTCATTCCAGTTGTATTTGCAGTGAATTCACAATATCCTGCTTCATTTGCACTTGGGAGGTCAATCGGAAATTCCCCTGACTTCAAGGGGACTTCGACCCCTTTGTTCGAGGGTGCTAGCAGGATAAAGGCTGTTTAACGTCCAGTACAACTGATCAGACGTTTAAGTTCACACATACCTCCTCTGGGAAGTGTCTAGAGAAGTTCAGAGTGGATGTGCATGTCCAAAAGAGGCTTAAGATAAACATAAGAAATGGCTGAAATATGAAATATGAAATATGACAGAGTAAAGTGCAATGTGCCAAATGTCGCTGTGTTCAGTAAAGTGAATTATGCATTTATGAAGTTGTGGTGTTAGCACACTGTAATGCTGCGATGCTACTTTTAATGACTGTTGTGTTATGTCTCATGTCGAAACTACCTGTATTTAATGCATCATCTTTTCCATTTCTTCTTTGGGCAGACAAAAGCCGCCTTCAGCCCCTGTGGATGCCACCTTTTAAAAGGCCACCCCGATTCCGTCGGGTCACCGCCAGTGACACCTTAGCGCACTCTATCAATGGTGGTGCAGTAGCACATTAATCTGGGGGAATTCGCTTGACCCTCACTGTGTTGAACAAACACCTCAGCTGTCTGCTCCGGCTGCATCTTTCCATGCTCTTTGCAGCCAATTACCAGTAACTGAGACAAGTGGAACATCACTTATATACATACCTGATGATGTAGCCCAAGCTAATTCTCAAGCCCTTGTTTGTTCATAGCATTTGCTTTCGAAACATAAAACTCTTTGTTGCGTATTTAGGTGCTAGTTTAACCATTTATTTCATTCGAAGAGTCATGTCTGTCTTTAACGTCATTGTTCGACATCAAATAGTGACAGGCCCGCACCAAAAGACGTCTCCCTAAGTGGTGGATGTAAATGAGAGAAGCCAAGCAGTGGTTGACCCTGTCAGTCACAGAGAATGTTCTGGAATTGACTGGGGGCCCAGGGGGTGGCAGGAGGGGTGGGGGGAAGGGGTTGGAGCTTACTCAACGGCACCCCAAGGAAGGTGTGTGATGCGGAGGGTGAATTCGAGGAGCACGACAAATGGATCCTTTAATATACAGTGATGAAATCAAGCCTTAGGGTAAATAAGAGTCTGAGAGAGTTTGCTTTGCCAAGCGAAGTTAATACAAGATTTTATTAACATATACACACTACATGGACAAAAGTATTGGGACATATCTCTTACTCATTCAGGCCCTTTGCCACAGGTGTATGAAATCAAGCACTCAGCTATGCAGTCGCATTCACAAACATTTGTGAAAGAATTAGTTGTTATGAAGAGCTCAGTGAATTCAAGCATGGTACTGTCATAGATTCAAGATTTAAGAGATTCAAGAGAGGTTTATTGTCAATACAACAATATACACAGTATACATTGTATTGAAATGCCGTTTCACACAGACC
>JABFEB020000043.1:5683932-5701279 GCA_019775895.2 Stomatorhinus ivindoensis
CACCGGGGCCTGTAAGCTATCAGAGAGATTAGGGAAGGACGGGGGCATGAAGGCAGCACCCTCCTCTACCATTAACCTCATAATTCCATAACCCTAACTAAACAGCAATTGCTTAAGGGAGTTCTGACAGGAAGCTAAGAGGAAAAGCAACATGCAGGGGATTAATGTCACATCAGCAATGACAGCCTTACTGAATAAAACAATAGTACTACATACTCCCTGGTTTTAGGCTTCAGTTCAGTTGTGTTTTGTACAGTATTACTAAGTGTGATGAATCTTCCTGTATCTGTGGGTGTGTCCTCGTGTGTCTGTATGTGGGTGTGTCCTCGTGTGTCTGTATGTGGGTGTGTCCTCGTGTGTCTGTAGGTGTCTGTAGATGTCTGTATGTGTGTGTGTCCTCGTGTGTCTGTAGGTGTCTGTATGTGGGTGTGTCCTCGTGTGTCCTCATGTGTCTGTATGTGGGTGTGTCCTCATGTGTCTGTAGGTGTCTGTATGTGGGTGTGTCCTCGTGTGTCTGTAGGTGTCTGTATGTGGGTGTGTCCTAGTGTGTCTGTATGTGGGTGTGTCCTTGTGTGTTCTGTAGGTGTCTGTATGTGGGTGTGTCCTCGTGTGTCTGTAGGTGTCTGTATGTGGGTGTGTCCTCGTGTGTCTGTATGTGGGTGTGTCCTCATGTGTCCTCGTGTGTCTGTATGTGGGTGTGTCCTCGTGTGTCTGTAGGTGTTTGTATGTGGGTGTATTCTTGTGTGTCCTTATGTGTCTGTGGGTGTCATTATTATTCACATGATTAATAGCACATAAAATTTAAATATTCCTGTTTTTAATTCTCATTTTTAAAAGAATGCAATAACCCGTAAACTATTAGTTAGGAATTGAAAATAAAATGTGTTGAACTAAGGAATAATTCAGTCGAGCTGACTAAGTAGAGCTCAACATATAAAGCCTTACAGCAGACAGAGTTCTTGTGCTGATCCAGCTGTACCCCACATGACCTGTGAGCCCCGTCTTGCAGGAAGAACAGGAGCTTCTCACGTTCACTGTGTCCAGATCAACATCACCTTCAAAGATCCCCATGGCAGAGAGAGGGCAGGTCCTAGCTCAGATTCTCCACAGTCTGACCACCCCCATCAGACCAAACGTTTGGCCCCTGCTGCTAATGACCCACTCTAGGGAGAAAGGCTCACTTCAAAAAGATCTTTGCAGTTGAAGACTCTGTCAACATCCTTCCATCTGGTTCAGAGGTCATCTCGATGAGTGGAGTTAGGGTATCCAACATGCAGGCTCTCTATCCTAACCTCTGACCCCTATGGGGGAACTGGAGCTTTGCAGGTGATGGCATCCGCTGGAGAACATCAAAGGGCTGTGGAAGGAGACAAGATGTGGAGGACAAATCAATTCAAAAATAAATTTGGGTACATTTGCCACATTTGTGTCTATTGACCGCTTGTGCATTGATGACTGTATATGGATCTGCTGTCTGTATACATGACTGCGTCTGAATACTGGACGTGTGTCGATATATGTCTTCTGTCTGCATGCATTCCTGCACATGTGTCTGATGACTGCGTATTTGTCTGCATGCATATCTGCATATGTGCAAGATGACATGCATATATATCTGCTGTTTGAATGCTCTCTGTGTGCATGTCTGTGAATGGGTCTGATGACTGCATATGTGCCTGCTGACTGCGTGCACGTCTGCGTATGTGCCTGCTGTCTGCATGTATGTCCACGTATGTGTTTGATGACAGCTTATGTATCTCCGTATGTGTCTGCTGCCTGTCGTATGGTATTTCAATATGTCGGTGGACTCGACTGCTGTCTGCGCACGTGTCTTTGTAAGCATCTGTGTATAGTCTGCTGTGCGTGTTTCTGCGGTCTGCGATGCTGTGAATGTGTCTGTATGGAGTCTGTTGTCTGCCAGACCTGCCTGGAGGGGGTGGTGGGGGACGGGGATTAGCCAAGTGACCCAACCCTTTCATCATTCACCCCTGATCCCCTTCCAAATGTCTGAGTGGATCTGACACCTTCTGTGAGGGTGGGGCCACGCCCCCCTCCTGGATGGGATGCTCGCTTTAAGAAAGGGCAGATGGTCCGAAGGAGAAAGAAGCCCTCCATTCACGTCATTTCTTATTCTGGATCTTTATGTCCACCATGTTTGTTGCACCAGGCTTAACCAGTCATTGCACAGACTTAACCAGCCACCTGTGTTTTCAGGATGCATACGGAAGCTCAGGCTGCGGATCAGTCCGCCTCAGTCCTGGAGTCCTTTGCTCAGCATTCTTCATTTCATTCACAGGCTCTGTGGACATAAAAACCCCTAATTTACCGGCCCTCTTTGGTTCCATATGAAAATCAATCAGCCTGAAGACCCTTCATAATCCTGTCTTTGCCTGGAACAATGGCCGCTTGTGCGCCGCCCTGCTGGACTGAGGGCTCGGATGATGCGGCTGTCTGCTCTGATTCTGCCCCATTCCGGTATCTGCGCCTAAGCTCACTTTGTGGAGCCGAATGCCCAGCGAGGAGGGAGTGTCACGTACGGCGCTGTTTGCTCCTGTGTGTGTCTCTCGTGTCTGAATGTGCTGCAGGCGTCCGCAGGCATCAGCGTCTCCTGCGAATCCATTACCAGCCAGCCTGTGAACCCAGAATGCTTTCAATTAGCACAAACTGCACAGATGGGGGCAGTCCAGCAATAACCACCCCCCCCCCCCCCCTCCAGAACACAGCCCTTGGCGTGGCTCAGCTCTGACGTCCTCTTCTGGAAACTCAAAACCCTGCTTTCAGCACTTTGACCACACGCTGCACATATGCATGCACTTCATTTGGGTTTTCTGTGGTTCTGCATTATGAATCAATCACAGAGGAAACGATGCCTTTGAGATCATTCTTCTGTGTTTCTTGAAATGATTCAGGCAGGAAACACAACAGCATTTGTATTATTCAGCTGCATCTCCAGCAACTCGTATGAAGACACCAGACGTGTTTCTGTGTGTTTTTAGATGAGCGTTTGCAAAGCATCATTTTTTTAGAGGAACAGTAAATGAACAAGCGGAATAACTGAGAATTAGGTTAAACTGGCTACTCAACCATGTTTTCTGGAAGACATGATCCAGAATCAAAGTATTTTTATTGGTCATTGTGCAAACGGATGACAGAAGTACAATAAAATTTTGTGGCTTACATAATACATTCATAAATACATATTTGCATACAATTAACAATATAGTATAAAACACTTATTAAACTACACATATATATACATAAATACCATGCGTATGGTTTTATAAGCAGGGGCGTCGTAGTGGGGGGAAAAAGGGGACTGAGTTACCAGGGCCCCATGTGGGGGGAGGGCCCCTAAGGAATATGGAATTTTATTTTCCTTTAAATATTAGTATCATTCAAAGATCACAATAAATGTTGCTAACTAATGTAAGTGTAATTTTTGTGGGAAAATAAATCTGTTGACGGATTGAATTGTGTCCTAGCTTACAGTGCCTGAGGACAAGCACCGTCACCCTTTGCAATGGTTTAGTCTTCACCAGGCTTTTTAACTAGGCGCGTTTAATTTAGCGGTCATTCTGCTGAAACAGCTGAATCTGTGTTGGGATGTGATGTCAAAGAAAGCTAAATCTGGTTTTCAAAAGAGAAAAGAGAGGCAGGAAACAAACAAAAAAAATGAGGGAAAGCAACTGTTTACAAACTGAATAGGAAGGTGAGCTCAAATGTGAAAGCAAATAGCCTACATTATTAAACACTTAAATACCACCGCGAAATTATACATAGCTTAACATGGTGTAGTCTAGATAAGTCAGAGGTATTTAAAGTTTTTAAAATTAGGTTAAATCGTCAAAAAGTAAACCGCGTCACCTTTCTTTGTTTTTCTTGCATGGGGGGCGTGTAGTATCGCCTTCGCGTGAAGATCGCTATTCACATTCTAAACAGCCGCACTTCCTCGTACTGAAAGCGCGGTCGCATGGTAATATGATGAACAACGCAGCGGTAAAATAGTTTCACCGTTTCAAAAGTATTCAACTTGCATGCAGGCCGATGATGTTAGGCTACCTTTGGTGACATTTTCTGTTAGCTTTTAATCATTCTACAAATAAAACCAAATTCCAGCGAAGTCTTGTGTGATTAGGCTGTTTTTTTTGGGGGGGGGGGGTGGCATGGGCACTGTTTGTGCATAGGGCACAGAATTTGGTGCTACGCCCCTGCTCATAATGTCCAAGTCCGCTATCAAAGACCTGCATGTAGAAAACACGATAGTGAAAATGCGGGCTGAGCCTCGGTGATGCTGGGATGCGGCTTTACTGTAATTTGGGAGCTAAAATGTCGTTTTCTTTGTGGGTGTCGTTTATCTCACATTTAGTTCGATAGCATTCCAGTGACTCCAGCGGTACTTGTTTGTTTTGTTTATTAATTTATGACAACATTTAATAGCAGGTGTAAACTTTTTTTAATTAAAAAAAGTTAAACAGCAAGCGATTTCCCCCTCTATAGCATGTAGGCCTATTAAACTTTGACTATATTTAGTCAGGGTGGCCATTCGTATCCTGATCGATAATCCTTTATATTTCAAAGAGATCATCTGCGTTTGCAGTTTTATTTCTTCTGTCGTGGGCAATAAGAGATTGCAGCATCGCTAAAAATAGCACTGATGGTGCACGTTTGTCACAGGGATAATGAGTTAAATATGGTTTTCCTGGTTCTCTGTATATTAATGATATTAATCTTACTTTTTATATTGTTGCAATATATTTTGATCCGGCAAACTCAGACGCAGATGGGAGAGAATGGCCCCTGTAAAATATTGCGGTAGTTACTGAATAAGCAACCTATTTTGCAGGGGAATCATTTAGGTTATTATTATTGTCACATAACTAACTTGCAGCTTGCAAATGTCCAACCAATGGATTGGGTCAGTGTAGATGCACAATTTGTTACAAAAATGATTACCAAATAAGCTTACGTTTGGAAAAAAATTATATACAGATATATTTTTTTAAATTGTAGACATGAAATGAGTTTAGGCCTACATGCATTACAACGCCAAGGCATTTAAAGAATAATATCTTATGCATAATATTAATAATTCTTAATGATGCTTCGTCAATTAGAAAATTAGCAACGAGCGGAAGAGCGTTTGTATTCTTCAGACGCAGGCGCCTCGCACGCCTGTTTAATTATACTCTGAACGCTAGTAATTACGTAAGAGTATAGGAGGGTAATTCAATTAACTACGCTATGTCACATGAAGGCACAAATTGTGGACTCCTCTGCGATGATTGTCATGGGTAATAGGAGTGATTAACGCAGCGAAAACAAAGACAGGCAAGGAAAAATGTTGACACGCTCTCTGCGTGAAGCAGTGACGAACCTTATATATGGGAGCCGCTAGTGCAGCGGTAATTTTGGCAAATTCTATTTTGACCGTTGATACCAAACCTATAGTGCTAACAGCGATGATAGCAATTGATATTATATTACTATGGAAATAAGAGAAGGGGGTGTGGGGGGGACAGCCATCTGTGACTTTGTTTGTGTCCCTGGCAGCTGCAGTTCATGGTTCAGAGAATTCCTGAATTATAACAACGGCAACAAAAGACTGACTGCAGTTGGCTTCGACCTTCTTTGATCTTTAAATTTAAAAGTATAAAAATGCACATCTCAGTTTCTGCCAGTTGTCCTAATGCAACTGAAGGATTATAAGAGTATCAAATCGGAAAATCCCGTCTCTCCTTTTAAATTCTCATTGATTCTTTCTGAAAGATGAATGTATTATTTATTGTTTGCGTCTTCGCTTGACTGATGCGGGATGCGGGTTGAATTGATGTACATAGTTACGTAGGGGTTCAAGGGGAAGACCACTATTTGCATCCTTATTTCACTAAGGCTCGTCTTCCGATTCTTTAACTCCTCGTAATGAAATCGCAGTCGGCCGGAGTAGCGAAACCATAACGTGCCGGATTACTTGTGCGCTCGCTGTTATAAATTTGTGTGTGTTTTATGTGTGAGACCTACATAGGTGGAGGAGTCAGCAAATTTATTATAAGTGCCTGTCCAGATGCACACGGCTAAATATTTGGCGCTATGAGACCGATGATAAATGTGTGTTCTGCTTTGCCCCTCCCCCACATAAAAATGCACTTCCTGCCATCAGATCGAGTCGAGGCAAAATGCCTGCGAAACCTACAGATCAGACATTCGTTTCTGCCGCTTTCCTGGTAACTGGGCCAGTGCGGTATTTAAACACATTACACCACTTCTAGCTATTTTTCCACACGTTTTATAGTCTTTGTATAATGACCATACTTTATAATCTCTGCAAGTCAATCATTTTTATTATAATACTGTAGTTTAGGCCTATATGACGCTGCGTGGTTAAGACCCAGCTTTGTGAAATTCTGCAAATAGTTTGTTATAAATGGCTCGGGTAGGGGCTGGCTTGGATGTAAACCTCTTTATAATGGTGCTTTTTTATATTGCTTGTAATATCAATAATGCATGGGTTGTTTTTCGCCTCATAGCTTTTAAAGCTGTTTTGTTTGGTAGTGGGGGGGCTGCCTTCAGGATTGCTAAGGGGCCAGTTGCACTTGGATCTAATTACTTTATCTGAAAACATTTTGTAATTGTTTATGAGGCAGCAGAGACAAAAACACCTAAAACTGAGCCCTGAGACATTATTTACCAAACTCCGCACCTGTGCCTGCTCTGGGACATTTCATTGGTTCATTTCATTGAGTCCGTGTGCAACCCTGACAAGGTGTGCGAGATTGATGGTACACCCAGCCAATCCAAATCAATCCTACTAAGGGGGGAGGGATTCTGTAAGCAGCTAATGCAGCACCAGCATGATGCGTTCAGTGTTTGAGTCTTGATTCAGGCTGACATTTTCGAAACCACCACCTCCAACCCTCCGCGTGACATATCATTTTCAAGAAATTTCCGTCATGATTGTTTCACAGAATACTCTGTACAACTTTATTGCTGTTGCATTTTTGTTAAAGCAATACCAAAGAAAATATGAGATTTCATTGATATCTGAACATTATTTCTAGATGTGGAAGGTATCTGAACATCATTTATAGATGTAGAAGGCTTTTCACTGTCTGTTGTGATTAAAAGCAAGACTTTTATGGGAAATTCTTTCATAATATATGACCCATTTAGAATTATAATGTATATTAACACTGCTTACCTCTGATACAGACCACAATACAAGGTAGAGGATGGATGGGTGGATGGATGGAAGGATCCGCATTATTTATATTGATGTTGAACTCGTACATTCAACCAACAGTAAAAGTCTAGTGTCTATACTTCTCCAAAACACATTGTAACATCAAAGTGCAGTTTAAACTTATCTAGTCAGACTGGAAAGCATCAGATCTGTAGCCATTCTAGTTTCTATGGATACAGTGACACATGAGGAAAAAAACCATCACACCTGTCTGATATGATTCTCCTTCTCATAGGGAATGGTAAAGTTAAAGGACAGCCTTTACACGTCTCGCTGCACATTGTTTCATATTCACGCTTACGAATCTGCATCAAGGACCGGATTGGTCAATTTTGTGGGGTTTTTTTCTCCTATTGCCATGTTTCTGCAAGGCAAGGACTAAATAAGCTCATTGTTTGAACACTACCTCCAGATGATGCTGATCTGCTTTTTGAAGATGCACGTTCGCTGTATCATTGAAGCAAAAGCTGAGTGATAAACACAATTTATCTGAAAATATTTGCATAATAGTCCACACTTAGTCACAGAATTGGCTTCTCAATTGCTGTTTACACACTTGCTGAGATCACAATGGGTGGGGGGAGTTTATGAAAATGCTAAATTGTAGATAAATGTGAAATATAATTATAGCTGGTGCAGTAGTTCAATGGGTGACACTGCTATCTTGCACCGTCAGGGTAGTGGGTTTGAATCCCACCTCCATTGTCTGTGTGGATGGCTTATACATGTATTACATTTTGAGGACATTTGGTCCCCACAATGTGATAAGAACCTGTTACAATTTTTCAGTTCGTACAAGGGGAAACTCAGTTTTATAAAAAAAAAAAAATGTGGGTGCGATCAGCAAATCTAAAAATATCAAGTCTTGCAACTCATTTGGTTTACTTATGGTTAAGGTTAGGGCTAGGTTGGGGTTAATGTTGCCATTGTTGGGATTGGGGGTTTTCCAATAGAAATGAATGGATGGTCCCCACAGAGATATGAATACAAACGTGTGTGTGTGTGTGTGGAGTTTGACAGACTGGCACCCTGCCTAGGGTGTACCCCGGCCTCGTACATGCGATGGACTGGCACCCTGCCTAGGGTGTACCCCGGCCTCGTACATGCGATGGACTGGCACCCTGCCTCTGGTGCTTTCACCCCATACCTAATGCCGCCTGGGATAGGCCCGTGGTGACCCTGAACAGGATGGGTGATTAGAAGATAGATAAATAATTTGTACTACTTCCTGTGAGATGCAGATGAGAAGAAAGAGTGGAGATGGATGACATCTGACTTGATGTTTCAGGGAGATGTAATAGCTGGGATTGCTGTCATGCTTTTTTGATAAAGACTTTTATCATAAATTTCCTCTCTTGACTGGTGCGTTTCGTGGAATGTGAACGCGTCATCTTCTGTAAGTGCCAATCAGGCACAGGTGACGCCACCTGATCATTCTCTGGAGCTTCCCTGAACTGCCTGTGTCTTATTCGGCCATTTAGTCATTTGGTGGTTCTGTCTTTGGCCACAGAACGATCTCTGCTATGCTCTGCATCGGTATTCAGTTGGACTAAAAAATCTAACCAAAATAAATAATTAATACGTTTGGAGACCTGAAGTCTGAAGTCCCAAGGGCGTCCTGATACTCGTCCGTCTGAGAACGGACACCCAGAAGGTGCATCTGAGCACACAGTGCATTGATCGATGGAGATATCATCCCATGTCCAAGCCAACCATAAATCTATTCAAGAATCAGCCATCCATTAACACACATGCAATCTGAGAATCCAGTAGAGTTTGATGGCTTTTGTTTAATTTCGGTTTGTTTTTAATGAATAGTTTTTTTCCCCCATTATTTTTGGAACTAACACCTTATTTTATAAAGACATTGTTTAGCTAGTAAGATCCGTATTAAAAAGGTTAAGCGAAAAAGTGGGATTTTTTTTGTATCTATGATATAATTAATAATATTTAATCTCTGGGTTGGCACAGTATGATCAACTTCGAGTGGAAACAAAATGTAATTAGTGGATGGAAATTGCACTCGTTTGAATTCTTACCGGCTGAAATGGAGCACTTGACAGAGGCATAATTATCAGTTGGATCTTAATGAAATCATAATCATCTGCCTTTGAATTAAATGATAAGGGTATTTGTGATTTCCTCTCAGAACAATGATACAATCCAGCTGAAAATGTCTCTACGTCCCAGAAACGAATGCAGCTTTTACCGAATCACAAAATAAAGTTGCATTTTATCTTTTTCCTAAATGTTTGTGTCAAGCTATAATTGGCAACAATACTAATGATGGTTAGAGAAATTAGCAGTCAGTTGGAATCTGATGATGTCACTGTCCATTAAGATCATTTTCCTGTTAAGAAATTGATAACTATCTACCTTTTACGCCTGTGTGCCCCGAGGACCCGACTTGATGATTTACTGTCACATGTTCCTTTTCAGCAAATCATTGGTTTTTCTTTCTTTTCAGGTGGTGATTGCAGAGTCGAGAGAAGAAGATGGTGTAAATTAATTTGTCTGGTTAAAACCACCCTGGTGTAGAACAAGTTGCCAATCTTGTAAGGTTTGTTTTACGGAAAATCGAGCTCTAAATTATGGCGCAGAGATGTGACCCGTACAAGGGATGGGAAGGCACCTTACATGTGTAATGCGTCTATGTGGGTGTCATTATTCAAGGAAGGAGGTGGGGGGAAGAATTGGGAGGGGGGGCAGGCAGGGTTAAAGGTGTGTCTCTCTCTCTGTGAGCTACCCAAGTCCTGTTGCAGGAATTCTTTGTAGCATTAGTTTCATGAGAAAATTCGAGAATTTTGCCTGTGGTGACATCTGCTGGCATTTTCATCCTGCAAAAACAAATCCTTTATGATGCAAGAAGAGCAAATGCTATTAAGCTGAACCGGAGAGCAGATTTAGGTGTGTGTTACTTGGGCTATAAATTATGCTACAAACAAAAGAACCAACAGGGTCGATATCAGTCTGTTCAGCAAGAAGAGGCTATAGGATTATAGAGAAATTGGGCTATTAATGATCATAGACAGGAAGAGTTAATGATCATAGACAGGAAGAGTTAGGCCTAGCTGGTCCTTCTTTCCATAACATGGGTTTGGTGGCCATTTGAGTCAGCTATGCTGTTGAATATTACAGTACCCTACCTGTTTGACCCTATACTGCCCCTCCCCCAAAAAAGTGAATTATTAACTAGAAAAAAATAGACAGAAATTTTGAATGAGTCAGTTTATGATGTGATATTCATTGTTATCTGTAAAGACTGTCTGGCTAAACAAACTGCCACTGCAAATAGAGCCTTCAAGCTGGGTGACACTGTGATTTTCACATTTATAATGAATATGTGCTGTTCAGATGACATTTAATGCTTCGTGACAGTAAAGAGACCATCTCCACTACCTCCAGGTGCCAACGTCTGGGAGGCTGCAGCATGCAGTGAGCAGCACACAATGTGTTTTACGGTCATGCCACTGTAGGTATTAACAGCTTGCAGACAGCTGGTGGCCATCTTGATTTTTTTGTTGTTTTTTTTTTTTTTTCCCCTCTGCACTTTCCTGCTCTCCCGTTACACTCTTTGGCTCAGTGTGTCCATATGCCGACGATACTTAGAGGCAGACTCTGGCCAAATTCATCCTGGCAGCTGGCGGAGGTATTTTCTGTCACGTCGATGCAGCTGCAAAACAGGAAATGATTCTACCTTGTGTCCCCCTCCTTGGTCTGGAATAGGCAGCTCACGTCATGTTCGTTCAGTAAAGGAAAATGTTTTCCTTTGCTTCAGTGGATTAAGATGTCCTGCAATTTTTGGCCAAGTTTTAGATATTTTCCTTAATAGTCAAATACAGTTGAAAATAATGGATGGTCAACGCTGTTTAAAAAAAATGTCTGGAAATGAGGCATAACCCGTCGAGGTTATCTGCAAGTGTCACACATCGTGACGTTTTATAGAACCACATTTTTGGTCGTGTCACAATACTATGTGTCTAACCGTCACCTTGTTGGCAAGCCAATATTTTTGTACCCCCACTGGCACCTGGGCTCAAAAAAGCCGTCTTAACCCGCCTGCAGGTCCAATTTACCACCCTTTAGCGTTTGTATATCGAGTGTCTCTCAAGATCAGTGTGACTCAATCACGTACTGCCTTCATCTTTGACTGTGCTGACTACTGTGTTTAGTTCGATTTAAACATTAAAAGCATAAAAGATTTTATTTCTAGTGTATAGTTTTTATTCATTGTAAATAATATCTAGTCAAAAGTAATTTTCAGACTATAATCTTTTCATACTTAGAATATAAGAGCATATTTCCAGAATTGCACATGTACTGGTGTATAACCATCAATTAAAAAGCAGATTTAAGAGTTTTTTTTCTTTTAAGCACATGTTTCATGTGTCAAAGATGAGATTTGGTTTCATTTGTGGGAATAATTTCACTCACTTTGTGGTACTTATTTGTTTTCACAGTGTCTATGTACAGGACTCCTCACTGTTTGCCATCATTTCTGGCATAGTTTCCTTTAGATGAAAACATCCTGTTTCTGTTCAACACTGCAGGGGTAGAAGGACCCAAATCAGGGGCACTGTAGGTATACTTAGGTATACTTGTTATCAGCAATATCGCTGGATGAGCTTTGGGCTAAACAGTTTGCGTCAAATAAGATGAGCAAGAGTATTTTCCATGAACTCTGGGCTATTTTTGTTTAGCTGTTATGAAATTAGGACTATATATGTCTAACTACTGTATATTAGGACTATGCAATATAAATTAAAATGCATATGAAAAATTGTACTATACTGAACTGACAATACCAGTGACATGTCTAATAAAAACGCTGTCTACCATCTTGAAAGGCAATTTGACAAAAATTGAGATAACAGCAGTATGACATAATGGCTGAATGTTTTTTCTGGGCCACTAATGATAGTAACACAATTTGTTAGCAACCGTGATGATCTCACCTTATTCAGGTTGCAAACAATGCTTTCCGTGCGACTTCGCCTCCCCCGTAAGGTGAAGAATTAGTCCAGTTGAAAGCGCTAATCCGTCACACTGACAACACGAAGATCTGAAAATTGCTCCCTCATTCATATTATTTAAAAATCAATATGATGGATGCAGAACAGCCAGAGATATTTATTGCAGTGGGTCCACACCATTCAATGCAATCAATGGTTCACGTCTTTGCTCATAATGAGCATTTCATTTGTTTAAAATGGGGGGGGGGCATGCCTGCCTGAGGTCAGAGTTGAAGTAGAAGTGTTTGGTGTTTTTTTTTTTTTTTGTATTTGCCTCTCATCTGAGACTTCTTCAACTCATCTGAAACTAAATTGTTTCTTAAAGAAATGGTTGCAAGCTTTGTCCAGCAAGTGTTTACCTCACACTTGTGTCTTTGTTAAAGGTCTTTGCTTGCATAGTGTATTTACATATACTTAATTCTATATACCAATATTGTAACAAAACTAAATAAAATGTTTCTTGTTGGCTTTTAGTTTCTGAATTGCCCTGAACCATGTTGCTAAACTTAGCTATGTCTTCAGCTTCTGAACTGTTGTCATTTGTCTGCATGTGTGCACCCTACTTATAGACTGGCCTCGAGATCGACAGATGGATAATCTCTTATAGTATTAACAGCTCTATCTTAAATAAAAATTTATTTAAGGTATTTTTTGGAGTGTGCATAAACTGATTGGGCTGGAAGAAAATAAAAGTAAATCAGTGTCGCTTCATCTTTTTCGATTTGTTACATAGATTAATTGGACAAGTAAAGAAAGTTATGTTTTAGAGCACAATGATGACATTTAGATTAAACAGGTGATGTACTTCATTAAAATTATTTGTTAAAATGAGTCTGAAAATGGTTCTGTTCAGCCTTGCTTATTAGTGTTATTTTAAGAAGTAAATTGAATTAACTGACACATAAGTCTTCTCTGCCTGCAACAACACCGTACAACAGGTAAGTCACCCAATAATCCAAGCCTGAGAGGAAAAACTCAACTTTAGAAAAAGCTGTTTATTTTCTAAGGCTTAAAAGAAGGTGTACATGTCAATTCTGGGATGGCATGTCATCCTTCAGACTAGAAACACGTTTCGTCAATTCAGTTCATCAGTGAACTCATAATGATCACGTCAACTCCTAAATTGACTGCACTTTGCTGTAATGCTTACCGTGACTCTGAAAACCTTTGTTTACTTGTGCGGCTGCGTGTGTTTTTTTTTTTTTCACCTTGCCCATACGTAGCACGCAGCGTCAGTTTCCATCCGGCTCCTTAGCGCCCTTAGCCCAGGGATGACACATTAACTACGAGTTCGAGTAGACGGCTGGAATGATAAAATCTATCCAGGCCATTAGGATCTGTTTGTTGCTTCGGAGCTTGCTAGAGACATTTTACACCGATGAGGGCTTGTTATTGAACCGATATTGATCTCTGGAGAAGGGAAGCCCCACAGGAATACATGATGCATGGATCGGCCTTCCCTGTGGTGATCCCTCCGGATAACAATTGGGCCAGCCCCGTCCAGTGTGTTTGTAGGGCATTACGTAACTCAAAATCTGTTCCAAATGGATACATTCTGCTCGTGGTTTCATTTGCTTGCAATATATTTTTTAAGTTGATGCATTATGAGTAGCAGAAAATTAATTTTCACATTCAGCTGCTACCTATAGCGTTCATTATGAGATCCGAAAGACGTTAAACAGATTTTGGGTTGGTGTAGGGCTCTTGTTTGTCAGGGGTTGAGCTAACACAATGGAACACAATGCTTCCAGGTCATCCACTCCGTCCATAAACAAGCATTCTCTAATTACATGTCGATCGATTAATTAATCAGCTTTGCAACTCAAAATGAGACGTATGACAAGGTCCTGAAACTGCATAATTTCCTTTTCCTTTGAGCTCTCTCTCTTCCTTTTAAATTCAGTTTTGTACTGTGGAGATGAGTACTGCCACCTTCCCCTGATTTGGGGACATCATGTTTGCCACCATCTTCACACAGATTATGAATGACTCAACGCCCACAACCAAACACACCTTTGCAGATCAATAGGACAATACCCAACACCCTTTGACATTCTTCAGCCTTACCTGTGGCCTCTTGCACGCCCCTAACTGCACGTTTTATTGAAAGCATCAAAACCCTTCATCTTACAGCAAAAATAGAATTGCTAATGTTATTCTATAAGCTACAGTTGGTTCTCTAAATTTATCGTTCATTTTGCACACTCTCATCTCGCCGCTTTTATGAATGGCTTCATAAAACTGTTACGAGCTCAAGAGAGAACAAATTGTAGTGTACCTAGCTAGTCATTTCTGCAGGTTTGCGACAAAACAAATACGCATAATTTAAAGGCCAGCTGCTAGCATAAATACGCTAAATGCTTGACATGGCCTTAAAATAAGCAGTTTATCTGTATGACATTTTTGCTTTTTTTATTATAATTTTGCTCTTTGTCCCGAATTGACTGTAGAACCTGATGAAAAATTCTGAACAATCTGGCGCTTTGTGGTTTATCACAAAATATCATTGTATCTAGGACCTGATCTCAAAAGTTTGTGGTTTGTCTTAAAATGGTTATGCTAGATTACCAAGATATACACTTTGAGAAATTACAAAGCATTTTTCATGATTTTAAGCTAAGCATTATCAGCTGCTTCTATAGGCCTCTTTTA
Source organism: Stomatorhinus ivindoensis (assembly GCA_019775895.2). Lineage (NCBI taxonomy): Eukaryota > Metazoa > Chordata > Actinopteri > Osteoglossiformes > Mormyridae > Stomatorhinus > Stomatorhinus ivindoensis. The sequence continues at coordinate 5,698,834 of JABFEB020000043.1, forward strand.
AGATGTTTATTTTCCTAAAGGTTTGCATGGTGTCAATATATGGAGAACAAAGTTAGGGACCTGATTGGGGGAGAAGTCCCCTGTGGTGATGACAGTGGTGTACAGATGTGGAGTCCTTGGCAATGCCCTTTCATTAGATACCGAGTCGTCCACACTGACACCAGAGACCACTTCATTTACTGACATTGCTACAACAGTGCTATCTTTACTCTGAGACGGAGGCTGCTAGGAATTTGCCAGTGGAATCTTTCAAAGACCACTAAAGCTATAATCTTACTTCTTGAGTAGTTTGCCCCCTGACCTCAAGAATCCGTAGATTTGGGGGTACCTGGTAACGATTGCAGAAAATGAGAAGGGTGGGATAGTTTTCAAAGCTTTCCCTCAAAGTGAACTCGTGACCCAGATATGGGGTCAGAGGATTGGACAGTGCTGAGGGAAGATGAAGACTTCTCTTTGATTACACATTTCTTTTTTCTTCTTTTTTTTAACAGCTTAAAGTATAATAGACTGATGGATTTCTTTCTTATTGTTATGCTCACAAACTTTGTTATACTTTTTTTCTTGTTTTGCGTGTACGTTTTGTCAAGAAGCCCGGAATCATGGAATAGTGCGGGGACAGACAGCGGCACTCCATATCCAGATATCACCGTTGACAGCAGTGACTAGGGAACTGCCTGTAGGGGGCAGCACACTTGCAAACGCATCTATTATTGGGAGTAGTATTGATGGGTGCTGGGGCTTGGGGATGGCTTTGCGATACACGTGGCAGGTTGCACAATACTTCTGTACAGCTGCACATGTCCTGGTACATGCACAGAGTAATACAACCTTGATGCACCAGCTGGTGGCCTCATCTGGTGACCTTATTGCTGCCATCTCTCCTGGGGGCTGGCCAAGGGTTGGTCCAGTTGTTGTTGACCATTTTGATTGTGGCTCCTAGTTTGAGGTTGCCTTGTATACAACGGACAATGGTCAACTAGCCATAGAGATATTCCAACAACTCTATGGTTGACTGATGTGTTTGATGCCTATATTGTGGGGATGTAGTCTAACTAGCAGGCTTTTGGGTCACTCGTACTTTCCGCTGGATCATTGGGTGTAGAATCATTAAGTGATCATTATACATTATCTGAAGCCCCATACATCTGAGAGCTACATTAGCCGTCCATCTCCCAGGTATTAGGACCAAGGTGCTCATCTTTCACTCCAGCGCAGCACATGAATGATCTCCACTCCACCTTCCTGGCTTGGATGTGACACCCACTCTGCGTAAATGTACGAGAACCCAACAAATGGGAACTATTGGTTCTGTTTTGGTCTCGTCCAAATTGCTAGCTGCGTGACACATCGCAGCACGGTTTGAGAACGTTTCTGCGCTCGTATCCTTGCCAAGCTTCAAGGGCCTTTTTGCTCATGGCTTCCAAAAGGGATGGTGGAACCGGTCATGTCTCCGTAGGGCAGGAACCTGTGCTGACAGACCATTGCTTGTCCCACATTGCTTTATAGCAATGCCAGTCGAAAAGATCCCGCCTCTACATGCGAATTGGTTCTGTATGGCCAGTCGCAGTTCCCACGGTGACGTTTCTCTATTTATTTATTGTAACTATGAGATGTGTGGCTTGACATGGGCACGGCTACGTTAATGCGGTTGAAGTTTCATGTGGGGGCATATTAACCCATTCCGTATGTATTATAATTCAGGTAGCTGAAGGGTCAATATGCCGAACTGGAGTCTTTTCTATTTTGAGGGTTGAGAGTTCCAAGGTGAGAATACATCTGGGGTTTCCATTATATCCTCAGACTGCCTCATTACACATGCTGGAAGGAACAAGGCTCTCTGCCAGTCTTAATTGGTTTGGCTCTAATAACAGCCATGTACTGCTGGCTATGTACTTTACCATCATAAGAGCTCATCTCTAATTAAAGTGCCATGACAGGTTATTACATTTATTTCAGTTTAGAATCCCTTATGGGTTATTAATGAGTGTTTGTGTGTTTTTATTACATCTGTGGGTCTGTGCTTGACTGATGCAATTGTTATATTGTACGAAATCATGAAATCGTTAAAGCTACAAATTATACATATGAATGCACAAGTTGTATAAGAGAAAATGAGGCTATGTTGATATATTTCCTGCATGTGAATTTCCCCATAGTATCAATAAAGTTTATCTAATTTAATCTGCTATATTATACAGTACGTGCAGGTAGGACCTCTGTAAGAGTTGCATTCACTGAAGGAACCTGAGCACCACTGTCTTTCTGAACTGTTATTTTTTTGCACTTGTGGCTTTTCCTGTTACCTTCCACAGCTACTAGTAATTTTCCGTTATCCTCACTCATTAACAATGTATTTGACCACATAAACCCCATAAGAACATAAGAACATAAGAAATTTACAAACGAGAGGAGGCCATTCGGCCCATCAAGCTCGTTTGGGGAGAAC
>JABFEB020000043.1:5711846-5722289 GCA_019775895.2 Stomatorhinus ivindoensis
GGGCTGCACTCTCACTGGGTGCTCCCTCACAGGGCTGCACTCTCACAGGGCTGCTCTCTCACAGGGCTGCTCCCTCACAGGGCTGCACTCTCACAGGGCTGCACTCTCACTGGGCTGCACTCTCACAGGGCTGCTCCCTCACAGCGCTGCACTTTCACTGGGCTGCTCCCTCACTGGGTTGCTCCCTCACTGGGCTGCTCCCTCACAGGGCTGCACTCTCACAGGGCTGCTCCCTCACAAGGCTGCACTCTCACAGGGCTGCTCCCTCACAGGGCTGCACTCTCACTGGGCTGCTCCCTCACAGGGCTGCTCCCTCACAGGGCTGCACTCTCACAGGGCTGCTCCCTCACAAGGCTGTACTCTCACAGGGCTGCACTCTCACAGGTGGCTATTCCTTCGCAGCGCTGCTCCCTCACATGGTCGTTCCCACACATGCCTCCTCCCCACAGCTCCTGACATGCCCTCCTGCTTAACGTGGAAATGCTGTGACAAGCTGCTTGTTGTCACTATGCATGTAGCCTGTGGCCATCTTTGCTTGGTTTAGATGAACTCCCTCTTCTCTAGTCTGAGCAGTGAGCGCATGCCCAAAAGCTACTCCTATTCTCGTTTTCCTGCTTAAATATAACAATATGAATGCGAAGGTCCCAGTCAAATAATGGTGTCAAATTGGAACTGAAGCATCTTCACCAGGGGCGGTTTTAGGGTGTGATGCTTATGGGGAGCCATTGAATACATGAGATGTTTGTCAATTCCGTCATGGACACAGAGAACAAGTGAATGCTCTAGCAAAAGGAAACTACTGTGTCATATTAAGCAGATGGTCTAGCACCACCTATGGTCATGGCAATAAAAGCAGATGATAGGTTATAATTTTTGAAAGACACATTGAATTTTGATGTCACTGGGCTGTGCTGTCCACTTATAAAGGAAAAATAAATGATGAATAAAAAATATATAATATAGAAATATAAAAATTATTGTATAAAAATATATTTAAAATATATAATTTAAAAATAAATAAAAAGTCAGAGCTGACAGCCTAGGTGGCCTATGTGTACGTTCCATCTCCAAATTAATAGAGCAAGAAATAATTTACACAAATATCTCAATGTGACCAATATCATTACAGGACACAACTCCTACTGAATTAAACATTTTTGTCATTAAATGCTTATGGAAATTCAGATAAAATAAAAATCCTATTTGTGACTTTATAAGTAATGTATATGTGTGTTTATATATAATTTTAATATATATGCAATTTATGTTTGTTTATATATAATAAATTGCATTCATTAATGTAAAGACAAATGTATGGCTCTATTGTATGGCTCTATTGCACATATATAATATATATATTTTTTTTTCTGCAACAAGGGTTATTTTTAACTTGGTTATACAGAACAAACCCAGTGGTCAGTAGCAAAGCTTCACTGTCTTGCTCTGTTTCTAAAGGGACAGAAAACCTATTCGCTGGCTGTCAAGTGCCGACGGCAGTCAATCAAGGTGACGTCCATGACAGAAATTACAATCCGGCTAATTGGAAGGAGGAAATTGAGGGCCGGGCGGTAAACGATAAGCACCGAACACGTCGCCACTCGGACAGAGGGTTAATCAGCATCTCCTGAATGGAAAATACAAGTGGCTGAAAGAAGCTCAAGAGCACATTTGCACAAAGCAGATCTGAGTCCATATAGCCGCTACTTTGCGTGTAGGTTTTCATTAAAAAAGGAGAAATGGATCTTTGTTACTTTGCTATATCTGCATTTTGATTGGCTGACTTCTCCAAGGCTGAATTTTAAACTGAAATCATCTCCTGAGCAAATACAGGTTTGAAACAGAACAAATATCAACTGATTATAGCTGGCTTGGGCCCTTTTTTGTGCGGTTGTTTTCTTTTTCTGTTAAGGTTGGTGTTGTGATGACCTCATCTTTGCCTGCACTGTTTATCCCTCACCTATAAATCTGTGACCCGCTGCAAGGATCCCACATAGCGCGGATATGCTTGCCATCACCACTAAAGGTGATATCCCAGTCTGTTCAACCGTACAATAGTTTAAAAAGACTTCATCCGTGAAGCTGATCTTACACAAGTGTGTCAGCATGCACAGTGATGGTGAAACCTTCGGAGAAGTCACGTGGATTCAAACGGTCTGAGCCACAGATGCTTCTATCCATCCTGCCAATGGAAGCCGTTTGTTTGATTGCAGTCTGCATTTCCCATGAATCTGAGTGGCCCAGTTATTAGCAAACACGTTCTGTGAAGGATTCTTTAAGGGTAATTGGATTAGAGGCTGCACTGCACTTGCACCATGTGGTGAAGCAACTGAGGCTATCTATCTATCTATCTGTCTATCTGTCTGTCTGTCTGTCTGTCTGTCTGCATCCATCTGTCTATCCATTTGTGTGTCTATCTGTCAAGGTTTTTCCCTCCTTGAAGATGTTTTAATGTGCCAAAGTGTATTTCGCACATCTTACTTGCATTAGAGGTATGGCTTATACATCCATTCGCAGTGCGATCAAGTACTGGTTAAGATTTTCTCTAGGGAGGTGGCAATAAGGGCAAGATCTGCTGCGACTGTTTGATTTCATTACACGGTTCATCTGGTCCAGTTACAGAACAGATGATGAAGGGGAGGACGGTGAATATACATTTCTGGGTTCACACTAAGTCACAGCTGTGTCACCTCACCTTGTCCATGTCAGCTATCTAGGACACTCCACCAACCCCCCCGAGGAAAGGGTAGAGATGAATGAATAAATAAATAAACAAACAATTCGCCTGCCTGGTTAGAGAAAATCATGCTCGATGCTCATGCATATAAATGGTCGGCTGTTACTGGCATGTGCTGTCGATATGTTCGGGGACGTTCCTTCAAACGTCTCTGAGACCATTTGATTGGTTTTGCAGCATTTTCCTTGGTATTACTTGAAAGCAATAACACCACCACGACAAAACCGTACAGACTTTAAAACCAAAGCAGTTTGTTAAAATGGATTTATCGGCTAAAAAGCTCATGGCCCATGCTTTTTTTATTTATTTTTTTTAGGTGGAAGCATAATTCATACATAAAGTTAGCCCCAACTTTTTCCTTAGCCAGTGACATGTTTTGAATTGGTGAGTGACAGGGGAGGGGACCAATCCGCTTTTAGTTGGGGTTATGACCTTGCCCCTATGTATGTCCCTCCTCACACAAGACAGCTATCAAAAAAGCCCACAATGGATCTGACATCTACTACACCCAGAGGGCTGACAGTGTGGCCCTAATGCTTTGTGTTGCTTTGAGCAATCATTTATTATTGAAATGTTCCAGAGGGTCCAAGTTGAAGGGGAAGAAGTCACGTTTACTGTCATTTTATTCACCTTGACTTGTCTCAACCATTAATGTTACTTTAGTTTCAGTTCTTTCTGGTGGGTAAAATACAATGCAGTTGGTATGTAGCTTAAGACTGGCTACTATAAACTATATTTTAGTAGGACTATAATAAAATGGACAATTTAACAGTACAATCTACCGTTCCCCTGTGATGGCTTGGTGTCTTCGTGGTATAGACTGCAGGCATATTTCATCCAGTACTGACGCATAGGCGAGCACTATAGTCTGAGACAGTATGGTTACTGTCCTTGGCGGCCAGACAGCAGGGAGTTTGTGGTTAAGGACAGTGAATTGTTCGCTGGAGGGGGCTGCTTCTTAGAACTCCCAGAAGATGTACGATGATTCCCTGGAGGTGACCTGGATTACCCAGTAAAATATCCTTAAGTGGGTGAAGCTGACATTATAGATAAAACTGAAAAAAGAATAGAATTATCATCCCTCTGCTGTACTCCAGATAGAAACCAGTACACCAGCGGAGGATCGTGCACATTAAGGCTGGCCTTTCCCTAAATATGTACGAGATTTCATCCGTAGTGGCATGCATCGCAGAGGACTATCCCCTTGACCAAATCCCTGGTGCGTCGCCGATGTCGAGCTCTTAAAAATGGTAATTTAACTCGGACCTGCTCGATAATAAGAAGGTTTAGGTTCTAGAAGATGCAGAGATGGTCCGAACTAATGCGGATCATGTGATCACTCTCTGCGACTGCCTTGCTGTTAGCTTAAAGTGATCTGATACAATAAAGCATGTTTGATTCTAATATTTTTTTAATAGATTCTAAAAAGGATTTTTTATAAACTGTGTTATGAAAGCTTCTTGAAACATGACACCAAAATTCATTATGGCACAAACAGCAGATGAAAAGGTTATTCGGTCAAAAGCTTTGGAATTTAATAACCAAAAGAAGATCTCTGCCATATTCCAGCATATTCCAGCTCTGTATCCCAGAGGTCTCCCAGATCGCTAATCCATTTCCCACCGAACATGGTGTATAGTATGCCTTCATCTGCATTCCAGAGAGACGCTCTGTGGCTCTAACACGGAAATCACTTAAAGACCAGGAGAGAGGCATCCTTCTTGGCGTGATATTCCTGGGGAATGCCTAAAGCTGACAGTACAGTGTCACCTAACAGACATGATCAGAATTCGCTTCGAGGGGGGCAGCCATTTTGAAACCAACCTCCATGATACAGCTGGACATTCTATTAATCATGTAGCCCTAAAGCAGGGGTGCCCAACTCCAGTCCTGGGGGCCTGGAGCCCTGTGTAGCTTAGTTCTTTCCCTGTTCCATCATAAATGATTCAGCTCAAGATCTGTCGGGTAATTAGCACAAGGAGTTGAGTCAGGTGTGTTAAAGGAGGGGAAAGCCAAAAATGTGCAGGACTCTGGCCCCTGCCCTAGAGTCCAACAGCAGTCACCGTTTTGGGGGTTCTGTCAAGGGGCCAGCGGCTTAACTGTAGCCTGGCCAGGTAGCATAAGGAGGAGAGTCTGGCTTGTATGTCCATAGGGTTACACCTCGCTGGCGCACCCTATAGTCTGATAACAGCCATTCTAGCCTGACAGCTCCAGGGACCAGTTGGGGACCTGCTCCTGATGGTAGGGAGATAATGACGGCACCCATTAATCTGATTTAGATCAGCAGTTTTGGCAGTTTATTTTTTCCAACCCCCCCACCGGTGTTCCAGCTGCTGCTTGCAGCCGTGTGAACAGCGAGCGCCAGGGGCCTGTTCAAACCAAATCTGTGGGTATTAGATAAAACTGAGGATGAGCAAACAGACAAGCAAGTGGCCGTCGGCTTGCAGTAACCACAGTGAGAACGGGCGCCTTTGCCATTACCCGAAAAAAATTAAGATTTATCACTATAGGATTTCATTGAGCATCAAAACCTTAATAAAGTTAATATTAAGAAAGCAATTGCTTGATGGCAAATTGAGAGATTGACAACATTCATAAAATCTGGAAATGTTTGTTCAGCTGTGATGCACTGACATCCCGTCCAGGGTGTCCCCTGCCTCATGCGCAGTGCATTCTGGGATAGGCTCCAGGCTCACCATGACACTGAAGAGGATACGCGGTTATGGAAGATGGATGGACAGTTGGATGGGCGTTTATTCGGTCTTCCGGACACTTCTGTAGAAATGAATGACTCTTCGCAGCCCATCGATTCATAGTTGTTTCTCCGGGGCTCAGTGCAAAGTGAGCCACCGTGTTAGAAACGGCTGACGAGGAGTGTTCCTGCATGACTGGTCCCCTGTAACCTCACACTGCCTGCCAGAGACGGTGACATTTCAGTATACGCTTAGGCAGGCAGCACAGCTCGCAATATTAGGATGGTCTATTTATAATCCTCGTCGTTAGAATATGCTTAAATCACAATTGACCAAGTTTGATTATATAACTGATTTTAGACATGAGTGGAATCCCATGTATGGTTTATCCCAGCCTTGCACCTGCTAGGGCCAGGCTCATCTGAAGACTGATCAGTGAGTAGTGGATGGATGGATGGATGGATGGATGGATGGATGGATGAAAGGGCAGATGAATGTATAGATGTTTTGAGAAATTTACCTCTTAACTTCCTTCTGGCTTCTATATTTCATAGAAACCCAAAGCATTTTTTTAACCCTTTGGAATCCATTTAATATCTTGTAATTGATTCATATTCCACCCCATGAAATGGAAAACACACACACACACACACACATGCACACACACCCACCCACACACACAGGTTTGTAATTATATCTTTGTGGGGACTCTCCATTCATTCCTATGGGGAAAACCCTAATCCCAACAAGACACCCTTACCCCCTACCCAGCCCCAACCTTAACCATAAGCAACCAAACAAAATACAAGAGTTTTAGTTTTTTGATTGCATTCACAGATCTTTGTAGGGACCTGGAAAATGGACATTTGATCCCCACAATGTAATTTAAACATAATCCACACACACACACACACACACACACACACACGGCATCTCTCATAGTACCACGGCTGTATTGCCCCCCCACCCCACGGATTCATAGCCTTACTTCTAAGCGTAATCTGACAGACAGTACTGGGGTCATGACTGGCAGAGATAAGCCAGTGAATCCCGACTGCCAGCCGTCCTGCCCCCCCACCTCCCCCCCACCCTGCCCCACCCCCATGGGTGGAGCGTGGGGGCCGTATCTACGCGGTGCACACGGGGGCCGTCGCCACGCTTTGAGCGTCACGCTGCTACAGAGGGGCCTTGCAGGGTGGACTGGCGTGCTTCATTACCCCATTTTAATGCTTGCGGATTAATTTGCCCATGAAGTGATTATGACCTCACAATTGGCCAACTAGGAGCTCATAATAATATTCCCCGAGTCTGTTTGTATTAAGTGTGAGAGCTTTGATGGGCTCCGGTTTAAGAACCATGTAATATGAGGAAAACATTCTAGCAGTGAGCTCGCTAATTCACTCACTCAGGCTACTTAATGCATTAAATGAACCTCAGCTGAACAAATGTGTTTCTTTTCTTTTCTTTTTATTTTATTTTTTTCACCCACATCTCAATTATAGTGCATGTGCCCTGGTTTTTCTAGAGTTTGTGGGATTTCCACAAGAGTCTTAGCAAGAGTGGCTCTGCAAATTGAACTGGATGGTCAGATCTATTTTTGCCCATCACGGCACACGGAATATTCCAGATCCTCTCTATTAGTTTTTCTTGCATATGGTTTTTTGTTCTATAATTTCTGATATAATACCTTAAATCAATGGATGCTTTTCCCCCTGACATTTACATGGAGAGAAATCTTTATGTTTCATCCCATAGCAAATGGTGGTGTATGTCTCAGTAGGCCATGATGTTGTGGTTCCTGATTGCAAGGTCACTAGTTCAAATCCCCAAGTCGACACAGTAATATCTCCATCGGGCCCCTAAACGAGGCCCTTAACCCCAGTTGCTCCAGGGACTGTCTGATCCTACTTTGTGAAACGTACATCACTTTGGATGAGAGTGCTTGTTAAATAAGTAAAAATGAAATGCTGATATGACTCCTTTTAACTCTCCAGTTTAACCATAAGCTTGACTACAGTGTCTGCTTCTGAGAAAAGAGCCAAAATGTCTTATCGGCTGAATGGAAAAGTTTATAAAAATTGAAAGCGGACTGAACATGGGAATCCTATACTTTAAACATTTAAATATACTGAATCTGAAGCTGAATCAGTGCAAGAATAGGATCCTGTGGACAAAGATGGAACCTCAATCTGTCCTCAAAGACCAAAGAGACAGAAAGGACAATTCAGATCAGAAGGATCTGTCTTCTTTGTTGGGGTGGAGTTTATTTTTTAAAAGGTTGCATTTTGTGCTCATTGACACCCAAAATAGAGTGGAAACAACGCCCCGCTGAAGGCGTTAGCGACAGACACAGAGGTAACCTCTTGACACAGAACAAACAAAATGAAGCCAAACAGTTTATTGACGTCTTTTTTTGTTTGGTGTCTCGGCGCACATTCCGGGTTTCTCCTCTCCGCCTCGTCACTTGGCTCATCCGCTGGACCCTACGGGCCCCTGTCGAGCCTGTGAGCGGTGACTAAACCAAGCGCATTAAACAATTAAGGCGGAACCAGCGGGCGGGAGCGATGACACTCACGAGTGCCCCGCCCCAATTGGCGAGAGGCGGGGGCAGGGGTGCGGGAACATCGGGGGAGCAGCGTAGGGTGGCGGTGACTCTCTCTTCGTGTAGTCAAATGGAAAATGAGAGAAACACCTTACATCTCTTACTCACTCAGAGCTAAAGTACGAGTAAGGGGCAGGACTTCTCAGTAGAGCAGAAAACAAAGAAAAACTTTTCATTGTCTTTAAGCATTTAGTGAAAAGGTTTTAATGAAATCTTTTTATTGCCAAGTATATAGACCAGATGGATGTACTAATTAGTGCTAATTTGTTGCATGCAAAAAATGTGTACATGATACACCTGAGACCACTAAAAAGTCCTGTATAGTTGCACTAAAAAATTAAACAATTATACTGGATAGTTATCAATATATCCAGAGATATAATCCATAAGTCTACACAGCTTCAATGCTTAACACTGTATGTCCCTCCCTGACCATATAGCCAAAACCAGAAGACAATGCTATACTGACCGTACTCATGACCACTGAAAGCTCCTGATAGTGTGACCAATCAGGTTACCTGTCTTCTGGGAGTGTGACCAATCAAATGTCTGTCTTCTGGGAGCGTGTCTAATCCGTTGCCTGTCTCCTGGGAGAGTGACCAATTGGAAATCCACCGAATCGCTGTTTTTAAAGAAGTTCTGAGCAGAAGGCAGTACAACTGAGGCTTGAGGGGTACAGTTTCTTTAATACTTACGGATTATCAGCTATAGTAAAAGGTCAGTTTAAGGCTCAATTATCAATTATGATGGGGATGGTGATATCTGTGCAGGAACACTTAATGACAAGGAGGAGTCCAGTCTTTCTCTGTGTATGCTGGGTCTGTAGGAGTGTCAGGAGATACCTAGAGAGAAACACAAAATGTCCCTCCGCAGCACAGGGTGCCTCTGCCTGTGCTTGAACTCCCCGTCACAGGAACCTTTGCTGTCACAGAGAACCCCCCCCCCTCCCTTTTTAATAGCACTTGGTTGCTGTAAGCACATGATCTTGAAATACAAACCTCAAGCTTTGCGGGAAAACCATGCAAATTCTGCTCTACTTTACGCCTTTGACTATAGTGGCTGGATTATTTGTTTCAACACTGCCCTCAAGTGGACGGAATTCAGTTAGATATCAAACCAGGCCATGAACCGTTTCCCAATGACATTTCAGGTGAGTAAAATGATGCAGTGACAGTTTTCGAAGAAGGAATCCTATCTTCAGAGAAAACGGTGATTGAACTGAACATTATAATGTACTTTTCTCTGTGTGTCTACATGCTTTTTCCACAAGGCTGGGAAATTACTGATTGACACTTTCACAATTAAGATAAATCGTTTGGAAATACATACATTCATCACGCATTGAGCAAGTTTTATAATGTGGAAACGTGTATTGATTCCAGTGCGATTTGTCCACAAGACAGCAAAGTGAACATAGTTTATTGAATCCGATGTCTGTTATTCTTGTCGAATTGTCTACAAACAGTTTGATAAAAATGGGCTGCAGAATAGATCACTAGCGGTGGCCAGAGAACATTTATTTAATCCTGACACAAAATATCAAAAGAACTATTTGAATGAATGAATGAATGAATGCACATTTTGAATGAAACCACCGATTCTTAGTTTGTGCATAGTTCATGCACAGTGGCATCCTGTTTGTGTTATGAAAAATACAGCAGAACCGGGACGCCAGTGTCAGGAAGCAGAAGTGAATGTGACAGGGCTACAACCTCAACTCGCTCTGCTGACATGCGTGCCTCTAATTGGGGATTACAGCCCACGCAGGTATTCGGGGCCGAGGGGACCCAGGGTAAGTAAATCATTTAGCAGGTGCAGCATGACCCGCTTGGTCTCCATTCCCCGAAAAACCCGCGGGAAGCCATCAGATGGCGACATACACGTCAGCCAGCTCTGCCCACAGCATCTTCATCCAAGCGGTACCATTTTTTTGTTTTTTTTGTTTTTTTTTCCTCAGCCACGTTGCTTTCTTTTGGAGGGAAAAAAGGATGTTTTATTGTTTCTCTGGTTTTCATCAAGGCCGCGTTGCCATGACAACAAAGTGGAATGTCATGCTGAATTTCACCTTTGCTGTCTCACCTCATATGGCAGGGGGGGGGGGGACTGGGGGGGCTCCTCCGGTGCGGATGCCATGTGTCTGACCTTGGAAGCTCTTGGGGCCCCACCAAAGGGGGTGGGGGGGGACAGACACTTCCGTAAATCTGGTCTGTCAGGAATCCCGGATGTCTGGTACTATATATATGTTGACACCCACCTTGCTGATGGAAGGAATGCAGACTGTCCTCAGAAACAGCCAGTCAATACCCTTCATCATGTCTGACGTGTGATCCACGATCCCACACAAACACAGGCAGGACATGCGAACTCCACGTACACAGAGTGGGGGGGGGGGGGGGTTCAAAACCCCGAACGCT
>JABFEB020000043.1:5730732-5752058 GCA_019775895.2 Stomatorhinus ivindoensis
ATTATGTGTGGGGACAGGTTGTGGGGATAGGCTGGAATCAGCGAGAGGGTTTTTGCAAAATAGGAGAAACCCAACAGCTGGACTCATTTACAGCAAATAAGTCTGTCCTCAGGTGTTTGTGTAACAATTAATTACATTCTTGCATGCTTGTATTTGCAATGAAGTAATTTTCTAAAAAATATATATTTCATATTCTGCTTATTTAGTATTTGAAGGAAGGGCAACTTGACGATGCTTTATGTTATAATAAATATGTGCATACTTTTGCTACTGTGATAGATTGGTACCCCCAACCTGGGTTATTCCCTGCTCTTCCCCCATAATTTCCAGGGTAGGCTCTGGACCCCCCCTTGACCCAGAAAAATGTGAAATGATTAATTGTCAATGATGACACAATACAGCACAATGACAAAATGCGTCCTCTGCATTTAACCCTTATGTGACATCATGACATAACAGTAGGCAGGTAATTCAGTGCCCAGGGAGCAGTGCTTTGCTGTTTGGGGATTTGAACCAACAACCTTTCAATCATAAGCACACTTCCCTAAGGATTAGATCATCACTGTCAACTAGGCACAGGAAATGGATGAATGGATATTTTTGCTAATACTTGTTGATGCACATCTTACTTCAGGTATGCCATTTTCTCTCCATTCCATTTGCGGATGACCGTCCCGAGCTTGGCGCTGTATTTGAACTCGGTGACACGCCCCAAGTCAAAGTACTCGCTCGATTTGATTGGCTCCCCACCGAGGTCGATGACCTGGAGAGCATAGGTGGATCAGAGAGCACGGCAGAGGAATGAAAGCCATTTGGAACGCTCGCTCTGAATGGACAGGGCTACCTCTTGGTATATGAGGGGTCTGGCGTTGCTTGGAAACCACTGGCCATTGAGGCTGTGAAGCTGACTGAAGACGGCCTGCATGTCGCCAGGCCACATGTGCTTGCAGGCATCCACGCGGAAGCCCGCTAAGCCGATGTCGATCAGGCGGTTCATGTACTCCGCTACTTTCTCCCTGACATAGTCCTTCTCCAGGGCCAGGTCCAGGAGCCCAACCAGGCGACAGTCTCGCACCTTTTGGGAGTCGAATGACCAAGTATAAATGTACAGGAGAAGTCGTTCAAGTCGGTGATTCTCAACCCAGTCCTCAGCGATCCCCAGGGACCCCATGTTTCTGCTCCCTCCCCTGATGGGGTGAAGAAACAATGGTATATGTGGCATATATGACATTTACCATTTACCATTTATATCAGAGCGTGAGAGTTTATCCAGTAAAACTGAGCATGGCAGGTGCACAAGTCAAGACGATGAGGATGAAGCCCACCAGCCCACTCACTCCTGAATACTGCTTATTCTGACTGAATGATGGTTGATGATAACGATAGATGCACAGATCTTTGTTTTTAAAAAATAAAAGTAACGTAAAGACTATATGGGATTGGGTGACTATATTCTGCTTTGCAAAAAAGAGGATACAGGGGCAGGATGCAAAGCAATGCAAAAATGCACAGGGAAAGCATTTTGATTTCAGAAAGTTAAATGCCAACAAAGCGAAAACAAATTTTCAGGCATTTTTAGGCTCCAAAAAAGCCCGGAATTAATAGGACATACGGTCACCCTAATATGCAGAGGAAAATCGACAGCGGCGAAGCCTTGCCTGAAAGACATCATTGTAGTTCTGGATTTCTCCGTTGCTCGTCCTGCATTTGCCGTCATTAAAGTCCCACGAGGAGTACGGCACGTCTGGGAAATCCTCCTTCTGGGCATTGAAGTACGAGCCGCAGGCCGAATGCCTACCCTCGCCACCCGCAGCGCCACACATGTGATTGATGACCACGTCGGCATAGATGTTCACCTGCAAGGACCGGCGTGCAATTGGCATGTGGAAGACCAGCGGTTAGCTCACCATCCTTCGCACTCGTGCAACGGCAATGCAAACCTCACACTAATAGCATCTAGTTTGAAAATGCAACTGCTCATTCATGCACATTAAATATTAACACGCCCTAAATAAAAAGACATCAGTACATAAAATGCCACTAAAATTACACTGTGCATGTTTCTGCTTTGAATCTTACTCTGAATATTAAAAATGTCAGCTGTATAACCCTGAGATGAATCAAATTATGGAAACTATTTTTCCCCCTTTTTAAGGGGCAAAGACGTTTGCTGACAGGGCAAGGTTAAAGACTAAAAAGCATGCTACACATATTCAAATAAAATAGCCGCACTTAGTAGGTCCCGGTGCTTGCATCCTCTTATGAGGCAACTCTGTATATTTGCTGGTGTATATGGTGCATATGAATTTGAAAAGTATCTAGGAGTTTGACGCATTTTAGGGACTCTTTACCCCAACGTTGTTGCACCGTTGCACCATGTCCTTCAGCTCCGCCTCCGTCCCAGAACGGGAGCACAGGTTATAGCTGACTGGCTGATATCGCTGATACCAGGCTCGCCAGGGATGGTCAAGGACTATGTTTTCACTGGGAGGGGAGATCTGGCAAAACACAGCACTCACTATAGGGATAATGCTCGCATTCATTTATTTCAAATAAAGTAATATTTCAAATAACATGCTGTCCAGACAGGTAAATTAACATTTTACTAACGTGTTCTTTATTTTTGTTACATTAAGTAATAAATTGATTTTCTAACACTAAAATCTTGCCAGCAGAACACGGCAATGAAATACTAATAAAATAAAAACTGAATATGAGAAATTAATAAGTATAATAAATTTGTGGAATGTGTAGTTAATTTCAACGAGGAAAAAACCACAATAGTGGAAAATTTGAATAATTTATGTATATTAATGATATTAGCCTACATAAAATGAAGTAATTGAGTATTAAGTGCGTAAAATAAAACCTGGCGCCTCATTAAACAGCTGGGGAATTTAATCAGTTAGTTTTCAAAACTTCTGGCGCCCCTAGAAAGGTACTCACCTGCACCCCTCCGAAGCCATTGGGGGCCAGATAGCGCTCGCACTCCAGCGCTATGTCCTCCCAGCGCCACTCGAACAGGTGGACGATGGCCGTGCGGCCGTTTTTGAAATGCGGGTCGTACTGAGCCGCGCTCAGCCCAAAGATCGCTGCCAGAACTAGGAGCTTCATCCTCCCCTGTCGAATGGATGAAGACCAGGTGAGACGTGGCTGCGAGCGCCGTCTCCTTTTATGCGCAAACCGGCTGGCAGACACACACCGGCGGTCCAAAAAAAAAACCGTCCATATGGACCGTGCCCTGCTGATAAAACTTTTATCGGTGCTGCGCTAACAAGTGCAGCAAACAGATGGAAATACACCGTTAGTTCTCATCGACTGTTTATAAATCCCAAGTCGTTAATATGCAGTATTTTGTTGCGGCTTTCAAAAACACCTTTATGTTATATCAAAAACTAAAAAAACATGGCTCAACATTCTATGTTCTTAACCTTTTGTCACATGTATGTTATTGCATAACATCTAGGCCAATGTTCATCTGTTTTTTATATATATATAGGCTTAATTTATAGACCTATTGCGGCTTATATTATTTTACATGCAAGCATTGTATTGTTTAAAAATCATACTCTACACCGCCGACTTCCTTGTTTCTGTGTAAGGCAATGTACTGTCATACGGCGAAATATTTATGAGAATAACAGACTGAGTATGTACCTACTTGCCTCGCACAACTGCAGTCTGCAGGGTTTTCGGCAGTTTTAAGGTCTTCTGAACTGCCTACAAGCTCGCCTTTGCGACTGCTGTTAAACGGGGCGGCAGCTCCGCTGATTCGCAGTGACAGGGGGACCGGCGGGCGGGCTAGCTCTGCCAGCTATCCCGAGTTAAAAAAAGCCCCGTCACTGCTCCGGGAGGAGCAGCCCCGCATCACCTCGCTTTACCGGGTGTCATTTAGCGGCGGAACGGGCACATTGCCCGGTTTGCACCCGCACTGCATGTTGTTTGTCGCCTGCTGCCCTGCTCTTCCGCGCCGTACGCAGGCGCTATTCCGCTGTGAGACGGGCGCTGCCCTGTTTATCGCTGTTAGTTTGACATTTAACTTCCAAGCAACTTATTTTGAGCCTTTTTTTTTTCAAATATAGCCTCATGTAGTTTGTTTTAATGTAGACCTATTTCGGAGTGCAAATTGGATCCCCTCCCATAAAATAACGCTGCCTTGTAACCAGCCTAAGTTTGATCTTGTAAGTATACTGGACGTCTACATTTCTGTCAAATTAACCAAATCGTTAATGTCGTTGTTGCTGGGCGTTAGGTCTTCGTGTAACGTTTGTCCAGTTGCTGAATGTCACAGTGCGTTAGCTGCAAATATTTAAAAGTCCTAGCGGCCTTCTATTGAAGGCCTTCTTTAAAAGCATAAATATTTACTATATGCATGCACAGTCACTTTAAATAAATCTGTTAATAAAGAACGCTAATGAACATTGAAAATGGTACTTCTGTATTGCTGCAAATATGTTTTAATCCCTCCAGAAGAAGTCCTTGAAACTTAAAAACGTGTATGTTGATTTGACGCTGAGGTGCGCAGACTGTGTGCCGGTGGAGACAGTAACCGGTTATCATCGCAAACTAACATTTCGACTCCTGGTCAAATTAATGAATTTCCTAATGGCGCTGATTAAGCATTCACAGCCTGTATGGGCAGTGGTTTTTGACTGTTGGAAAACAAGTATGACATGTGGCCCTTGGAATCTGGCCCCGGTTTTACAAAACATGACATCAGCTAGAATAGTAATTCATGTTCTGATTTTAGTGTTGGAGTCTGACACAAACTCAAAATGCGAAACAGCAAGCAAAATAAACCTCGCAAACTACCTCCCTGTATTTCAAGACGGTGCAATAACACACATTTAAATTATACAACATTGAAATAACTTCAACATTGTCGAAGGACTGAAATGCATAGACATTTCTATTAACTGTTTTGTCTAAGAG
The DNA here is from genome assembly GCA_019775895.2 of Stomatorhinus ivindoensis. Classification (NCBI taxonomy): domain Eukaryota; kingdom Metazoa; phylum Chordata; class Actinopteri; order Osteoglossiformes; family Mormyridae; genus Stomatorhinus; species Stomatorhinus ivindoensis. The sequence goes on from JABFEB020000043.1 coordinate 5,735,665, forward strand.
TAATGGCATTATCTCCAAATTAATCATTACACTGCGGTGTATTTACATTTACAGGAGATGGCAGAACGCCCAAATTATTGCGGACGCCCTTAACAGCCGAGGGTTAGTTTCGAGACAAGCTTGCACGCGCCATGTATATAACAAATGACATATTAATCCAGGGAATGAAAATTCAGTTCTCGCTTTTTCCATTTTTCAGTCAATTAGCAGCAGAGCAAGAAGAATCTACCGAGCAGCAGCTGAAAAGCTCATTCATGCTTCATCTTCCAATCCATCAGGCTCTGAGAAGCTCTTTGTTTGTCTCTTTCCATGTTTGTTGTCTTGGCACAACGGGCCGTTTCCTTAGAGAGGACACGGCCATCTGCTACCGGGCTAGAGAAGGCTGACTGGGATAAGCGATTACTTTAAATCGCCAAATATAATCTCGGGCTAATAACGGGGTTCACATTCTCCTCTTGGTTTATCACGATTTAAAAAAAGAATACAGTATTCGGGCAATGCATGATCACATCAAAATAGACTATACCAGAAAAGTACGGACAGTTACGGTGTATTATTTGCCAATACTCATTAATTACAATTAAATGAACGAGATACCGTCTGGTGTTTGAAAGTATGAACTTATTTAATTCGAAGCTTATTTTTCTCTTTGAAATATACAAGATAGTAGTGTTGAGACACGAGCCCCGTGTGTTTGCGCATTCACATTGCACTATGGGCTCTTTGGGAGTCCCTAAGAGTACTGCTGGTTTCAAAGCACGCTATTTAGTTATCGCCTCATTAACACCTGAAAAATCAGGCGAGGTGATTGATTATAAAAAATAATTGACTGAATAAGCAAAAATGAGAGAACCAATAGGAAGTCTTTTACAGAAGAACTGTGGTTCAAGACATTTTTATTTTCACCTTCAAGGACTCACCTCAGGTTACCAAGCTGAGTGTCCTGGTCCGATCGTTCGCTCCTACCGTGTGTCACGCCCCCTCATTTATTCAATGTAGATTCCCCGTGTTAACCAGCTGTTTTGATCGTTGTCATTAGCCCAATGTATTTAGTCCGCGTTTCCTCAGCCCGGTCATTGTAATGTCGATTCGCGTTGTTGCCTGTTCGTTCGTGTTCGCCCCCATTAAACGCTCACATTTTTCACGGTTTCATGGCTTCTGCTTCTTCGGTCAGTGGTTGTCACTGAGGTAGCCAAGGATTATTTGGTTTTAACGTTACACTGGCAAGATTAGACAGTTCCTCTGTTATATATATATATATATATATAATGTTGAAAATCTAATTGTTTTAATAATTTGTAGCTTATAATCAATTGCTGTACTGACTTAGCCTATATTCTTTTTGATGTACGAAGGGTAAGCATGTCTGTAGGCCTGTGTCCTTCACCTACCATCAGGGGTTAGGCTGGAAAGTCTGAGCCCCCCTGACAGAAATCCCCCACCCCACCCACGTCCTGGCACCTGTCCAGGCTCCTTGAATCATTCAAGATTTCCACCCCATTTACCGTGTCTCTGCCTTCCACATGTGTAATTTAATGCCCTTGTCGTCATTGCCCCCACCCCCATTGTTCTCTATATAGCTCCATCTCATCCAGAGAATTTCTACTGCTGGTGCTACAGGGTAGCTTGGCCTTTTATTTAGGGTGCTGTGAAATTTACGTTTCCCGGTGATGTGTTAGCACTGTTTTTTATGATAACACGTCATGGCAGGCATGAACAACAAAGCTACAGACGATCTGGGACAATGAAACCACACACAAATCTACTTGCTGAATATAAACAGAAACTGAAGCACACTGCAATAAAAATAAATATTTGAATTTTGACTTTAATCTCAGAATTTAAATAATATTTTCGTGGTGGTCCTAATCCTCTTCCGTAACAATACGCCTGTTGTTGTGGTGTAGTAGTAAGTGGTGCAGCCACTTACAGCGCTTACCGTGTCACATGGTATAAAAACCTCGCGAGAGCAAGACGACAGATCGCGCAGCACCTCTCAGCCGGCTGCATAAACTGGAACCGCCTCTGTGACGACATAACTTTGCCCTTATTGGCTGAAGAGTTTAGTTACACTAATGACGTTTGTATCCCGTAATTTCCGACACGTTAACTGCTATTTCTCCGAATATCACGTAAAGCAGTGAGAACTGGTTTTCTGTTAATTTACCTGGTAAAATAAAGTTTAAATAAATGACATAAATGCTCTAATAGTACACGTAAGTTAGTGGTTTATTCATTATTAGTAAATGTAATGTTGCGCTGCTTTATTTGTTTAATGTTATCCTTCTGGCACGGCTGCCATTGCAGGCAGGTCTCACAGACAACAAGGTGTAGAAGTTGTCCGACTTGACTGCAGTCAGTTTATACTTAACCCCTGCAGCTGCCGGCAGATCTCGCTCTACGTCACGTCAGCTGCAGACAGACCTAAGCCCAAGTCGAACGCACCCATACATGAAAAAAGTATGAGAGGTCAAACGTTAAATACGCTCTCCGCCAATTGGCTGAATCAAGATAATTTTTAGATGAAGTTTATAAGTGTTTATTTTTTTAATTGGTCAAATATAGTATCCACGCAATAGAAATGTGAAATTTCAAATAATCGTAAATATTATATCTTGCCCCTGATCTCATCAGCATTAACAAAAATAGTAAACGAAACAAGCATGGCACAACACCGACCATGAGACGATGCAGCAGTCAATATACTGTTTAAAAAGGTGGCTGATATTAACCGGTAACTTTAACGCCAGTCTTTCCAGAAGGTGATGAAGATCCTGTAGTCGTGCCCTTGCACAAGTAGCCTAACTGAATCTGAATCGCACCACTGTAGTATTTAGCTTGATTCCAGTCAGCTTGCTTTGAAGTGATCTTTTATTGAGTTGCACTGTGAATGTGCTACACTTTGCAAAGGGACGCATTTACAGCACGTTGTTTAAACTTACACAGAGAAGCACTATGTCCGTAACTCATTTTTTATGTTAAATTCAACAATACAACCAAGCGTAGAGTTACACTTCAGTTGCTGACTTTGGAACGCAATCCCACATTCAGAGAATGTGATTCGCGGAAAATCCTCCGCAATTTTTTTGTACAGATCTAACACTTTCCGTCTGCAGAAAGCAGATAGAGTCCTCCCCCGATAAGTTCTTCATACAGAAACACAGCGGTAGTCAATTGATCGTTTCCCTTATCTGTCTCTGTGCCTCTGTCGCCGCTGCTTCTCTGTTTGATTTATAAATCTATATTTTTCCAGTTCTTTGGATTATTCATAAGAAATACATGGAAAGGAAAGATAAACTCGATGCAATGGAATGATGTCAATTTCACACTGTAACCTGGTCTAACACAAGAAAGACGAATATTACAAAAAAAACTTGGAAATATATGAAGAATATGAACGATTTTTACGTATTTAACTTTTGTTTGAAACGATTTTAAACCAAAAATCGATATTTTAGCTTGCATTATTAAACATAACTTTTGACAAATCATCAATCAAATTTAATTGCCTAGATTAATAAAGATTCTGAATTTAATTAACACTGACTACAACCATATGTTGTGATACTTGTATATGACAAGCATATTTTCATACCCGTTAGAATAAGGTTAAAAAGGAAATGAAACGCAATGTAGGTTTACCTTTCTAATTAATATACAAGGGGTCGAAGAGGCAGTCCGACAAAATCCACTAAAAAGGCTACCTTTCGGTCATCATAAAGTAAATTGGCAGTACGCTTAATGCAAATGTCCCAAAATGTCCTTGTTGCAATTAAGTAGACACGCCTGGTTGCTAGGAACAAAACTATCCTGAAATGCCTTACACATGGCTGTGGACTCAGTTTTAGAATTCAGGTGTATTCAAGATTGTAGATTGTGTGTCTTGTCGTGACTGTCGTTTGTTTTGGTGCCACCCGATTAATTTATGTCTTATTTTACACAAACATTTTTATAGACAATTCTGTTCTTAGCTTTATAAATATCAAACGACAGAGGTTCGGAGGGAAGACGAACATGTGTCACGTTTCGTGAAGTCCGTTTTGTGACACTCTAGCACCACCAATAGACCGCAGGGGAAAGTGTCCTTTTGCTGACCCTGACCACCGCACTGTTAGTAGGAAATCTTCCACTGAGCATTTGTTCCCATACTGTATTATTATTATTATTATTATTATTATTATTATTATTATTATTATTATTATTATTATTGTTGTTATTAAAATACGTGTAATATAACAGTTTTACCCTCAGGCTTCTAAATGATAATGATGTTTTATGGCTAGACGTTGAATCTCTAATGATGTTTTATGTAGCTTACCTATGACAACACATCCATGTAAAGCGGTTGTGACGACTCGGTTGTGAAATGCGCTATATAAAAATTAATTGAATTGAATTTTGAATGTAGGCTAATTGTACTCGACTAGGCTGTGCTGAAACAATTTCTCTGTGCCGAGTGTCAGATTGAGTGTCTTGTGTTTTTATTGGTTTGAATATTGCTCTTTCTGGTTTATAGATAATAACGGATAGCGCGCGGCGCCACCCTAGCCCTCACGTGAGGTCATAAATGTGCGCTGCATTGTAGAAATAAAATATCAGAGCCTGTTCTGTCCTGTTTTTGTTATTTAGTGACTGCTATGAGAGACAGGCGTCAGAATCAACTTCATTCGCCATGTACAGTCCAAAGTACAGAGTATGTTTTGGTGTGTTTGATCACATGAAAGTATTTTAAATAAATTAGAAACAGAACATACTGTAGTATTATATACATAATTGTATATAATTATTTTCATTATGCAACTAAGATGTACAATAATTATTTCTGAGGACACAGTTAAATAGGTAATATTACAAGAAGAAACTGTCAGATAACCACACACATTCAGTAGGAGCCCGTAAAAGTCACTGCACTTTTCTTTGCAGCGACATGGACTCATTATACTCGAATGTAACATAAACCTATTCTCTACACAGAAATGTAAGCTAGACGCTTTAGTCCGTTTGACATCTCGGAGTTACACGTAATAGAATAAATATGTGTGGCAGTAGATATGCAGCTGGGAGGAAGCCCGGAGACAGCCTACACCACACAGTAGCCAGGAACATCTGACTGGAGCCGAATATCTCTATCGTTCTTTGAAAGTATAGTCATGACCTCAAAGTAGCCATTTTAAACCTTAGACCGAGTAGCTCTGAAAAAAGCATTTAGCCAAAAAGAGCAGAGGTTTTGCTTTACATAACCTCACCATTAGAGGTCACTATTATCAACAATATCAAAATATTGTGCTTTTTTTCCAAATATTTTCATTAAAATGTTGGTAACAATCAAGATACGTTTTTACAGATATTTTTGACCAGTGGGCAACTTTAAAATGATACAAATTAATTCACTTTATGAATCAAACGGCGTTGAGCCATTCCTGTACCCATATGTCAAGCCTGTATGTGAAGGATTTGATCATGTCTAGGAATTCTTGTGCACTTTATCTCTCAAATAGACTTTTCATGTACAGTGTCATCTGCGATAAAATAGCACACCTTGAAACTCCTCCATTAAGTTCCTGCAGTGTGTTGCCACCATGGGAACAGAGCAGGTTACTCTTGTTGATGTAAGAGGTGCCACTTGGGGAGGGTGGCTGATCCCCTAAGGCCTTTGTGGCATTTGCTTTTTACCCCCATTCTCTAGGAGATTCCTTTCGGCATGAGCTCTTTTCTTCACTGATGACACTTGGCATGCCTCACATCAGTGGTGGGGGGGGGGGGGGGGCTCATTGGGCAGTCAGGGTTTCTTCTGAGTGCCTTTCTGAGTTTTCACAGGTGGACAGCGACCGGAGTCCCCTGATCCCCTTGGCGTTGCCCTGCCGCGACAGTATTAACGGCAAGAATGGAGTCACTTCTCCTGTCACCTTGTCACCTCGTCAGACAGCGCCTGAAAAGAGTCATTTTGAGAGGGACTCCAACCCATCAAAAGCATTCAGGTTTAAAGACACAAAGGATTCAATGCTTTTGAACCATATAGTCATATTCCAGAAGCTTTTTCTGACCATACATCAGAAATGTGACTTTATATACTTTTTATATACATACTCAATAATAAACTTCTCATAAACATCTCACTTAAAACACACCCAGCATGCAGCTTAGAGATGCTATTCTTTTCAAATTTTGCTCATTTGTTTAAAGGGGCCACGTACTCATGGTTTTTAATGCACTCATATGTGACTTCAATATAATCTCACAACCTGTTGAATATTCCAGAAGAATGCTTCTACGTAATAGTTCAGCTGTAGGACAGGAGTATAAAGTATTTTTATTGTACTCTCTAAAGCCAACTCTTCCGCAGTTTTGTAATTTATACCAGATTTTTTTTTTGTCATCGATGCATAAAAACACACACACACACACACAGAAGCTGTTGGTGTGTGTGTCACGGTAAGCAGGTAGGGTAAAATTTTGAAAAAGCCTGGGAATAAAGGAAGACTGAGCCCTATTACCAGATATGTTAAACCTGTTTTCAGATAAACTGTACAGTATAACATATAGTCCGGGAGAGAATATTTAAAAACCACTGCTGATGCCAGTATGATTAATTCACACATTGCAATACCTTAAAGTACAACAGTCACTGTAAAGAAAAGCTTTCCGGATTATTTTTACCCTTGGGGATTTTTCTGGGGACTATCAGTCCTGAATGTCACACAAACATATGTGTGCAGATTCTGACGGGGTGTGAATACACACAGGCCTACCCCAGCACCTCTGCCACAAAGCCACATCCCGGTGGTCCTGGGTGAAAGGGGGCCTTCTTTGGGTTAAAGGCAAATCGGCCCTGGGCGCAAAATACGGCGATCTCTGTGAAGAGAGCGTTGTCCTTTCATTTGTCCAGGAAGGGATGGAGACATTCCCACAACATTCCCCAAAACCACTGCCCGCTCACTGTTTAAATTGTTCAGAGCGGCTATGGATCTCGACTCATGGGCTATTTAAAGCTGCCCTGTAATGAATCAATCAAACAAAAGGTCTTGTGAGTCCTCACTGCTATCTCATAAATGAGCAAATATGCCATAACATTTTGTTTAATTAACAACAAAGAGAGAGAGTCAAACTATTCTTTTTGGCTCTTCATGAACATATAAGCAGCCTTGGTGAGTTGTTTTTCCCTGAAAAGTCATTTTAATTAAAGGAAATTCTTTTGGCCCTAGAGGAAACAGAATATGTGGATTCCACACGTCTTCAAATTGTCCACCTCATTTTGAACTGAATCTTTTCAGTTCATATTTTGCCAGAAGACCAGTTTACACCAGTCGAGAATCTTGAATCTGATTTATGAAGGAATTTGCAATAGGTAGGCTACACACACTTACACGAAGGCATCCAATTCATGAAATACTTGGGGTGCAATGTAATGCTAGTTTATAAGGTGTAAGCAGCACAGTCAAATGTCAAATATTTTTTCCAGTGAGCGCCATCTGCCACACAGGTCGGGTAAAACGTTGCAATGCGCCCTTCCCCCCCCCCCCCCCCAATGAAGAGTCTTACACCGTGTCGTTCCCTGACGCAGCATGCTGCTCCCGCTCATCCCGTTTCCATGACCAGATCTGAAGCGACTGTTTCTTGTTCACATCAGTTTCTGCTACGGCTGCAGAAGCCGCGGGAGAGGTAGTGATTGAGTTCGTGATTCATGCATTCCGTGGAAAGACGCACCTTTACTGCTGACGGCCTTGTATTGACATTCCCAACACGGAGCGATGGCATTCTCGTGTTCTTTCACCTTCTGCAATTGGCCAAAGTGAATTCTGCTTGCAGGAGTTGGAAACAGCGTGGGGGGGGGAATACATTACTAGGAGCACACAAAAGATAATTATGTACAGTGACGGATCCCAGAATGCAATGGGAAAACGCTTTAGCGATTGGCACGTTTGCAGAATGTCATACCTTCCTCAACCGATTCCCATAACAGAACCTGAAACATCATCCAGAGGTAAAAAAGACTCTGCTGCACACTGTGCCAGAGAAATGTGTTATGCAGATGTGTTGAACAAAAAAAAAATCCATTTTCCTCCTGAAAAAGAAAAACGGTATACCACATGGCAACTTGAACGTAAGAGGGAATAAGCGTCTTTACTCACCCTGTCCACGGAAGAATGACCTCATATTATAAATTATGTTAGTTTATGCCACCGAAATTCTTTTCGCTTACACACGACACGAATATTGTGTTTGTTTAATTGTTTTAATATAATTACCGTTCTGTTTGTTTGCATTCGCGGCGGCATTTCGATGGGGCTCTCCAGCTGGCCCCGTCTCACGCAATCGCGGCCGTATCGGCAGCCAAAAAGACGCAGTGGAATCGAGACGTTGGAATTAGCACCAACTCCTGTGGTGCTTCAGCTGACGAGTGAGCGCTCTTCCTGCCAAGGCGTTTATCAATGTTTTCAGGATTGTGTCAAGGCTGGTTTCTGCCGTAAACAGTGTGTCAGACTCAGGACGCCTGTGTTTTTGTCAATAGGATCATTTGCGAACATTTGCGTTTCGTGTTTTTTCCACTTTAAATGATGGTGTCCCTCGCTAAAAGAATAAACAAGGTGATACTTAAAATTATGAAGGCCAAGGGTTGCCCCCCTCCTCTCCCCTCAATAACACCATTGTAGACAAGAGAATAAGGGGTCTTACCATCTTAATGAGATACAGCTATAGATAATTTCAGCTAAAACATTCATTCATCATGTATAGGCCAAACACCTCTTCTAGGCAGGGTTGCAGGAGCCCTGAGCCTATCCCAGAATTATTGGGTCCAAAGCTGGAAATAAGCCTAGGTGGGGTGCCAACCCATCGCAGTGAACATACTGTATATAACCAGCTATAGTGTCAGAAAAAAATGGCCAATTTGAACCTTTGAGAGTACAAGTGCTTGTCTGGGGCTGTACCCTCAAAGGCCTACCAATTGTACCCTAACTGTAAATGTACCTTTTAAGGTACAGAAATGGACCCCGAGGAACATTTTTGTGGTGCTGGAGGTACCACAGCGGCACCCTTTTTTGTGACAGTGTAGAACGTGTCTTGTCAAAAAACAAGAAAAATATAGTGTATGCATTCAGACAAAGAGATGTTCAAAAGATATATAAATCAGCAATACAAACATTTTATACTAGATTTTGGATGGATATCACTCATTCTCAATGTTATTTATACAGGAATTCTCTGTTGAATATGTGATATCTTTCAAATCTTTTACGTAAACTTACAAGACATTGGGAGTCTAATATTTCCTAATTCGGAGGAGAGAGGGGTAAGTCACTCGTTATCTCAAAGTCATAATTGCAGGGTCTTGCATTCTTCAGAGTAATTACCACATCTCTTAAAAAGACAAGTCGTTTGATGCTTGCCCTCAGACACATACTTGGTCCCCAAGCCTGACTGGACATTGAGTAAGGAACAGAAACCTTTTTCTTCCCGGCTAAGGATGTGCACAGACTGAGGACCACTTGGGTTTGAGCCATGTGGTTGAGCCGGCAGCACGATCTGGCGGCTGCAGCCCCGCCAAGCCGGCACATACCAGACGAGCTCGAAGACTTCCTGAAACAAAGACAAGAGCCTTCGCTTCCAGAACATTCCCATATGAGCAGACTTCATGAGCTCAGCCCTGAAGCTGATGAACATTTGGCACTGGTCTCTTGCCCATTTGATTAGAAGTAACTCAATGGATTCTATTGTGATGTATTTATCTCTTTGTTTTGTGGGGGGGGGGGTAGATGGAGGTGGATTTCTATGTTTTTTACAGTTGTTTCCTGCCGGTTTGAGTCAGTATGGCGTAGAGTTGGGTGTAGGGGTGATCCGGCATACGGGGAGATGCTGCCAGCCAAGCAGAATGAAGAGACGTGGCCGCCGTCCCTCTTCTTGAAATACTTACTTGAGGGGAAGCACTGATCATGTGACTTCCTCCATCTTCTCACTGAGTTTTTCTGGGGATGATCCACTTGTGTTCTGAAGCATCTCAGTGTACGATGTTCAGTGTGAGCAAAAGAAGCACAAGATCTGTTCTCAGTGTGTTTGTGTGTCTGTTCTCAGTGTGTTTGTGTGTCTGTTCTCAGTGTGTTTGTGTGTGTGTCTGTTCTCAGTGTGTTTGTGTGTGTGTCTGTTCTCAGTGTATTTGTGTGGCTGTTCTCAGTGTGTTTGTGTGTGTGTGTGTGTTCTCAGTGTGTTTGTGTGTGTGTGTTCTCAGTGTGTGTGTGTCTGTTCTCAGTGTGTGTGTGTGTCTGTGTGAGTTGAATGTATTTATGTACATATCCTTTAAAAAACAAATTGGTAGTTCATTTCTGTTCTGGAAGGTGTGTTTAACCAAATTTGATGAATGATGTAATGCTTTATTCGGAAAATCACAGTTGAATGATCTCTAAGTCGGAGAAGCAGTAAAATTAAGGTTGTAATTATAATACATATGGGGGGGATATTCAGATGTGCTAACAATGTCCTCATCAATATATATTATAATTACAGCCTTGGAGTGTTGACTCCATGGATACAGTCTTGACTAACACTATATAAAATCAATGAAACACTACATTCTTATTGCATAAATATAGCTGACTCACACCCCAGCTGTACACACACATAAATACACACACAAATATCTATAAAGAGACTTGTGCGATGGCCATATATACTATATATACAGTTTATACTAAGGTTTGCTTGTCAGATCATGACACACACACACACACACAAACCACAGAGAATATCCAGGAAGTTCGTTTTGGAGTGAATCCATGTGGCAGTTTGAAGGTCTGTTTCTTCCCAAATTTAATTAAAAGCCACAGACGTCTGAGCTAGGGAAAAATGGCTACTCATACTTTTCCAGAAGAAATCGCCAAGCTTCTCCTGATGGTTTAAAAATATATTTTTTTAAGGTGATAAAAAGCAAGACATACATAAATACTATTGCGAGAATGCTTAATTTTAATATGGCAAAATATTCCTAATTTAAAGACTAGAGATCAGTCACAGATTATTATTTTTTTTGTTTGTTTTTATGTTTATTTATTTCGCCTTTTTTCTCACACCAAACACTCAGCAGTATTTAAGACTGCGTTCCGCTGTTCAATGACACTCCACCAGGGGGCAGTTTGCAGCGTGGAAGTCCATGAAGTTCAAAATCCCTGGAATTCTGCACATTTTTACCTCGAGATGTTTTTCTCAAGATAAAGTTTCTACGTCTGGTTTTAAAGTAGCTATTTCAGGGCCACCTTTACTAAAAAGGTAAAACAAAAATCTGTATATAAAGCACACTAGCTGTTCATGCCATAATATACACGTTTAGGGTATTTATTGTGATGCTGCATATGAACTAGTGCTCAGTCTGCTGTGCATTTTGGCATTTTTTCTGAATGTGACACCATGTTTTTTTGAAAATCCATATTACTCTGTAACGAATCAGTTGACTTAGTCTTAACAAGTCTGACCAAACATGTATTTCTCTCTGAGAAGCTGCGTGCTGTAGGGCAAGCTATAGAATACAGTTGCCTGTCTACATAACCTTACATGGAGCAAATCATATGTTTGAGATCCGATGGCCTTTGGCCAAATGTTAAAGCTATAACCAAGTCGGGCCCATTATTTTGTCTGTGTTTTACAAACCACGAAGGGCTGGACCAGGGACCTATAGTTTTAGACCGTCAATTACAGCAATGTGACTTTCAGTGACATCATTCTAACAATTACAGCGGCATGATGATAGGCTGTAGCTATATAGGATGTTTTAGAAAACTGGATCACTCACTAAGACAATTTTAGCATTTTTGGTTTCAAACGAATTGACCTAGAAAGTATGTCAGTCCAGCTTCTTGATCAAAGAAAAATATTCATCATTCATCATATTCTGCTTCTTATGCATACGCAAAAATAAATATGAATACATATTGCAGGATCACAGAGTTCAGGTCATTTGTCATGTTAATTGTGAGTTACGTTGGCTCATCTTCTTGAGTTGTGCTTCATCTGTCATTCCAATAAACACATTTTCCCTTTTCTATCCTGAGATCAAAAATGGTTATGTGGTTATGACTCGGCCCTTTCATTTAGCTGTCAATCATCTTTGCCTGCTTGTCAATTTTTTACACTGTATTTCTCAGGTTTCTTTGGATATGTTGGTGGAACTGAACTCTTTAAAGAACCAATGGGGAGCTGCTTCAACCACCACCACTGTGTAGCCCCCACCTGGAGGATGCAATGGCAGCCATTCTGCAGCAGTAAGCTCATCACACAGTAGCTAAGGTAGTGAAGAGGCAGAAGAGAATTCACCAATTAGATATAGGGGATGATTAGGAGGCCAGCTATGATAGGGCCACAGTGGGCTATTCAGCTAGGACATCGAGGCACCGCCCCTACTCTTTCGAAAGATGCCCAGGGGTCAGTGGGTCCCCAGGATTGGAGCTGAGAACCTCTGCATTGTTATTGGCTGATTGAGAGTCCATCCCAAAAACCCTCACCAACAGTGGCTCTCAATGAGTCAAGTTCCCCGTCCCTGGTACATATGTAGGCTGTAATTTGAATGGATGCAGGGGCATAACTTGAAATTCCGAGCCTCCTGACCAAATTTCACCTGGTCTCCCCTCTCCCCGCCCAATTTTAAGTGTAATTTTATGTATTCAAGGGCCACTGTAAGGTACAGGGCCCCCTGAATCCATCTACCCAAGGGAGAGCTGAAGCTCCCAGATCAGGAGAGGGGAACGCAGGAGATACAGGGAAACGCTGGTGGAGATAGATGTGGCATGGGATCGTGGGGAATATCAGGTGGGGGTGTGTGCAACTGGTGTGCAAAAGTAGCCAGAATGGAATGACAACAAAGCAGCAACCTGACAAGCACTCGTCCCCGCTTTTGCGGCCCCATGCCTCAGAGATTTGGCCGCCCCGTGGGGAAAAAAAAAATCAGCACACCACACCCCCTGAAGAGATGCTGGCTAATTTTTCCGCGCACCATTAGCCGTGCGCTATTCGCTGGTAGGCGGCCAGCGGGTGCTGAGTCCTCTGCCATCCCCCTTCCCTCCTGTTTTGGTTTTAATTCAGCCGGAGAAGCCGTTTGGCCACCGAGTCCATTCAGCCAGCACACAGCCTCCTTTTGTCACACTGACCACGGGGCCTGTTGCATTGACCACAGGGTAGGTCTGTCCACTGAAAAAAGAAGAGAAAAGCCATTATCTCAGGCTATAACTCTTTTCTGCCTTTACAAATGCTAGGCAAAGTCAATGATGTTAAGGGGCCCTTTTAATGTAAAATTAAAATTGACTGTTAAATTTGCTAAGAAATTAAATTAAATTAGGTTCAGAAACGATTCCGATTCTGAAACGATTTCTATGTTGATTCTAATTCCAGAACTTTGCTTCATTTTTCTTGTATAGTTTTTGCATATCTGTCATGTCCTGACCCTCCTGTTCCCCCCCTCACGTGGTCCTTATGGGCCGCACCTGATGCTTGTTGCCCCGTTTAAGTCTGTGTATATAAGTACCTCTTTGTCTCATCATCTCCAGTCCGATCGTTAATGTCGCTCCTGTCTGACCATGTCCTCTCATTTTGATCCCTCACAATCCTGTTTATTTTCAGTCTGTTTGTTTAGTTACAATTTAACAAAACCCCTTTTGTTCCATCCAAACTCCAGTCCTCGAGTCCATCGTCCCTTGTAACGTGACAATATCCCTCATATCTTGCCATTACTTGAGATATACATTCATTCATATACAATTATGTGCAAAATAATAGCACTCTAACATTACTTATGTGTTTAAGTACTGATTTTGGCAGAAATGATGATGCAACATGGGAACAAATTCATGACTAGATGTAGCAGAGTAATGGCCAAGCAACAGACTTAACAGACATGACATTCATGCTGCTAATTGGGGGTAATTGACTCATTTAATGAAAGGGGTGTGTTCGAATTAATAGCAGTGCAGAGATCAGTTGGGGAGGTCATTCAATATGTGAAGAAATGGGTGTCAATTATGGCCCTTATTTAAGGAAGGAAGGCAGTAGATGTTGTACCTGCTGGTTTTAGCCCTTGCTCAGTGAGTTAAATGGGTCATTCCAGACATTTCACTGAAAGAGAAAGAACTTTGATCAAAAGGTTGATCGGAGAGGGGAAACCATACAAAGAAGTGCAGAAAATAATTGGCTGCTCAGCCAGAAAGATCTCAAATGCTTTGAAATGGGAAAGAACCCGAAACACGTGGTAGAAAAAGGAATATTACCATCCGCCTAGATCATAGAATAACAAGAATGGCAAAGAAGCATCCAATGATCAGCTCCAGAGAGATCAAAGAAGATCTCCATTTACCTGTGAGTACTTCAACAATCAGAAGACGCCTATGTGAAGCAAGAAACCCTCGTAAAGTACCACTGCTGAAAAAAGAAAAGGCTACAGTTTGCCAAAGAACACACTGACTGGCTTAAAGAGAAGTGGCGCAATATTCTATGGACAGATGAGAACAAGATTGTTCTTATTGGGTCTAAAGGCCGCAGACAGTTTGTGAGACGAAACACTGAGTACAAGCCACAGTACACTGAAGACCGTAAAACATGGAGGTGCACGCATAATGGTTTGGGGATGTTTCTCATACTTTGGAGTGGGGCCCATTTATCGCATAACAGGCACCATGGACCAGTTTCAGAACCTAAAAATAATGGAAGAGGTCATGTTTCCTTATGCTGAGGAAGAAATGCCCTTAAAATGGGTATTTCAGCAGGACAACGACCCCAAACACACCAGCAAGTGGGCAACATCCTGGTTGCAGACCAAAAAGATTGATGTCATGAAGTGGCCAGTCCAATCCCCGGACCTCAATCCGACTGAGAATTTGGGGAGTGACCTCAACAATTCAGATTTTGATGCAAAACCCAAGAATGCAGGAGATCTGTGGAATGTAGTCCAGTCAGCTTGGGCTGCAATTTCTGTTTGCAGGTGTCAAATGTTAGTTGACTCCATGCCACACAGATGTAAAGCAGTGATCAGAAATAATGGTTATACAACTAAATATTAGTACAGTGCTTAAAGGAAAAACTAAATCTTCATTTCATTTTCAGTTTATAATGTAAATATTCCAGTTTGTAAATGAAAATGCAGACGCTGCTATTTTTTTTGAACAACCTAATATTCTTTTTCTTCATTTTCAGTAAAAGGAAAAAAAACAAAAAAAAAGAAAAGAAAAAATGTCTTTCATTTGGAATTGAATGTGCACGGCTCCCAGTACCTTTGTATATATGGAAATAAATGCTATTAGAAACATGGAACATTTCCTCTGTTGTTTTAAACACACTGCTATTATTTTGCACATAACTGTATATAGTTGGAAGTGAAGCTTAGGGTTAGCATGTAGGGTCAGGCATTGAGCCGTTGTCGTGGAGACATTTTCCTGGGGTATATGAGCCTTGCTCAAGGGCCCAATGGCCGTGTGGCTCTTCTGCACGTCCATTTTCCAACACCGCTACAACGATCCTCCTTCATGCTCGCTTCTCCAGTTGAGGATCCATGGCTTGTCTGTCTCACACAAGATTTCCTGTATGCATTCGTAGCAAAAGAATAACTGACACAATATTATTCGTCATGAACGAATTCAAGCAAAGATCTAATGGATAAGGCTGAGCGTAATGATCCACGTTGGAAAGAAAGTGCTGTTTTAGAATCATCGATCTGCTACTCATTTCCAGGGGAACCGCAGACTCATTGCTACTTGACCCATTAGTTAGGTGTAGGAGCACTAACCAGCGGGTTAATTGGCTGCAGCTTTTTCAGACAAGGAAAATTTGGAACTAAAAGTTCAGAAAAGGCTCTAGTTATGCGTGGTGTGGGTTTCTAAATTTATAGGTTTTCTACCAAGTTTATTTCAATTTCTTCTGTACGTCTTTACGTAAATGTAAAGTTACCTAAAGTATATTAGCACCATATATATATATATATATATATATATACACACACCCTGTTCCAAATTATTATGTAAATTCTATCTAAGTGTCACAAAAAATTAGATTTTTTGGTTTTCAGATATACTTATGGATGGCATTGTGTGTCCGGGCTCTTTGGATCACTGGAAGAAATTTTAGACACCTGTGAAAATTAGTTACCAGGTGTGCCCAATTAAAGGATAAACTACTTAAGAAGGACGTTCCACATTATTAAGCAGACCACAGCTAGCAACCAATAAGGGGAAGAAAAAGGATCTCGCTGCTGCCGAAAGCGTGAAATATGTCAGTGCCTTGGATGAGGTATGAAAACAATAGACATTTCACGAAAACTTAAGCATGATCATCGCACTATTATGAGATTTGTGGCTGATTCAGAGCACAGATGGGTTCGTGCAGATAAAGGCAAATTGAGGAAGATTTCTGCCAGATTCATGCATCGGATC
>JABFEB020000043.1:5799481-5813392 GCA_019775895.2 Stomatorhinus ivindoensis
CTTCTGCACCCCAGCTTGCCATGCGAGGCCCACCAGGACCGATGGGTCTCACAGGCAGGTCCGGGCCGGTGGTGAGTTACCCGTTCCCTCCATCCACACACACACACACACACACACTTTTCTCAGTCCTCTTCTTGTTCGCTTTTTTCTGGTTATCCATCTCAACCCACATTCCATTGTTCTTCTACAGCGTACCTACGCTAATACCTTGATTAGCGGCCAAGCTACCTTGTTGTGACTCTAAACAACAATGAATAAATTCTAGTAGCATGTTTTCTCCCTTCCATTTTCTCTTAAGCCTGACATCGCTATCAACAATTACTGTTGATAGTTAAAATAGTTTGAGTTTTTATGGCTGAAAGAGTTGAATAACCATTTTAATATGAGTTACCCATGGCTGCTTTCCATTATATATTGGGTGATATTAATCCAGAAATGCTTTATAATCTTAATTGCAAAAACAAGGTTCTGTCTTTGATGTTACGTTCCCAGATGCACATAAAATCATCTGGATAACCAGTTAGCATGAGATGTTTGGACAGAAGAGTTAAACAGTTCATTACTTTTTCAGCTGTTTAAATTGTCTGTTTGGCCCCGCAGTTTTTGATTTAATAACTTGCAATGAATGTCTTATACAAATGAGAGAACAAACAAATAGCTTCTATAGCACTGATATATAATAACACCTAATTACCCAAATGGCAGTTAGCATTTATATTGAGAATAGGAAATTATTGCAGCCTTGTTTGATAAGTGATAGCTGGACAGATCGTGCCAGAAGTGTTTATGGCGTCAATTAATGGAATTCATTGAATCACTGCCAGCCTGCTGAATGTCGCCCCCTGCTGTCTGCCTGTGCCAGTACATTACTCACACGATGCTTGCTGTCAATGTGACTATCGGGAGGATTGGTGCTTGGATTTGAGTTTCCGGTGGAGAATAAAGGGTTGCGTGGGCCCCTGCTGTAATGTATGCGTGGTAGAAAGCTGGAACAGAGTTATATTCTGGCGGTGCTTCTGAAAGGAGATGGGGCTGAATCCCAGGATGGCTTCTGCTGCTCTGAACTTCAGCAGACTTCTGAAGCTGGGCCTTCTTCTCTTGGGCTTAGGGTGGCCCTGGATCTCCTGGCCTCAAAGGGGACAGCGGCGATCATGGAGCCCCGGTGAGTCTCAGGCACCCATAGTCCTCAATCTTCACATAATATAAGTAATTTTCATTGGTTATTACTCTATGAATATTTCACATACTGTGTATCATGGCTATTATGGAAGCAGGGTCTGTCATCACCACCACTGACCAATCGCATGATGTTAAACACGTGATATCATTTAGGGTCCAAGGGGAACCCAAGGTCCACCAGGACAACTTGGAAAAGCTGGAAAGAGGGTACGTCGATTTTGCTGTCCTTCTTTTTTACTTATTTTGGCCGTCTGGTCTAGTATTCGACATTAAGCCTTGCTTTTTCAGCGATTCCCAGCTATTGCTGATGGGAAATGAGTGCCTAAATAAAAATAATCCTTCCTGTGTAATTCTTCGTTAATCACGCCCACGAGGGACACTGATTCAAAGCTCAAGAACCTCTTTGGTTCTGCTGTGACGTCAGCTGGCTCACCCTACACCCAATTTGTCATCGTAAACATCTTGACACGTGTGTTGATGAAAATCTAGTACTCATGCACCCTTCATCTTTTATTAGTGATAATAGGAACAGAATTCTACTGTCTATGCTTCGATGACTCACAGCTCATTTACTTAAAAAGATCGTCACACTTTGCTTTGTGTCTCAATTTCTTACATTTGCCAAAAGGGTCGGTCTGGAGCCGACGGGGCCAGAGGAATGCCAGGAGAATCGGGAGGGAAGGTAGGATGGATCCTTTTACGAAAGTGCATACCTAACGTCCTGTGACTTCCTGCATGGATTATACCAAATTGTAGATAAGGGCAATACCACGAACAGTATTGCTGGTTAATAATTTGTTTACTTTTTTACTTTATTTGTGTTGGTACTCAATATGATCCATAACTTCTATCATGCCTACTTTAGAATCAGTGTTATTTATGGTAACAGACCACGTGTGATGGGCTTATTAATTTGAATGTTAACATTTCTCTGCATCTCACAGGGAGACAGAGGGTTTGACGGACTTCCAGGCCTGCCTGGAGAGAAGGGACACAGGGTGAGTGAAGGATTTTACTTGTCAGAAACGCATGGGGCAGTAGGCTTGTGCTATTGATTAGCGCAGACACTCTGAAGTCTGTGAGGTGGCAGCCTTTGGCTTTGCAGGTATGGTGAGTATTCTCAAGGTGCTTCCAAACAGGTATGGTGAGTATTCTCAAGGTGCTTCCAAACAGGTATGGTAAATATTCTCAAGGTGAATCCAAACAGGTATGGTGAGTATTCTCAAGGTGAAACAGATAACGGTCACTTCCGGTGCCTGGTTTTTGAGCGCAGTGATGAATCCCCCCCTGATTTGATGTAAGGTGGTTTTTATTTGGTCTGAAGGCAGCATTGAAATTCCCCTCACCAGACTCCGCCTACCTTCAGTTCCTGTAAATTAGAAGAGACAATTTAATAGGCCAGATGTGTGGCAGGGCAGGCTGAGAGGTTTACTTTTCCCTCTCTATGAAAGCAGTTAGCTTCCAATGAGAAGAATTACAAAATACTCATTTCAGCGGGAAATACGTCATTTGTTTATTGGGGTACCACTGTGTTTCTTAGGGAATTTGAAAGAAATGGCAAAATAAAACACATGAGGTTTTGCTTGTGGCCCTCGGTTAGATTAGGAGTACGACATAAGGATGGATCAATGAGGTAGAGTTTGGCATCGAGAGCAGATCTGGTGTCTCCAATAAGAACTCATTACAAATTTTAAGGGTTTGAAGGTAAACAATGGAACATCTGTGGGACAATTCAGAGTGGGGTTATTTACTGTATTATGCATAGATATATTTTGGGCCAGTTGTCCACAACTACGATCCCGCACGCCAACAGATCTGGTTCTTCTAAGAAAGTCGGCACTAAGTGTATGACAGTTTCATTTAGGGTTACTGAGAGCTGGGTTAGCCTTCAAAGCCAGGCGTTTATTGTCATCAGATGGAGATTCTAAGCGGTGGCATAGAAATTAAAGTTATCTATCAAAAATGGGCGGCTTGGAATAAGTGTTTATATGCTTATGAATTTACGCTGATGGATTCCATTCAGCACAGTCCACAAAAACCATCATCTTAAGCTCTGACTGTTCTTATCTCATTATCCGTTGAAGCAATGTTAGTGTTTTTTAGAGCAGACATAAATCACAGAGTCTTATCTTGGAACTGCGTCTACACACACATACATCACAAATCCTGTTTCCAAAAAGACCAATTGAAGAGGCCAGTTGAACGTCTGCTTTTCTTCTCATTGATACAAAGGAACCAGAGGGTGTTATTTGAACTATGGTGTGATGAGACCTGCTCATTCACAGCTGGCTGCGTTCACGTCAGGGATGGCTTCGTTTATGCCTGCGAAGGATGTCATTCGGCTCATTACTGCCAGCTTGCCGGGTGGGGGCTCCTTTAGAATTTAGGTGCAGCAAGGCACCATCCTGGGTTTCATTTAAATTGGTAGCGTAGTCGCCGCCAGTATCCCTTTGAAATAGCCTGGAGGGAAGAGGACCCAGCGCGGGCCTTGCTAAATTTAGGGTTGGATCTTTCTGGGGGGGGGGGCGTTCAGATCATAGGAAAGATATTTTAAGCCACTGCATTGGGTTCCTAATCCTGGGTAATTGCATGGCACAACTCAACAACTCTGCCCAACGAGACTTTCAAGAGGGGTGAGTTAAAATAGAGGTTATGATCTTAAATGACACCGTAAGCTTAATCTGGTAGAAATGGTAATCATGCATTTCTCTCTCTCTCTCTCTCTCTCTCTCTCTCGTCCTGGGCCTGACAGGGGGAGACTGGTCCTCCTGGCCCCCCTGGATCTTCTGGAGATGACGGACAGAGAGTGAGTGCAGATCCCGCCTCAGACGGCCCATATGTGATAATCCGAGCCGTGTGTGTTTTGCGGCTGATGTTGTTCTTTGCATCTGCAGGGGGAAGATGGAGAGATTGGGCCCAGGGGTCTTGCAGGAGACAGTGTAAGGGCTTCCTTAACTACATTTTCAGCCCATGCTTAGCCACAGTATGTAGCTTAACCCAACTGTCTTCTAGACAAACACAGTCTCACTTACTATTAAGGCAAACAAAGATGCATTGCTGTTCATTCATTTTGTTACACACCATTATGTTTACACATCTTCCTTAGCAAAGAAAAAAAACAATAAGGAAAGTCAATCAATAATTCATTTGAGATTTGAAATAGGCAACGTGCTGCCAGACTGGTGAAATAATTTTCCCATTTTGTGATTTTAAGCGAATGCATTGGAGTTGCCTCACATTTCATTGTGGAACATAACCATCCCAGTGAAATAGTGGAACCTTTTTGCTATTGCAGCTTCATTGCCACTAGAGGGCGCATTTGTGCAATTGCAGAGTTTGTCTATTCCATTGCTGCAGGCTGCACCTTTCATTCACGTCTCTCCTGTTTTTGAATTTTTTTTTATTTTTAATATGAGCTTTTTGTTTCTTTGCCAGGGTCCAAGAGGCCTGCTTGGTCCCAGAGGTTCAGCTGGTCCTCCCGGACAGCCTGTATGAATTTTCAAGTATCTTTCATTACAGTATTATTTTACCCGACTGGAGACAGCATATGTAGTGATGTATTCTGTCTGTTTCCATAGGGTATTGGTGGTGTAGATGGTCCTGCTGGTCCGAAAGGAAACATGGTATGAATGCATATTATTCTGGTATAAGTACATATTGAAAGGTACGGTCTGAAATGGCGTGTGCCATTTGCGAATTCCAAAGTCTTTCTTTGCGATGACGCAGGCATCCTGTTCTGAATAATTTTGTGATTAGTGCCAGTTCACGTCCTCTGCAAGTAGCTCCGCAGTCTTTAAGCAGGGGACACCTTTCAATGAATTGGTGTCAGCTCTCGATGAGAGTCCCTGGTGTCCTACCACTGGGTAGAAAGCCACGAAACAGCAGACCACGAGCGCTGTGGGTAGTAGGTGCCATAATGGATTATGAGCTGGAATTTTGGCCAAATTGTTTCAGTTCCAAAACCCAGAATGTTCAGTGGAGGTTACATTATTATAAAATAAACACCAGATGTGACCCTGCTTCACGGATCCCAGCGGATCCTCAGAATTTTCCTCACTGAACCAGAACTGCTGTAATAATTAACCTGCTGTATAAGGGGACAATTTGCCAATTGTGGATGGTGCTTTAGATTAAAAGCGCGGTGATCTGACAAGCAGCAGCCTCTCCGATGCAAAAGCATCACTTAAGTTTATGATCAGTTGGGGGATATTTACCAACAGCAGATCTGATGAACAGTATAAGGTGTAAAGGTCTGATCTTTTTTTTAAGGGTCCTAATGGAGAACCTGGGCCTCCTGGTCAGCAAGGAATCCCTGGAACTCAGGTGAGAATCACGCGTGTAGAACCTTGGCTTCCCGCTGAGTGTTTAGATGATGGTTTGTGGGTTCATTCCCACTTTTCCTCCAGGCCTCCTGTGTGCTAAATTGGAGCACATGGAATTTCTTGGAGTGGATGGAGCTCCTGTCACTGAAAAAAGTGTGCGTGTGGGGGGGGGGGGGGGAGCTCAGCTAAAAGCATGTTATTCATGCATCTGAAATTCCAGTAGCGAAGGCTGCCCTTAGAGGGCTGGGGGGGATCAGGTTACCCGGCGTGCCCCCCTGTCTGCCGCGGTGAAACAGAACGGACACAAAGCACAATCGCCACTTTGTGAATCGCAGCCCCCCCAACCCCTCCCATCCCTCGAGTAGGTCACAACCCCCAACTCGATTCGCTCCTGTCCCAAATTCATGTGTCGGCGTGCACAGCGTTGACTCTTCTCTGCCTTCCTTTGCTCTGCAGGGTCTCCCTGGTCCTCAAGGGCCCATTGGTCCCCCAGGTGAAAAAGTGAGTCCTTGACTTTCCCTCAGACTTCAGTTTTTCCTTCAACTTCTCACCATCTGCAGGCTGATGACTTTAACTACTTGTCGTTTTTTAAGTTCTTGGCCATAAACTACGGCCAAATATCTGCATAAACACACAGATCCGTATATGCGGTCACACGCACGCACATGCATGCTAAAAGCTAAGCTAGATGACAGCGCACGTGTTTTTAGTCTACAGTTTTTAGACAGTTGAAGTGGTCAGGGATGACCTTCCTTCTCGTAACTTTAATCTAGCCTCAGATCTATGTTATTGTACGGCATCGTTCTCCACTCTGCTGAAGCGTCGAAGATTTACTCGTCCTCAGGGTGAACATGAGAAGCGTCCGGCTTTGACCTTTGACCCTTTGCTGTTTCCTTTTCCTGTGTCCAGGGCCCCCTGGGCAAGCAAGGTCTGGCTGGCCTGGCGGGAGCCGACGGTCCCCCCGTAAGTGGGCTGACACCTTAAACACTGCTGGGCACAAAACCCAGAATGGTGAAAACAGCAGCTGTGGAATAAGGGTATTAAAGAAAATGCAGATCAATATGGACCCGGGACGGGGAGGTTGGGGCGCAGCTCCTTCATACTAAAAGATCCATCTTCATCATGTTCGCTCCCCCTGTACAATAATCGCCATCCTGATTCCAATCTCGTGCCTCGATCTGCTCCTGATTTGAACTTTGGTTTGCCTAGAAAATTACTGCTAATGAAGCAGACAGTTTTCCTTCTTGTGCATTTATAGCCCTACAAAAAATATCACTTGGTTAAAGCATATAAATCTGGAATATCTTCCTGCTCCTATCCGGAGTCTCCAAATGCATGCTCTCTACTCTCCTCTGAATAAATCATTGTGTTTGTAGGGACACCCGGGAAAAGAAGGACCACCAGGCGAGAAGGGGTCTGTGGTGAGTGATTTGTGCGTAGCGTCTGCCAGCAGGACGTCACGAACGGAACTGACTGTGCCTGATGGCTAATGGAGGCCCTTAGCGGCTAAAAGCAGATGTTAGCGCTCTTGGTGTCAGCTGGTGGGTGCATTATCAAAACCACCGTGTCAGAGACCTGGGAAGTTGCAAAAGAAAGGCCTCTCCCAATAGGACGGATTCCTCAACACATTGTGGGAGAAGAGCAATTGGTCCGGCTTAATCAGACATTTTGAGGGAACCAATGAGATTGAGCCAATAGAAAGTCGGCAAAATTTTGCGCCTCCTTTTCTGATCACTGTGTGGTGTTTATTTTAAGGGACATGGTGGTCCTCACGGTCCCATTGGCTACCCAGGCCCCCGTGGAGTGAAGGTATGGCATCTCCGACTTTACTGTCCACATGACTTTAGTCTGTCTTCTTCCATGACTAACCTGCATCTTCTCTTTGCGATAGGGTGCTGATGGCATCCGCGGGCTCAAGGGCCACAAGGGAGAGAAGGTAACGATTCCCGTGTTCTGTAGTGCTGGCTCCCAGTAACCATCCCATAGTCGGCGAAGAGACGCGCGGAGAATTGTTTGAGTAGGAGTCGGTGTCGCTCCACGAAAGGTTTCACGGCATTAGCTGCTTATGCTTACGGTGACAGAACTGCGGCCCACCTTCCTTTGGAGGGCCGGCCGTATCATTATTTCCGCTTGGCTCCCAGATGTGCCCCATGGGACATTTTCCCGGGGAGTGTGAAGCTCTTGTAATCACATTTTTTGAGTTGGTGGCGAGGGGGGGACTAGGGGGAGAAGGTCCTGGCTTTGGGGATCGGCGTTCGCCTTATGTTAGCGGTTAGCGCTGTATGTTGCACACACACCGCACTAGGGGCCAAACCACCTGATTCCCATGAGCCCTTGCTCTTCCGGCCCATTCCTGTGGTTTCCCTTTAGCCTATGACCTGATTCGGGCGCCTTTATTCACGGTACCCTTCTGGTTTTGTAAACGGTGCCTTTCGGGGCAGGAACAAAACAAGCCCGACATCCTTCCTGTTGACTCGTACATTCGCTGACGGGGAAGACAGCAGCTTCCAATGTCGCCGTGAGCGAAACGTAAGGACTTCAGCCCTGCTGGCAGACTGAGTTCGGTCCCATTACATTTAGTTATGTGGGTCTCCAAGCAGAAAAGCAGCATGTTTCAAAGTGATAAAGGGGCAATTTAACTATCAATAGATGAACTGGACTCTTAGGTCTGGTTGGTCAGGGTTGCTTTTTGCCAAAGCTGTCCCCAGTCCAAATATCTGTTGCATTGCTAGGTATTTAAAATCTGCATTTTCCAGGTCTCCCGAGTCTCACGCACTGACTGTGAGACAAACACTCCACCTCTAACGGATATAATCTCACTCCAAACTTCTGATGAAACTTCAGGGCCCTGTTTTTTTACACTAGAGTCACACTTCTCTAGACCAGTCAGATCTTTATTATTGTTGTGCAGTTATTTTTAGTTATGAATACATTTTCTGAGTATATGTTTATTACAGTATTGAACTATACCATATTTGTTGAGGGCCCGTTTGATTATCATTACATCAGAGTCAGGTCAGCCATAAGTTGCAGTGTGCATTCTCCATAGATAATGTTTTTTGGCAGAAACATTCTGCGCTTTGATTTTTGTCAGATCGTGCATTTAAAAAGCAGCCTGAAAGCACTGTGTTTACATGGATATTCATATGCATTGATCTTTGCAGCATCGTGACATCTTTCCAAACGCGATTTCTTGCCTGTCAATCCTTTGCTTCAGGCGTCTCCACCCATAGTAAGCGGTGTTCACACATGGTGCCTTTCTGCAAGACGGCGATGAGTCACTGAACTTAAGGGAAACCTGCTACAGTCAGCGAGTGGGGACGGTGGGCGGGGGGAAGAGCAAACTCCGGAAATGCACTGGAGCAGGTCCTGGATGGACCAGGAGGCAGCTGACCTCCTGTCGAATGAAAGATGGAGGAGGTGTTCCACGAAGTAGAATTTCTTGCTTAGCCGGATAACTTGTTGGATTTAAGGGAGCCTGTGGTTGCTTCCTGCCCCCCCCAGAGAGATCTTACGGTCAACATTGCATTTATGCTGGAGCGTTTTAGTTGAGATTAATGACTGAGGCTGGGGTCTCTTCTCACTTCCAGAGATGTTATCGCTGTATAAATTTATACACTTTTATTTATGTCTGCCTGTACATGTTTTGCATTAATTATTCTCTTAATTACTCAATTACTCTAACCAATTTGACATTGGATTTTTAAAATTTATATTACAGAAAACTGTGCTACTTTGAATCCAGTATTTAGTTGGTTATATAGAATAATTTATACCTAATTTACTTAATTGGATTGCTTAAAAAACAGTAGCTATAAAAATCAGCTTATATATAATCTCCTGGCACTTGCGCCCTGTTTTAGAGGATAAAATAATAATTGAGTTTTAGAAATTTATCTGTATGCAGTTACTAAGTTCTCTAAATGTAAGGCAGTGATTGCAGATAATGCGACAAGATCAGGCGTACGTTATTCAGTGTAAGAGCTTGACCAAGTGCCTTGCTTAACCTTGTCCTGAGAAAGAAAACGTGGTTTTGTCTGTTTCCTTGCCATTCCTTTATTGGGTGTAATCTGAGTCTTCACCAGCAGGTGGCAGTTTCACTTCCCTTTTGGATTCTCAATAGTGTATCCCCTTTTGATGCATTTTTCATCTAAATATCTTCTTTGCCCTTTAAGTCCATCTCAGAATCATTAAAGGATTTTTATTGTTTTATCCATTCTCCCTGAGAAATTCAAATCTTTCTTAAGCAGTTGAAACATTTTCCTTGGTTGTTGTTCATACCATCCAGAGGTCAGTATTGAGTCACAGAAAGAGTAACATTAATATCCTCTCTTCAATCTGGAACGTCAGGCATTTTGCAGCAAAGTAGGGTCTCATGTTTTAATTTATGTTGTTTCACATAATTTAACTACTACTCAATTTTTTGCAAGATATTTTTTTTACCTAATAATGTGCACTTTTGTGCTATGCATTTGCTATTAATTTGTCTAAGTGCTGTGATGTTCCTTTGGTGGAGAACAGAGAACGGTCCCGCTTGATCTGTGTCTCCTTTCTTGGTTTTAGGGAGAGGATGGGTTCCCTGGTTTCAAGGGCGACATGGGCCTCAAGGGCGATCGGGTAAAACCCCCAAACGTCTAAAACACCACAGCTCTGCTGTGTGCTCAGTATGCATGAACTTAGCGTTGTTACAGAAATACAGCCATTTAACCTCAAGGTGGGGTTTCACTTGACGGGGAAATCCAGAGAAGCACAGTGATATTGTCAGGCCATCAAAATTTTCCAGGCCTTAACATGCATTCAAAGACAATTATATTCCGTATATTACAAGCTAAGAAATACGTTTGTTTCACAGTTTCATTTGCTTACAAACAATGTGGCAGACACTAGTAATCTATCTGACCCAAGTTCTGCATGGAGTTGGACATGAACTCTAATCATGTAGCAGCAGGCAAACTCCAGACATGAAATAAGGTTTGTTCTTGGTTTAGTTGCATCCACCATAGTATGAATGAAATGATCACATTGTGATGTATAAGTGGCACATATAACTCACAGCTTTCAGTTGACCCTCTTAATGGGACACTGCATGTCACGTCCTTGTGATGCTTTTGTGCAGGGTGAGAATGGTGTTCTGGGACATCGAGGCGAAGATGGTCCGGAGGGCCCTAAAGGTCGCTCGGGCCCTACCGGGGACACTGGGCCAGTGGGTTTGGCTGGAGAGAAGGTACATTTTGGAACCTCTATCTGTTTATCAGATCTTGAATGTGGAGCCCATCTGTTTCCAAACACAGTGCATTATTACCAATCAAATTAGCCTTCAGCTGGTCTGGACAAAAGAATGTTAATAGATATGTTATTGAGCAGTTGTTGTTACATTACAAACCACATCAGCTGTTTTCTTGGGTAATGAATATGTTCAAAAGACAAATTTAACACATTTAAATTGTTATTTAAATTCTTAAATATTCTTTGTTAGGTATTATTGAAAAATATGTGTTTTTCAGGGAAAACTGGGTGTTCCAGGATTGCCCGGCTACCCAGGAAGACAAGGGCCGAAGGTAAGCAGATGCAATTAGCCAGTGCATGAATGAAATAGCTGTTAAATTAATTACCTTTTAGCACAGATAAACACATTTCTGTGTTCCAAAAATGAACCATAAATGGGTAAATTGTACTGTACATAATTCATTTAAACGTAACAAATTTTATAACGTATAATTAATTCACCTTATCAAAAGAATAATTCATGATGATTGTTGTTATCATGGACTGTGTGATTTGGAGTCCTGTAGAGGTCATTTTGGAGTCCTGTAGAGGTGACTTTGGAGTCCTTTAGAGGTGACTTTTTCTTCTCAGCTCAGTTGTGATAACACTGCTCAGAGGTGACTGGCTGGCACCTTCAGAAAGAGCCACCGAGTTTCACGATGCTGGAAGAACGATAGGTAGCCATTATCAGTTTGCTAAATAAATAAGCAGGTCCTTGTGGATCTCTCTGTAGTGCAGTCTGGCCACGCTGTGGGGCAGCTTAGGAACGGTGGCCCTGATGTGACCTTAAAAGGCTCCGGTTCTCGGTCAGAGCCACAGGCCACAGGATTGTTGAGGATGGTCAGCCAAAACCACTGGGGCGTTTTTATGGAACAGATTAGCCCCGTAACTGAACACTTTGGTTCGAGTTAGGGTGTAGGCTGAGCTCTGGTTACCCAGATATTCACCCCTGGTCGTCGGAAGCCATCGGTTGGCAAATTTTGTATCTCTTGCAACACCAAAAAGGGTTTAAGTCATATTGAGAACTATTCAAGAATCAGATGGATTGTGTGAGGATAGAGCAGAAGCTTGTTGGACTGGACTGCAATGAAAATCTTTATGCATTAGTGTAAAATGTACATTTGACATACTCCATTGGTTGAATTAATCTGGTATGTTTAGTTTCTGTAAGCCAGCACTTACAGCACGCTTGCAGAGGATACTGTAAAAACACCAAGAATGATATATTTGCATGGAAGCCATTCAGCTGATAGATACAATTAATCAAGATTATAGCCTTTATTTACTATTCATTGACTGTGTTTATTGATGGTTATATTACTACAGCCTGTAGGGCATCCTCCTGTCCACTAGAGGGTGCTGCTTTTTGTCTTGGTTTCTGCATGTTTCTAGGCATTAACAACTAGCTAGTGTATGGTGTATTGTGATCATTCTTGAAGTGGCTTTTATTGTTTCAGTTTTTCTTTGTCAGAATAAATTACATACTCGATATAGTGACCCTTAACCTGCATGTCCACTTGTCCCTTTGTTGTGTTCACTCCAGTTCGACACAGCCATGCTGTTATTGGTCTCCTTGCTTTGTCCTGTGTTCACTTGACCTCTCTAGATACTTAACCTTTCCTTTCTGGCTTCAGCCTTCCAGGCCATGCGCTAGTCGCTCGTCGGTTGCTTCAGGCCTGGCAGTTATGCAACGTCTGAGGCTCAATCTGGGAAATAATTTCTTGCCGTAAGCGGAATGCCAAACTTCTAGTGATCGGCAGGCATGACCAAGTATATATTGCTGTACCCAGGAGCCAAGTGTCGAGTAGGAGAGGCAATATCAAGTGGGAGGGGAAATGTTTAATAGGAGGGGTTTATCACAAGGGGTAGGAGGGGTTTATAACGAGGGTTAGGGTATCAGATGATAACAGGCCCCTTGTTATACACCCCTCTCCCATTGTCCCTCCTGCTCAACATTGCCCCTCCCACTCAACATTGCCCCTCCCACTCAACATTCGGTTCCTGGCTGCAGGGATACGCCTCTTGGCGTGACTAGTCAAGACGGAGGACTGACCATGGCAGAATCCATGCAATAATCTGTCATTACCTGCTGAAGAGGTAAAGGCTGTAATTTGGATCAGAGACTGTATTTCCGATGTGCAAAAACTCAGAGCAAGTTTTGTTTGTCAAGAGGTTAGCAAGCAGTGAAGCAGAACTATCAATGAGAATAACTGATTAATAAAGAGTACATGTATGTAGGACTCTTGGAACGTAATTAGGGTTATTGTTTCGTGGAGCAGAATGGTGAGGAGATTGGAATCCTAGTTGACTGTTATATAAGCATCCCCTAGAGGGCGTAATGGGCACCGTCAGCTTGGCCAACCTGCAGATGATTGAAAAAGTTAGTGCTTGGATAAATTTCAAAGGAGCGTGTGCTTTACCCACAATGCTCCTGGGTGGGAGACTTGAAGCAGTGTGCACAGCTGAGTGTAATAGATAGCGGCTGGCAGGGTATGCGGTTGACGCTGATCGCTATAGACAATGACTGAAAGTAAACAGAAAACAGGACACTTGCATTCATGTGAAAACATTTAACTGATGACTTTAATGCTTTTCTCATGCAATCCGGATTGGAAAAACGCCGGTAAGCTGTTTTCGGAATTGTTGCAATCATGACTGAACGACCTTAATTTGTATCACCGTCAGCCAATTGACCTTATAACAATAAAAGAACTCTTTTCCATCACTACAGTCTTTTTGTGTGAACAAATTTGCAGTGATGTGCTCCTGGTTGTCTGCAGGGGATGTACATTGTAACTGTATTAATTTTATTTTTTTGTTATGAATTTAGAAATGCCATTGTGTTTATTTTCAGATGCATGGGGGGCACCTACCTCTTTTATACAAATGATTAATGATTAAATGTGCTCCACTTTTGAGGTTCTGGGTGTCTCTCACTCAAAATTAAGTGACCCTACCCTATTTCCTCTCTTGGTCACTCATTGCTTTGCGAGTGCTCATAGAGACAGACACACTGATGTGGGAGTGCTCATAGAGACAGACACACTGATGTGGGAGTGCTCATAGAGACAGACACACTGATGTGGGAGTGCTCATAGAGACAGACACACTGATGTGGGAGTGCTCATAGAGACAGACACACTGA
>JABFEB020000043.1:5833449-5849141 GCA_019775895.2 Stomatorhinus ivindoensis
CTCACCTATTCCTGCCCCCCCCCCCCCCCCACCCAGTGACTTTGCCCCTGATAGTCTCTGAAATGCCCCTCTGGTGAACCTCGGCTGATGGCTGTTACTCCCCCCGCAGGGCCCCAAAGGGGAGAGGGGAGAGAAGGGTGAGGCGGGCCCTCCCGGTGCTGCTGGGCCTGCTGGTCCCAAAGGCCCCCCCGGAGATGACGGTCCCAAGGGCAACCCGGTAAGTCCCTACAAAAACTCCCCCTCTGTAACTGGGTCAAGTGATGTCACACGTTCCAAGGCTACGAGAAGGAATGACGTCGATGGGATGAGAATAACGAGGATTTTCTGCCTGCATACCGATCTCTGATTGTTCATTTTGACTTTAGGGTCCAGTTGGATTTCCTGGAGACCCCGGTCCCCCTGGTGAGCCAGGTGTTGCTGTAAGTTAAAAAAAGAAAAAGATGAACTTACTCACTGCCTTATGTCATAGTTATTATTTACTTAATTTAGGAATCAATCTGCTATTCAGCACAAAGCAATATACAAGTAAACTGATGTGTTCTAGTATATGAAGTTATTAGTAAGTTTCTCTCTGGATTATTGAATACTACTTTGCTTAAAAGCGAAATTGATTATAATGTGTGTGTAAGTTCTGGGCCTTTTTATCCGACGGCTGTAAAATCATCACGATATAGTGAGTGCAGAATGACCACAATAAATCTATTTAGCTGTACCAAGTGTTACGCATATTGTCCTGGTGTAAACAAATGTCGGTTTAGTTGTCACCCCTCATAGTTCACTAGGAAACAGGGCGGTGCGATCATCTGAGTGCTGCATTTTCTACATGTCCAGGGTATCGACGGATTGGGTGGTGAGAAGGGGGAAGACGGAGAAGCTGGTCAGCCTGTGAGTGTATTCCCGTTCTGCTTTAATCACTGGGGAAAAGGCGTACCAGTGTTTACATCACCCTACAGCACATTCTAATTACCGTCTCTTCATTTTGTATCCAACTTGATTGTTTTTATCATCTCTAGCTATAAGAGTTTTGCTAATGCTTTGCATTTATTGAATTCTGTTGAACTCTTAAAAACAGGAGCATGTTTTTGATATCACACGGCATAGCTACTTCCCGCCGTTTAGTGTGTGGTTTTGATTTGTATTTACGGACAGTAATGCGAGCACCGCTTACATCTGTGAGTGAAATTGTGCCATCATTCTTTCTGCAGCATTGATCTGTATACTTAATTCCCCCACCTGACATTCCGGAACATAGCCAGAGCCAGTGTAATTATAATTAAGTAGCTTAATAACTCAAGGAAGTTTACGCTAGCATTTCTTGTTACCAAGTCCTAATGCCAGTTCATTGTTTGGCGCTCTGCACTATTCCTGTGCTTCTTTGTACATGTTGGATGCCTGCGGTATCCGATTATCAGGATGCTCTGCACACGATGCCGTACAAACTTCCCCCTTGTGTGTTGACGTTACTCTCACAGAGCGAATACCCTATGCCATGTCGCAGCAGGTATTGCTGTGTGCTCTTGTGCTCTTATTTGCTCCAAAAAATCGATGCCTTTATTTACCGTAATTAGCTGCCTTATTAAGAAAGACCATGTTACACATACGTTATACGTGTTATTTGCTTTACAGCTACAGTACTGCACATGGCCACAGTGTCAAAGATGGAGCATAATCGATATGCCAGCCAGGTTTAATAATACCATTTTTTTTGCTCTGAATTTGTTATTCGTAGCCTTTTTAATTGCTAACATTGTATGGAGCCTCGTATTTCAAACTACAGATGTGGCCCTGAGCAAATTTCAATTCAGCGCCTCTTACAGGACAATATGCCAGCAAAGTGCAATGCGGCTGCCACTTGCCTGAAGCTAAACTTTCCGACTGTCATAAACTGTGAAGAACATGATTTTCATATACATTAAGGCAGTCCCGCCCTGTGCTGTTCCCCTTAAATATAGATTTAGCATCCTATTGGCAGAACAGTTGTGTGACTATGCTGTGATCCAGCTTTCTTTGTTGTGCCGTAGGGTCCATCTGGTCCTTCTGGGGAAGCAGGGCCACCTGGCCCTCCTGGAAAGAGGGTGAGTATCCCTGAGGGTCAATTCAGAACCCCTCACCAGTCTCCATTGTAGGTGTTACATTATACTGAACATTATACAATTGAACATTATACTGTTAAGTCATTGTTTATCAGACACGTTTAGCCAAAGCCACACATACAATACAGGAAGCAGCGTCAGACTGGAGCAGCTGGGAGTTGAGGGCCTTGCTCAAGGGCCTAATGGTGAAATCACTCTGCTGACTGTGGGATTTGAACCAACGACCTTTGGATAACATGCAGAAAATCCTAACCTGCTGAGCCACACACAAAATGACATAAAATGTCCACTACATCATATCTAAGTGGTCCATCCACTCATCAGTTGATCCATCCTCCAAAACCGCTTACCTTGTGCAGGGTCACACCAAGCCAGTGGCTGGAGGACACCCTTGACAGCATGCCAGTCATGCACCGGGATCTCACACTCGCACACGGGCAATCACACAGTACGTGATGCTAGTCTTAATAATCATAATATAAAATGTAGGATATTACTTGTAAAGTTCATCAGTTGGGTTTATTTGAAACAGTAAAACATCTTCAGTATTGCTCCTTATTTTTGAATATAAAGCACTTAAAAAAATAGTCTGAATACTTACCATTTCAATTTAAATTTCATAATCTTCTGTAAAAAATCGAGCAGGATAAAGTGATCATCAAGACTTGTATATAGAATTCATTCAGCTGAGTAGTGCCAAGGCGTGATGGCTTTTCATTACGAGAGCGAGCGGACCGGCCTTGGAGACTTAGAACGGCTGCAGCATGAAACGACTCACGAATATGAAGGTAATTCAAAAGCACGGAACGAAAATAAAAAAAACTGGGTTCCTGATATTAAATCTACGCGTGAAATTGAAAACGCACTAAAAAGACAAAGCGTCTCTCCCAAACTCATTTACATCATCTGGGTGTGAGCGTACTCAGGATGGCATACAGAGATCATTTCCTAATAGAATATTGATCGGGGATGGCTGAGTGACAGTAATGTAAAAGCCATGACCCCCTCCACGACAGAGAGGAGAAATAAAGTCTTCAATTTCGGAACCGGTACCCTGAGCCGTCATCTGCCGGAGAGAAGAAAAAAAAAAGCGTTTGTATCTTCAGGTAAAATCACATTACACTGCTGGCGTTGATGAAAGCAATAGTTCCTGTTTCACCGTGATCTTATTTGGAATAGAAGGCAGTGCTTTTAAAAATTTCATTATTTAGTTGTATTTTGTTCTAGGATCATTTATCTCTTTGCCGTTGGAGTTTTTATGTAAAACTGCATCAACCAAGTTAAACAGCATAATAATAATAATAATGATAATTTAGATCTGCTATGAGTAGTTCCAAATAGCCCTGGAACCGCCTGTTAAGAAAAGGAACCATTATTCATCTTTTAAAGCTTTTGAAACTCCAAACTTGTAATTAATGCATCCAAGTTAAAGTCCATTTTCTACTTTGAATGCAGAACTGGAAATGCATCGACTTTCTCTGTGCATTGCCACTGTATCCCTGCCCATTTACAGCAGGGTGGTGAAATCGCTGCCTGGGCACCTGGGGGGTCAGTTAAGATTATTCCGGACCCGTATTACTTGAATCTGCATTACATCATAATTAGTCGGGATGTGTTAAAGACAAAATGGGCCTGTAATTGAGGCGTGGGAGTATGTTGAAATACTAGGGGCGATAAAAAGGTGACCGAGTAACCGCTTGTAAAGTTACGGCGGCCCATTAGTCTCAGGCTCTGCCTGTGTGTTTGAGCACCAGGAGAATGTGGATGTGCGTTTCCTTTGGAGAGGCACTACATTCTCATTCTAATGAGTAATTGTTAAATACATCATTACCATCGAACAAATCACACAGAAGACCACTGACATGTTTATGTTCCAGATCCATTTCCATTGTGGTCCAGTCTTATATACTCTAATATAATTTCTGGTAGCACTTAAGGCCATGTTAGTAATTTATAAACACATTCATAATGCATTATAAACATGAATGTAAATATTTCTAAAAGTAGATATATGCATTATGGATATTATGCATTATGAATGTCTCTTGATAAATATTATACATGAGAGCTATATACAGCATTCATAATGCATAATAAACATGGCCACAATGTGTTCTGCCTTTTTAGAAATATTTATAATGCTTTATGAATGCATTATACTGCATTGTGAATATGTATAAATTGCTAAATACATGGACTTATGTAAAGTGTTACCCAATTTACACATATGAATGTGACGCTTTAAGGGGTCAGCTAATACTGGTCAAAGTGTTTTGTTGCAAGCCGATTCCATAATGCACTTCTTACATTATGACTGTCCATCCAATTGTATTTTAAAGTCATTTCAATGCACTTGACATTTGCAGTTGAGAATGCTACCAGTTTATGACATATACAGAATTGTGAGAAACACATTCCCGCAGGCCGCCAGTGTTATATTAAGCTTTTCTGAAAGACCTTCACAGGGAGACGTTTTAAACGGGGCACGCGGCGAAAGCTCCCTCGCTCTCCGGTCGGCGTAGCATGTGTCGCTCTCGTCTAACTCTGCACACCATTCGATTATTTCCTCCTGACCCTGGAAATGGCCCCCTCTGAGGCGCCGTCTACCAGGCAAATCTGGGCTGATAGCTGATTATACTTCCAGTCGAATGGAATTCTGAGCAATTTCGCTTATGGTGCCTTTCGTTCTTTGGATTCACTCTGCTTGCTGTCGAGATAGACCGATCATATAACCGAATGAGTAATTTGTCTTGTTTGTTTCTTGAAACTGAATACATTTTACTCATGTCAGAACCATCTGAAAGTAGCCGTACCGCCATCAGTGCCAGTCAACCCATTGGGCAACATTAGTGGCCACTTAGGGCACCATCTTCATCTCCCACTGCCTTAACCAGCCAGTTTCACTGCAAGGTGTTGAAGTTTCACTGCAAGGTGTTGAAGTTTCACTGCAAGGTGTTGAAGCCTGCCTTCGGTACCACATGAGGTTCAAACTGCAGAGACGCTCATGGCTCCTGTATGAGACCTGATGACCAAGCCAACCAACTAAAACATCAAAGATTAAGTCACAGAAGTAGAGTAAATTTTGATTTAATGATAAATAATCAGGGAGGTGTGGTAGTGCACCGCAACCCTCGGGGACCAGTGTTGGTGTCTCCACCGTAGCTTTATGTATGTGGAGTTTGCATAGCCTCCGGGATCATCTCCAGACCCCCTGTGACCCTGACTAGGACAAGCAGTTGGATGGATGGATGGATGGATGGATGGATATTATCAACAATGGCATATACTGTAAAGACCCAAAACCCTGAATGAACTCTATCCAAACAGTTATAATACTTTATAAATCTAGAAGAGGATACCTAGCCATATTAATTGGTCTCCGAAACCAACTTCAGCCCTTCAGTGGGTGTAGAAATGATTTTCTTGGTATCCC
Organism: Stomatorhinus ivindoensis; assembly: GCA_019775895.2. Taxonomy (NCBI): domain Eukaryota; kingdom Metazoa; phylum Chordata; class Actinopteri; order Osteoglossiformes; family Mormyridae; genus Stomatorhinus; species Stomatorhinus ivindoensis. Next base: position 5,838,976 of record JABFEB020000043.1, read on the forward strand.
GTTGACCTGTGAAGAGAACACTGCTCATGAGTGTGGGGGCGGAGCTGTTCCTACTTATGAGTCATGTGGTTATGCTGCCATTTCCAGGGCCCCCCAGGAATGGCCGGAGCTGAGGGGAGACAAGGAGAAAAGGGAGCTAAGGTAATGACCTACAGCCGGACTTACCTGCATATTAATAAACCTCCAAGTCGTTGCTCATCTTGATTATTTCATTTATAAAAGCCAGTTTGCCTTGGAGAAATGCAAAACAGACAGGGTCACTCTCTGCGTCACCATTCACATCAAGCTGTCATCTCAGAAGTTCAAAGTGCTTTATCCTTTCTGCTCTCAAGTGCAGACAACAGGTTTTGCCCGCAGAATGAACTCACCGATGTCCATCCAAATTAATTTCAACCAACAGTTTGGGGGGGGAAAGGACACAGCTCTGCTCTAACTTAAGAAATAAATTTCAGATCAGGAAATTATGTTGTTATGGACATGGCATGTTCTGGAACGAGTGTGACAGAAAGCTTTGGTTTTGATCACGGAAGTTGTGTGTACAATGACGCTGGGGCATTGGTCTTCTTTTAAGACCTTGTGTAGTTTTGAAGCCTTGAAACAGCCTTAGTCTTGATGGAACCAAGCAGATTCAATGTTGTAAGAATGGCTTTAATCGACTGTCAAAATCATTTATTCCCTCCCTTAAATTTGTCCATGCAGTTTGGCATAAAATCCATTGCAATTACAAACTTTGGCTTTGTTCTATTAAAGAAAATTGGAGTGGCTCTGTTTGGAAGTAGATTACATCCACATCATATTTAGATATCAGCATGGTAAAAAAAAATTGGGTTTTACTGAGTTTTTGAACAACAACAAACTGCTGTTCTCCTTTGTTGCATTGTCTTGGGTCATATTGATAGGTCAAAGAAACTGCCCCCGAGTGAAGGCATTTCTGAAATGATCATCTCTCCTTATGTCTGATTTTTCACCCCCTGTAAATTCAGGGTGAAGCTGGAGCAGAGGGACCGCCGGGCAAAACCGGGCCGGTTGGCCCCCAGGGGCCCCCTGGGAAGCCCGGTGCGGAGGGTCTGCGTGGAATCCCCGGGCCCGTGGTGAGTTATCTCTCGACGCCGTGGAACTTTATTTACCCATAAGCACGAACACATCAGGCTAATTATGCACACAGTATCTAAAAAGACAAAACGATAAGTTTTGTGTGATGTTGGTATTTTATCACATATTTATTATGTAGCGATCATTTTGGGGTTGTTGACTGTTATTAGCATGAATATTCAAATTATAATGAGAGGTATCTTCCCAGGGAGAACAAGGACTCCCTGGTTCTCCTGGACAAGACGGACCTCCTGGACCTCTGGTAAGACGTGGGACACCCCACAGATCAGCAAGAGCCGACTGTTTTTGAAGAGTGTCAGCTGAGTGTCATATTTCATTTAGGGTCCACCCGGACTCCCAGGCCTGAAGGGTGACCCTGGTTCAAAGGGTGAAAAGGTAAGATGTTGTTTTCAATGTTTGTAGAATTTCTTATCTGATTTTTGGAACATGTAACACAAAAGCTGAAGTGTCCTCGCACTATCAGGTCCGGCCGAAGCACTCGTGGCGTAAGCCCCGTGGGCTACACTGATGTGCTTTAAAGTGACATCGGCTACATTTCACCTCTACGGGTGCCATAGAAACGTGCGAGTCATGTGATTCCAAAATGCTTTCACACAGTGACATCTTCTTGCTCTCGGAATGAGACTGGCTGTAATCGCGAGTACCGTTTGTCCGTGGAGGGAATCGGAGTTGGGTGGCAGGTGTCGAAACAGATTTCCGCTGCAGGCAATATAGACACCGCATGACGTTAGTCCCAGTGTACTCTTTACAAAAAAAACCTGACAAATTAAATGCACCGGTGAGAAAGATTGCCTTAGACTTCTTAGCCTTCAGCTATATAGCGGCTCAGGGTAATTGGTTGTTTTTGTTGATTATTATCATGTCTAATTTCCCTCAAATGTGTTTTTACTTTAGTGCTATTTTTTAAGAGTGTGGCAGCTAGTTTATATGTGAAAGTGCATAAAAATTGTTTTGAAATAAGATTGTCATCAGGAGCATCACTAGAGATTTATGTATGGGGGGGGGGCAGCCTTGCCGTTATTGGGGGGGCGAGGCTGATTTTAATGAAAAGGAATGAGGAATGGAATTTAAATAAATTAGTGTACATTTATTTGGGGAGGGGGGTGCTAAAGGATAATTTTGCGTTGGCTAAAACCTCTTTAAAAAGCCCTAGTGACAACCGTGCTTGTCATTAATTCAGCCAGAGCAACCTGGTGCCAAGGACGTCTAGCACAGGGAATGACTTTGCTGTCCCTGGATGTCCTATAGCTCGTTTCCTGTATTTTGGGACTCGTATTCCCTCTCAACCCTGATCCAGCTTACCCTGTCTGTCTTCCCTTTCCCAGGGCCACCCTGGTCTAATCGGTCTTATCGGGCCTTCCGGTGAGCCAGGAGAGAAGGGAGACCGGGGCTTGCCTGGGCAGCAAGGTACCGCAGGAACCAAGGGAGATGGCGTAAGTGACGAATGAAACGGCCGGTCAGCCTGTGGCACCCAATCCGACACCAGCTCACACCTCTTACGATCTCAGCGTGCAGATTCGCAGGGAAATCGTACAAGACAGGCAGCCATATTTAACCATAACCTTTCAACACTACAAACTGGCATCCACAGATAGTGCTACATTGTAAATTCACTTTAAAAAATCTAACTTATTTTACTGAATCGATGCCTTATAAAAATGCTTTTAAATGCCTTTTTAAATTTACAATAAGATCATTTATTACACAGGAAAATCCTGCCACTGTACCATATTCCGTTATACAGTGGTAAACGGAAACTCATTAGAACTCTAATTTCTTAAAAGTAGAACCAACCAGTTTGAAAAAAATGACCTAGAACTTGATCTGAATCTCAGAAGTCGATTTGCCCACTTAAGATAACTTGTACACAAGGGGAAATGAGTCACGCGGCACGTCTCTCAGTGGAAATAAAGGGTAATGCTTCAGTCTCAGCCTTGCATTCGCTGTGATAGCATCGTTTGTTTTTAATAGTGTTTTTTTTAAAATATAAAATGGTAAATGGATAATGTCAGGTAATACACTGTACTTTATATCATTTTGGTAGCCATTGCTTACCAAAAAGTTACACAATAGTTGTACAAATATTACAACCTAAAAGTTTGCGATTTACGAACAAATTAATGAATACAGAGTAATAATAAAAGTAAACAATGGATCGCATGGCATAGTCTAGTGTTGGTGCAGCATTGGGGCATGGCTTGGAGTTGTCATGATCTGCCGAGCCGGGACCAGGGAAGCAGGGACAGGACTCAAGCGATCGGGAAACACAGGGTTTAATTGAGAACAGGCAGAACAACACAATAATGTTACAATGACCAGACTGAGGAAACGAACTGAAATGCGGACTAAATACATAGGACTAATGATAACAACCAGAAACAGCTGATCACACGGGGATTCCTTACGAGGTTAACGAGGGGGCATGGCACACTGAAGGAGCGGACGATCCAGGCAAGACGGGGAGTTTTTGTGTACATTCTTTATCCTTTTGGAAGCAATTAAGAAAAAAATGTTCTTGTTTTATCCTGTTCATTTTGTGTTTAAATGCTAAAAAAAACTTATTTAGGTGTAATTTTTTGGGGGCGGGAAGCAGTTAATTGGTTTTTCATTATTTATTATGGGGAAAATTCGATCAGAACTCAAACTTTTTAGGATTCGAACCCAAGTTCTGAACGAATTAAGTGCGAGTTCTGAGGTACCAATGTATTCTGTTATTACTATGATATTTATTGATTGATATTATGGACACGTTTTTTTTTCTCCTATCAACAGTCCTTTGCTTATATGTTGCCATGGAAAGAAATTTCTGAAGACAAAAACGTCGATTCATTTCTACTCCACAGGTCATATTTGACCGAGTCTTTTGTCCTGTTTGCAGGGAATCACTGGTCCTTCTGGACCCCTCGGTCCTCCCGGTCCTCCTGGTCTGCCTGTGAGTCGAGTTCCTGCTGTCCATTACGATTTTCGCAAACAAAATTCATGCTCCATAGACCCGTATTAATGGCTGCTCCTCTTGGTTTTCAGGGTCCTCAAGGTCCAAAAGGTTCCAAGGGATCAACAGTGAGTTACACTCTTAAATTTCCTTGAAAAGCATTCCAAGCGCTCATGTAAGGATTCTGTCTGAAATGAATGGTCCCTAACTTGTGATGTATCCTTGTGCTTCTGTAGGGTCCTGCTGGCCAAAAAGGAGACACTGGAATGATCGGGCCGCCTGGTCCACCTGTGAGTGATCCGTTCAGTTGTTTAGACTCATTTTGGGAGGTATCAGTCTTTTGTTTGTCAAAGAGATGGGTTTTCCGAGCTACTCATAACACTAAATGTCCCACCTATAGCCTTTGGTTTTTGGTATTATTAGGCTATGCACAATAAAAATGAGATATTGAGTCCAGAACACATAACTGTATGAGTTTAATATATCTGTGCTTCTATCTGAGGGATGGAAAATGTAATTTGCTTTATTTCCTGGTTTACCAAAGGGTCCGCCTGGCGACATCATCCAACCGTTACCGATGCAGATCCCGAAAAAGAGCAGGCGGTCGTCCGACGTCCAGGGCGACGAGGCCATGGCGGACTACGGAGAAGGAATGGAGGACATTTTCAGCTCCCTCAACAACCTCAAGCAGGATGTTGAGCGCTTGAAGTTCCCCTTGGGCACACAGGACAACCCCGCCAGAACCTGTAAAGACCTACAGCTCAGCCAGCCTGACTTCCCAGACGGTGAGAGAGGACATTCAGAGTTAGAAAGGAGTCTGGCTAGTGTAGCATTCAGTGAAATGAAATAAGGCTTAATTTCCAATTTGCACAATAAATTGCATATGAGTTCAGGTATTTTGGAATGTGTTTGTTTTCACATATCTCATCTTGCTCTTCTTTTTGAGACACACAAATATATCTGGCACACCTGGAGCATTTTTGTGTGGGGCCTGGCTCAAAAGCCCTACAGACATGTGACACTTCTGGCGACTGTGGATTTCAAACCAGCCACCTTCTGTGTGTGACAGTGGTCTTACACACAGAGCAGACTCGTGGTTTCAGCAAATGACCTTGACCAAACTTTCTCAAATTTGAGTTTTTTTAGCTTGCAGTTATTCTTGCCTTTTAATTACTCCCATGAGTTTAAAATGCACTACACTAGCTATAGTGGTCATTTGTGATGTGGCTTCTCAGTTCACGCTGATTTGGTCATTACACGTGTACATCATTCGCAGGAGAATACTGGATCGATCCCAACCAAGGCTGCTCAGGAGACTCCTTCAAAGTGTACTGTAACTTCACCTCAGGTGGCGAGACCTGCATCTACCCTGATAAGAAGTCTACTGGAGTGAGTAACATGCTCAGTATTTATCACAGTTTCTGTTCATTTTGATATGCAAAACACCAGGAATACAGAATTCGGTATTAGTTACGGGTACGTGTTGCGAAATTTCAGTCGAGTTGGCTTGATTTTTGTTTTCCCGACAGGTGAGATTATCTTCCTGGCCGAAAGAAGCTCCAGGATCATGGTTCAGTGAATTTAAGCGTGGTAAAATAGTAAGTGGACGCTGGACACTCTCTCTTTCCTGGAGCCATCTTAGAACCCCATGTATTTAGATGCCATTCTTTGTAACAGCCGCTAATCACAACTTACTGAAAAAGTACTACAGACAGTTGCAGATAAGAGTTCCTACCACACGTGGAGGTACATGAAGTGACCAAGGAGGAGAATGGTAACAAAGTATGTTTAGCAACTCATTCACGAAGCGAGTACATTATTCTTTAATAATGCATCTTAGATATACAGTTCTATGGATATAGGAAACGTGTGTCATTATCAGAGGTGGAAAGTTTAAGTCCAGAAAGTACAAATCCAGGCCAAGATTTTGTTTCAACGAGCTATTGAATACTAAGAGTCACAAAGTACTCAACTGGTTGGTTGAAACAAAATCTTGGTCTAGATGTGTGCTTTCTGGACCTGGACTTTCCACCTCATGTGGCATGATGCTCACCACCCTTGGTTCATGCCTAATAACAGACATGCGTGGATTGGAGTATGTGAATCCTGTCTGCCGTCTTCGTAGCTCTCATATGTGGACATTGAGGACAACACGATAAACTTGGTCCAGATGACCTTCCTGAAGCTGCTGAGCGCCTCCGCCCGGCAGAACTTCACCTACAGCTGCCAGCAGTCTGTAGCCTGGCATGACACCAAGACGAACAGCTATGACAGAGCGCTGAGATTCTTGGGATCCAATGACGAGGAGATGTCCCACGACAACAACCCCTATATCCACGCCCTCTCAGATGGCTGCGCAGTATGTAGAATTCTCTCTTTCTCATTCGCAGATGTTGAAATTGAAAATTCTCACTGAATTTTCTTTGAATCTTAGCTAACTTCTCACATATTATGATAACGGCTAACCTTTGTACTGTACGGTATATTTGATTGAAAAATGACTTTCTGACGGTGGCACAGCTGCTAGGGTGCAGTTCTGGGACCAGGGTTTGAGTCTCTCCAGTCTCTGCCATGGCTTCATGTGTGTGGAGTTTGCAGTATTGCTTATTTCATTACCCTGGTACTCACAGTCCCAAAACATGCTGAGGTTAATTAGAGTTACCAAATTGCCTGTAGGTATAGGTGTGTGACTGAATGGTGTGACTTTGAATAGGACAAGCGGTTTCAGAAAATGAGTAAACAGATGAATTACCTGCAATAGGTCTCATTACGTAGAGCAGGTCTGTAAACACAACAGGTACATAGTAATAGTCACATAAGCAAGACATTTCCTCTGAGATAATAAAATTAGTATGATTCTGATAATAAAGCATACTTACAATAAATAAATAAAGACAAATAATAATATACTGTAAAAATGCTAATGCTATACTTAACTGGGCAGAATTTACATCAGTAAAGAGGATTCAAATAGTATAAAAATAATTTCCGGTGCCCCACGATGAATACAGCAAGTCTATCTTACTGTTTATCAAATAGCAAAACGAGTAGCTGACAGTAGCTATATTGGTAGCCGACTCTTTGACATTTCAGTATATGGTGCTGCTCTTGGATCATGTTTTATGGCTTTTCCCATCATCACTGAGATGTTTTGTTTCTTATAGTTGAGGCAGGGCTTTGGAAAGACGGTGATGGAGATCAACACTCCCAAAATCGATCAGGTGCCGATCATTGATGTGATGCTAAATGACTTCGGCGACCCGAATCAGAGGTTTGGCTTTGAGGTGGGGCCTGTCTGCTTCATGGGCTAGACCAACACGAAGGCACAGAGCGGCGAGGCGGAAGTCGCAGCGTGGCGCCACCAACCTCGTCCACACACCCTGCACGTTTCCATTAAGAGCGGTGTAGAGAGTGCCTCGCCGTGAATGCGTTACCTATAAAACACTCATTGCCCTTGTAGGGCCAGAATCACATGACTTAAACCTGTTATGGATCGTGATGGACAGTGGCTGACGGGATAAGCGACAACTCCAGGAGGTCCTCAGACGAACGGAAACCTCTCCCCTTGGTTACATCCTTTGTCTTCTCCACGTGCTGTACAAGAAACAACCACAACCACAAAGGTGCTTGTGAATAGAGTAAGAGGTGCTACATAGTTGTATTTCCATAAACTGTTATTATTATTTGAATCCACTGAATTCACTTTAAAAAGGTGCATGTATTTCAAATGTATTTGGTTCGTAATTATAATGTATGTTATATCTGTACATGTGTGCATATATGTATATATAAATATATACATATATACAGGCAGACAGACAGACAGATAACAGACCATTTTAGTACAAAACAATACCCTTTAAGGAGTAAACAAGCCTAACATTTTTATAACTTTAGTCCCCTGTTATAAATTTAAATCAATTTCCTTTTTGTTTGTCAGGCAACAAAAAGTGTGTTTAATTCTCGAATCAAGTCATAGGATTTCAGGTCTCACCTGATCCGTCCCCGAAAACAGACCCACTGTCACTCGTCAAGGTTATGCGTGCCCAAGTAGACCAACAAAAGCTCTGTGCTTGTCTTAGCTCAGCATTCAAGCCAAAAGATACCGTTCTGAGTGGGGGGCAGTAACGTTGTAGTGAGATGACAGTAGTTCTATAAGGTTTTGTTTGTCGTACAACGGGTGCTGTATCTGTTTCTTTTTTACCTGGCGGTATACCTCAGTCAATCAACAACTGTTTGGAAGCAACGATGTTGTACTCTGTATATACCTTGGTTAAGCGATTAAGTATATATTTGGGGTGGGGAATTTCTCAAGAGGAAAATTCTTATCTTTAGATTTGTGAATGCAATGATTACATCTTTTAGGTAACCCATTTTTGTAACTAAAATAAGAAATTGTTTTAATGTGCTTTTTTTTGTTTATTTCGAATATTAAAACTGGATTCAAAACAGTGATTCGGATGTGTGCATTGTTTACTTCCTTGTAAAAAAATTTTTTAAAGATGACTTAAGTAAAAATTAAATAATAAAATTTGACTATTAACTTTAGATCGTATTTCTGGTTTCAGAATAAGACCATCGATAACATAATATGTTTGGTCATGTGATTCTTCCTTACAAAGTTGCCATTCTGGTACGTTTCTCTTCAGAATTTGCTATAACTGACCCAGATCTTATCCAGATCTGTCTCCTAAATTTAAAGTCCTTTTTGTTTTGTTTTTTATTCACATAATACTGTCTCATAGCTGCCATCACAGTAGAAACATTTTTCACTCTGAAAAATCCTTCTGTGTAACTATTTCATAATATATGTAAAACTTGAAATAAATTTTTTGTGTTTGCTTGATAAAATTAATTGGACAGTGCTGGGATCATATTATATAAAGTTTTTTGTGTATTTGTGATTATTTTTATTTCATTTCATTTGTCATTCACAAAATTTATTTCAACTGAAGTATGTTTGTTAAAACTGACTTTCCATCCTTTTTAAACCAAAGAAACCATTTCCTGAATAGCTGTTACGCCCGTCTTTCATGCCTTTTCATGTCTCACTGACGCTGACTATTTTAAACAGGTCTCTTTTAACAGCATTATGTGTTAAGAAGCTGGTGTACTTTTTTTTTTTTTTAATTAAATGATGTTATGCGAAATGAACGACTAACTGTAAAGCAAGAGTATTGGTGGAGGCCTTGACTGTTTTTAGACTTTTTAGCAGTTTACTAAAGCATCCTTATTTATGAAGTTGTAAATGATGTAAATTTCAAACATCCTCTCGCTTTCTTTCACATCCATAATTTCTTTTTTATTTGAGCCCATGTCAATGCAAGCTCAACATCTGTCAATTGTACTAAACATCTGCCGTTAAAAGAAAAGAAAACTTTTGCATAAGGGCTGTCATTTGAAGGGAATGGAAATGGGTCAATTCATTAGCTGTCTGGCAATTGTATTTTACCGGTATAATGCCTTTGTTACAAGTCGCTTGTTAATGAAAGCAGCTTTTTTGTAATATATATCGGAACCTTGCATTTGTTAAATATGTAATATAAACTGTTTTAATATTAAGGTAAACACCGGGGACATGAAAGGGAAAAGGTCAAGCCATCACAGCTTTTTAATATCAAACATTCCAATATGACTTATGACCATACAATCAGCTAGCATAACAATACACCCTTGTTTATTAAAGATAACTTGGGAATTATTGAAATTTCACACCATGTAGCACTGTTTAAACCAATTTAGCAGTAAAGTTGTTTCACTCAAACCTCAATTATGTTATAGATGGTAAATAATGGATGTGAAACATAGCAGCAGGTGATGACCGCTTTATTTGCGTAATTAGAAAGATAAAGAGGAGGTTACCTGCTGTCAACCTATACTTCCAGTGTATTAAAGTTGCGTTGAAAAGTCTATTTTCCATTTCTGTTTTCCCATTTTTTTAGCCTCGTGATGGAAAATGGCATATATATATATATACAGTGATCCCTCGCTACTTGGCGGTTCACTTATCGCGGATTCACGACTTCGCGGGTTTTTAAATATACAGTAGTAGTAGTATTTGGGAAAATTTGGGACGACGATATGGTTCGATCGGTCCAGTTTTGCAACAAGATCGACGATG
>JABFEB020000043.1:5899313-5912123 GCA_019775895.2 Stomatorhinus ivindoensis
GTCCGAAAGTCGTTAGGAGGGAAAAGCTTCCAAAAATGCAGCAGCTACGACAGCTACGGCTAAGACAGCTACGGCTACGACAGCTACGGCTACGACAGCTACAGCTACGACAGCTACGGCTAAGACAGCTACGGCTACAACAGCTACAGCTACGACAGCTACGGCTAAGACAGCTACGGCTACGACAGCTACGGCTAAGACAGCTACGGCTAAGACAGCTACGGCAACAACAGCTACAGCTACGACAGCTACGGCTAAGACAGCTACGGCTACAACAGCTACAGCTACGACAGCTACGGCTACGTCACTAGTTGGAATTATAGATATTGCTTCAAACTGGTGCTGAGCTGTCTGGCCAAAAATTAATATTACATAATATTTTAAACATTGGGTGGTATATTGGTATTTATTTAATGTTTTTAAACATTGACACTGGGCCCCTTTGAGGATATTTGTGACCCTTTTTAATGTTATGCTGAAAATATTTTGTAGTATCATCCTATAACACAAGCTGTGATCACTACTATGGGTTTGCTTGGCTCCACAATAATCCAGTTGATCTAACAAGAATGCATGGGCTGTTCTGAAATAGGCAGGTGAAAATGTTTTGAGTAAAATAAAAATATTTTTAATGATATTTGGGTAATTTGCGGGAGGGTCAGCTGAAAAAAAATGCAAGCATCCAAAAGTCACCCAAAGGTTAATAAAAAAAGCAGCTCCATCATCATTTTTGTCTTACTGATATTATTCGAGTCACAGCCGGGTTGAATTAAAGCATTGGGTTTGGTCCCTCGTGCGTCACTGAGGCCTGGCTAGATTAATTCACACCCACCAACACTCCTGATTTTCCTGGATTTCTTTTGAGTTGTACAGCCATCTCCTGGCACCATCTGGTTTTGACAAGTCTGAAGTTAGTGTCTCACTTGCAAGATCTGTGCCGCCTTAAATAGACATAAAGTATGTTTGTGCCACCTTAAATAGACATAATGTATGTTTGTGCCACCTTCAATAGACATAACACATGTTCGGCCATATTGACAGCAATTTATCTTATTAATGTTGAAACATCTGTTAAAAAGCTTAATACCTTGTGATACAGCAAATATTACACATTTTTTGAAGATATTTTACTTTACAGTTTTTAAAATAATGCCCTCTGTAACTGGTACTTTTTTCATTAAGATCTATTGAAAAACAGTGTATGTTATGCCATAGAGACATACATTTATTTTGTTGATGTGAAAACATTTGTTTATAGTTTTTTTTAAAATATCTGCATAAGGGCTAAAATGTGATGGCTAAATGACTCAGAGAATCCCCAGAATAACAGGTTTATAATATTTATGCCTTTTTCAGAAATCAAAAGGTGTTTCATGAAACCACAATTTAGCTCAATTTAGTATAATTTTTCATACTTTCCAACAACCTTGTTGTGTCACCCTAAGTCCCAAATTTAGGTTTTGCTAACTGTAGGCAGGGTTAGGGTTAGAAAGGGTTTTGGCTTCAAGATCTGTGTGCAACTGGGGCCCAGAACTATCATCAAACACCTTTTGATGTCTGAAAAAGCCATGAGTATTCTAAACCTGGCCCTAGGTTCAGCTGGCTAACCCTAATTCAGAGAGTTAGGATGATGCAACAGCACATTGGGAAGTATGAAATACGCTATTAAATCGAGCTAAACTGTCAAGCTAAACTCCCTAAGCTAAACTCCTGTTATACAGTCCCCCTGCTCATAGAAACAGGCCTCAAAATGTCATAACCTTTCTAATCCTAACCCTAGCTTCAGTTGTTTTTAATTTGTGGGTGACAGAACAGGCCGTTGGAAAGCATGAAATATGCTATTAACCTTTAGAAGCTAACCTGGGCTGAATTTTTCCCCCCACTGCCAGTTTTTGTACTGCAGTGTAATACAGCTTTGGATCTGTGCTACACGCTTTAGTCCTTCTGTTTCTAGGTGATTTTGACATACTTTTTCATGTTTCTCTTTTGCTTATTTTTTGCTGCATGGTAACGTGACTGATGTTATACCATCAGTGACCATCGCACACCATTACATCTGTTGCTGTAGATAATCTGTGTGTAAAAATTTGTGTTGAACATGGGACAAATGAAATTGCTCACAAAATATGGGTTAATTTTGTATACGACAGCCAAATTAATGTGGGGTGACAATTCAGCCCAGCTTAGCTGATGTGTGACTTTTTAAGAAGTTAACCTCAGAGGGTTAAACACATCCATCAAGTTAGTAAGGGATGCTGGCAAGAGCCGCTATCAAACATGGCTGCAAACTATAGGACAGTTGAGCCCTTTTTTTTTGAGGGGTGGAGTAAAGTCTTAATGAGAATAATTAGGTGCCATAGTATTTCTCATCAGCCTTTGTGACCGTTTGGGAAGGTTTTCCTAACAAAAAGGCATTATGTACTTGTTTTTCTCTCTTTGCATTACAAATAGTGCTGTCACAATAAATGGGCCATGTGACATCACTAGTCAGCTGTAAGTAAATTGGCTGAAGTAAATGTACAATCAACGCTTTCAGCATTAGTAGCCTGATGATGACATTATCCATCTGGAACAGCCAAGTGGAGCAAAATGATTGGCCGGCTGTAACATGGATACCCAAGAGTATTTTAAATAATGCATGCATCCCCTAAAATGATGTTGCCAAATGTTTTCGTCATAGACCCATTCAAGTTAATTACTTTGCATTTTCTGAACGTCTTTCTGAACAGTCTATTGATGTAGGTTACTTAAGTGAAATACTGATTTGTAATGGTACACAAGTGAAGCCAGTCAAGTCAACAAAATATAATTTTTATTCGTATAAATATGTACAACCATATCTGAAACTGAAAATGTCTAAGCCGAGATGTAAGATTACACTACAGTACAACTTTCACCTGCAAAATTCACCTTTAACTTTAACACAACTGTATGGGTCTTGTGCAATGTTACTTGTGTTCAAGGTGAATTGCTAACACTTTACTTAAAGCAGTCAACATAATGTATCATACATACCCTCTTAACACATTATAATGCATGCATAAAGTATTATAAACATGGCTATAAATACTGATAAAAAGGCACAACACATTATAGCCACGTGTATTATGCATTATGAATGTTTTATGAAGCTCTTGTCTATAATGCACTATAATCCTTAACTCTCTTCTTGTATTTTAAGCCATAAAATGCTCACCACACTTGTTTCTTAAAAGCATGATGTCTCTGTAGTGTGGAGAGTCCCAGTCATCATAGATATCATACACAGTGTTACATAGTATACATGCCACCAAACACTGTGTACTTTTAAGAGTCTCTGTGCCTGTGATCAGAAGGTTGCTGGTTTGAGCCCCAGCCTCAGCAGGATAGTGACCTCTATGGGCCCTTGAGCAAAGCTCCATGGGCGCTGCTGCAGGTGGCTGCTCTTGGCGACCAGCTCGATCTCACCTCCAGATTGCAAGGTAGGGGAGGCGTGAAGAGAATTTCCTCACAGGGAACAATAAAGTATCTATCATTAAAAGTTTAATTACAAAAAAGCCATTGAGAGATGCAAAGAATATCCAGGTTTTGTGTGTATTTTTGGGCTCCCGAACCAGCGTTAAATCTGTTTAATTATAATAATTTTAAAAAAATTAGTAATCACTGCAGAATTGAAGTGTTTCTGTTACCTTTGTAATTGACACATAAGATAATTCTTAGTTGATGGCCATTAAAAAATATATTTAAACATAAAGATCTGTGGTTTTTGTTTAATCTTCAATTAGATTTTTTGTATTGAGATTCATGGTCCAGTACAGTGTTCCCAGTTGTTTCCCAGACTGGTCTTGTCTTGCTCAAGCCTAGTGGAAACCTGCCCATAGAATTAGGGTGTGATTCGAACCCCCAGCGCTGGAGATATGAGTTTACAGCATTACCCATACAGCCATCCATGAAAAATATTGTACTTTCCATGAATTTTACTATGTTTGCCCATATAATAATACTGAAACAATTGGCAAAATATTCCATGGTCTTTGCCAAAAACATAAAACTAGAATTCTGAGTTAATCTCATCTATATTTTTGGCTGCACAATTTTTCTGTTAAAACTACCAAGCTTAAGTAAAAGTTGAATTCAATTTCTCTGTTTGTGTGTGCATGTATGAACAAAGATTTCCATTAATGAAACACTAATCCTATTACAGGTACACAAAATTGTCCGCCTACTGTGCCGTTTTTTTTTAGGAAACGTCATTGGAACCCCAAAACACAAGCTTCCCTGCATTTATTTGTGTTTATACTAAACAAATTTTTACCTGAATCAAACAATTGTTTCTTCATCTGGGTGTTATCGTGTTTTTTAATGCTTACCGAGATGACGTGCCCTCCATTCATAAGAACCTTGCATTATTCATTAATGACCTTGCTCACAGATGCTGCCATCTCGTGGCAACAAAAGTAAAAATTCTCTAATCATCCAAAAGTCCGTCCATCCAGCCATTGAAACCGCTCATCCTGCAGGCTCACCGGCCAAAAGTCATGATTTTTTTTCCCTGTACAACTGAGCTTCGTTGAGCGAATATCTGTTATTATTTTGTTGGCCGGTTTTTAATGACCGATTTTGGACTCAAATGAGATAATTTCCGGGATAATTTCTCATCGTGTTACATTTTGCACTTCACCGTTGTCCTTAAAGTAGCCACTATCAATTCTTGCCTGATTGATACTATTTGGCAGTTTATTGTGCCAAAAAAGGAACTGCTGACACTGCTAGAACTGCATTTTGTAATTATTGTATTTGTTGCATAACTGTGGGAATCAAATACGATATATTTCTATGAAAATTATCTAATAAAATGCTTATATTTGTGCATATTTGTGTAATAATGCTTACGTCATTAGCCACTGTCTGTGTATTTTCTGTCAGTTTTTATAAATTTTATGCCCCCTTTGTTATGCTTTGCATGTTTTAAAAAATCAAAACGTCATACTGGTTCTATCGATTATAACTATTTTGACCTACGTTAAATGGCCCGTGATTACTGACTAACACTTGCCGGCTTAACTTAACTGGGCTGGAGAATTTGTTCTGGTTTTCCAGCAACAGCATGTGCATTAATCCATCGATCCGTCCATTTTCCAACACCGCCTATCCAGTGCGGGGTGATAGAGAGCCTGGATCCTATCCCAGGCCTGGAACAACCTCGACTGGACGTCAGTCGCATATTCCTGTAGAAGCTGAATTTACCTGCAAGATACTGATCACGTATGGAGTGCTGACACACCACTACACAGACGCGCAATCCCAGAAAAAATATTTTGCGCAAAACTTTCGATGTGTCTGTAAATGCATTAAGACGGGGGAAAGCAGTGACTCTCTCTGCTCTCATACGAAACGTTCCTGCGCCACATTGATTAATACCAAGAGATGACTTTGTCCCAGCTGATGTTAAATTAGTGTCAGCGCTAATTTAGTGAATATGCCAAAAGAAACTGCGCACTATATAGGTTACTCCCCCCGCAGTCCCACTGCGGAGAAAAGAAGAAAGCCGCCCCTTTACTTGCTGCTGAACGTAGCACAATCCCGACACCTTCTTGGACGGCTTTTCAGTTCAGTTGCGGCGACTCTTTCCTAGATTCCCCCCCCCCCCCAATCCCCTTGGCCGAAGTGTAAAAAGGTCGTGCCACAGCGCTCCAAGTGTCCAGAGGAAAGCGAGCTGGCGTGATCGGCCGTGGGGGGCTTCTAGAGTGGACATCCGAGGGGAGCGCACCATGAGCAGGGTCACCTTCTTCGAGGTAAATGCCGCCTTAAAGCTGCCTTTACGGTAACTGACCAAGGATGCCTCAAAATGAACTTTGAGTGAGCGTGTCCTAGAGAATACTTACCCCCGTTTGTTTATTTATCCAACATGAGTAAATAGTTTCCATCCTTAGATCAGTGTTTGGTGACAGATGTTCAATACTGATTTTTAGGCTAAGTGGTTAAACAAATTATTGAAAATCCCGCAAATGTTGAGATGAAGGCTATAGTGTTTTTTTCTTCAGATATACTGATGGAGTAGCTATTTTTCTCCCTCTCTCGATTTATGTACACGTACCACAATTTTAATCGGATAGGAAGTAATTCCTGGTTGTACCAAAGGCCGTTTTGATCTTTGAAAGTTTAGTAAACTGGCTTTGTAATCTGAGCACTTACTGTAATGTGCGTCCAAAGCAATGTAATGTATGATAATGCTTCTTTGGGGGAACATAACATTTTGACACATTATTCTAAGTATATACAAGTTTATAAATATTGCTCAGTTAAATTAGACATACGTCTGAAAAGAAAATAGAAAGTTTATGTCTGCAGTAAAGTACACCTGTTAAAGTAGGATATTTTAGTATGTAAGCTGGAATGCTTGGCGATGAAATGATCTCCTGTGCATCCTCCATTTCATCCAGCTGTTATGTCAATAGTATTACTAGCATTGTTGTTCAAACGCGTTGTATTAGTGTTTATGGAGCAAGCTTATCTCACTTACTGCTGAAGTATATATGAAATTCCAACCGGCTTGTCGGCTTTCAGGGGCTTCCAGTTTGTTTACACTGGAGTGCTTGGACAAATCAACCATGAGAAAATGGATTGTACATTAAAATATGCTTAAGGACATGGAATCCAGACGGTGCCGGTTCATGCCCAGGGAGGGCAATGCTTTAGTATATGTAAACGTACGCCCTAACCTAAATTGCTCCATTAGAATATTCTGCTGCATGCACGGGGTGATTTACAGTATAAATCTTCTTGGATATGTTTCAGATAATCAGTTGCTCTGCAAACTGACACTTCCCGACAGCTGTCAGTGTTTCTCGTCTGGCGTTTGTTGTATTTCAGCCTTATATCCTGAATATGTGCGAGTGTTATTGAGAGCGAGTCTTTCTGGAGTCTGCAAGATCAATGCGGTGAAAATCAATCCTGAGCATTTACAGATTAAGTATTTTACTAAAGTGCTCGTTTGTATGCCTGTCTTGACAGTTTGAAACGCAACTGGATTATCCGTGCTTCAGTTTTGTAATTAGTCGTTTTGCAATAAACGTGCAACCTGTGGCGTTTCTGCTAAGTGGTGATAGGTGGTTTTATATTAGGCCCATTATCTAACCGGAAGTTGCCACAAAAAAAAGTCCGTAAATTAATGTGAGCGGCAGATTGGTGTATCTGGCGTGACGTGCTAGTCAGATGGCACTGCCGAGTCCCGAAACGAGTGCGACAGCCCGGGTCAAAATAAGGCGATGGCACAAAATGAAATCGCTGAGAATTTCGATTTTCACAAAACTTTCACTAGACAGGTAATGAAAATGACTCAGATTAAATATTTATTTCCGCAATATTAGTTTTTACATTGAAAATAGAATATGCAATACGATAAACTATTTTCGATTGTGGAAAAATATGGTCGAAAATTCAGACAAGAGAATGGAGAAGAAGCGCTACTGATTTAGGAGCTGCATGCAAAGGGTACTTCCCCAGAAAAGCCAACTGGATGATATCCTTCCCACGACTGCTCCAGATACTGGACTGCAGGATCAATTGGCGGCGTCCTGTTTTACAGCTCGTGGTTGCCTTGCAAGTTCATTAGAAAGGATTTTCATTCCCAGCCCAAACCTCAGAATCAGTTGTATCAGTAAATCCCCTCTGACTGCCGCATCAGCCTTTTTGCAGAGGGATGGCGATTTTTTTCCCCCGCTTTCCTGGCCACTCTGTGATTTTAGTGCAATAGCAAAGCTCAGAACCTCTCCTGGCGACCTCACCACTATTTTGTGTAGCGCCTCTGTCGCACACCTATATGGATGGAGGCATCATCACATCTACCTAGGTTCAAAGAGAGGTGTGCTACAACTCTACTCATGAAGGGGAGCTGATGCTTTAAATACTAGACACTTTTATTGCCCTGTACTTAACAACAGTTTATAACTTTGTGCATATGAAAAGAGCTCTTGGAAAAATGATAAAAGAAATTAAAATATTCCTCGCCCTGGTTCAGTCCTTTACTTAGGCAGGTGAGCCAACGCAGGCCATTGTCCCAGTCCAGGTGTGTACTAGCCATAAACAATTTTATCCCTTCCTACACGCGTAGGAAATGGTGGAGAGAATGAATCTTATCTATAGCCTGGACAGGCGAAGAAATCGGGCAGATCAAACTCTTCAGGATGGATTCTGTGGTAGTCCTCAATCTCACTGGGCTTGGCTCGCCATTTAATTCTTTCAGCTTCCAGCAGGTGGTTCCAAAATTAAAAAACAGTCTACACAAATAGTGTAAAAGAATAAGGATTCCATTTCCTGCTCTAACATGAGACCTCATCTATTTCCACACATCTTGCAATCTCTATGACCAAAATAAAGAAGCATTCAATTATAATGAGATGGAATGCATTATAGCAACATTTAGTGTTATAACCCAAATTATTTGTAACTTGTATTTCCATTATGAGATGAATAGTTTACATCCAGATACAGCTTAATATGTTCATAAACATGCATGCAAATTTGCCTTCCAGTCTATTTTTCAGCAACATATCCTTTTCTTAAATATCTTAATGTCTTTATTACTAACCTTGCGAATTTAAATCGAAATGCCCCAACAGCATCCAGACAAATGCTATGCGTTACAACATTATGCTTAATCGCTGCGCTACCCAGCTAACGTGCAGCAGTAGCTAAGCGGCTTGGTCCGCCATCTTTAACTATCATCATCATTACGCAATTACATCCAAATACATCATAAACTTTAGACGTTTCCATACTCCAACTGGTTTTTGATATGGGGAGAACCACAGGTTAACATCATTCCCCTACACTATTTTCCCTAATATAGCTAACATGACCTAGCGACTAGGGATGGCTGATTCACGAACGAATCATTCTTTTTAACTCTGTTTTTTTTAGTGAAAGGGTTGAACCGATTCGCAAGTCTGAACTAATTGTTTTTCAAAATTATTTTAAAATGTTTTTAAAACTGATCTTTGGCTATTCAACATCCAAAAGCATCCCCCGCGGGTTCAGATTTTTTTTCACGTTGCATCTGCACTTATCACTTTAAGTTTATTCTTATGTTCGTCACTTCCATTCGTCACTTTTGCGTTCGTAGATTTCTGTCTGGTGCTGAGAACACCCGAATGGTGTACCTGGTCTCCAACTCGCTGACTCCAAAAAACTCAAGAGACTGTTCGATCAACGAATCGAAGTTACGGGTTTTCGCACAATCGGTCGGTGAATCGAACGAATGGTTCGCGAACCGATCCCAAGAGCCCACGCCGGGTTTACGGCAGAAATGCAGTTACACTGATGAATAGGGTAAAATAAGTGCACCGATTTATGAAAGCAGTATAGTTATTAAATTTATATATACACATCATATCTTATTACATTTGGCATTTATACAACTGTTTGTACATGTTTATTTGTGCTTATTGTGACTGCTTACAGTATTATTACTGTACTTTATCTTTTCATGTCATTTCAAGGGTCCAATTTCTCGCACGTCTTTTCCTGTATTGAAATAAAAGTGCAAATGTATATTTCTCCAGCAAAATTGTTGCAAAGACTAGACTGAATGCGATCAACAATGTAAAAACAAATCATACTTAAACAAGGCATATGTCTTGTAATAAATTTTATTCGTGCTAATATTATTGTTATTATTGTTGCTGCTATTATTATTATTATTGTTATTATACCTATGGTTTAGTCACTTTTACTCGTGCACAATAAGCTTGCAAATATTTTAAAAGCCAGTTATCACAAGTATAGGCCTGTATTTTTATATTAACATAATAAAGTAATACTAAACAATAACAAATAAAACACAAATTCAAATGCCTTCGAATTTATTTACAGTTTTTTTTTATGCAGAAAAAGGGTTAAAGACTCCGGTTGCTGTATGAGTCGATTGATATACGCTCTCAGCAACTCCCCGAGAGCCTGTTCGACGAAGGAATTGAACTTACGGGTTTTCGGACACTCCGGTTGGTGAATCATACGAACGGTTCGCGAACCTAGCCGATTTACTGCGGAAATGCAGTTACACTGTTAAAAGGAATAAAATAAACGCAGCTCTTCATCATTTATCACAACAGTAAATTATCGCATTTCTGTACAATAAAACTATACGTCTTTCTTCAAAGAACAAACTAAGATATTTATTAACGGATGCATCGACACCTTTTCTGCTTTTTTTTAACCGTGAATAGTGAAGCTGAACATTTCAGTTGAACACCAGCGCTGCCTTTGTCATACAACGTAACCTTGAGACAGATTTATTATCCGATCCGACGATTCGTTGAGTCATATGATCAGGCGCAAAAAAGACGAAATGAATCCTAGAATCGGTTCATTACAACGGACAGTTCGAATCAGAATCGATTCAGTTAATTGAGTCGAACTTCCCATCATTACTAGCGACACGTGTTTTACTCACCGGAACTCTAATTGTTCCAATTCCAGCTGGACTATCGGTTTTGTTTATACTTTTATATAAGCTTTGGTAAAATCTTTCTCTAGCAACTCTAAAATGATTTAATTAGAGTTCTAAGGATTCTTAGCAGTATTTTTCACCACTAACATAACCTTCTTTCCAGAAGCATACCTGCATGCGTGCATCCCTCGATGAAAACAAAAAAAAGAAAATTGCATGAGAAGGTAACTTACTTACCTGTCGCTCTACCCTATTAAATTGTTGGGCGCCCTCTGTTGGCGCCAGCGTACCACTACACCTCCGTCTAGTATCCCGTTTTTCCCACAGGGGTTACAAGCAGATAAAAGCCTAATAACTAACCGTTTTAATCCAGTGAAACCAACTCATCAACCATCAATACCGTTGGAGCTTATTTTAGTAATTTATGTGATTGGGATCCCTTCGTAGGCTAATTGTTGAGTTGTAGGCCAAATGTGGACCCCAGGATGATTACAGTAGGGAAGCAAGTGCAGCTGTCTGTTTTTTTTTGTGGGGGGAGGGGTATCAATTGTCCCCGGACCAATTTGTGTTACACGATGCCGACGGCTTAAATGGCCAGCTATAACCTACAAGTGACATCCCATCTTTCCGTCAATCTCCTGTCCCACATGTCAGCGGCGCGGACATGCCAGCTCGGGGGAGGGCTGCCTGTCAGTCAAACGCAGCAGGAGCAGAACGCACTCGGCCTGCCGCTGTTTTTTTTGGCCCCAGTGTTCGGCAGCTCCTTTAGCTATCCATTAGGGGGGAATTTACGTTGTCCACTAAAAGGGCTCTTTAGCGGCTCAGCAGAACTGTCAAGGTTTCCAGTCACGGATCTCGACCAAATTGCAGCTGCAGGAAGCCGTGTGCGATTTGTGAGTAGAAGCGACGCCATCACCTCCTGCAGAAGGTCGGCGTGTTAACGGGGATCTCGCCAGCTGTCCTTTTCCCGTATTAAATACGCCACAGCACTAATGGATGATCTTAATAAGATTGGTTTCCTTTCTTTAAAATGGCTGGCAAGCCTTCCTGTCTAACAAATGCATGTTCTCAATGCAGGTGAGATGCATTTTTTTGGGTTTCTGTTTTAATGAGTGTGACATAGGCTACATAACCAGCTGGCAAGAATGCTTACGTCGCAAACGGGCAAGGGGGCGTGGCAGCTCATTCGGGCTTCTGTTTATTCAGCATTTGTCTTTGGGTTCCTCCAATCACCGATGCTGAATTTCACACACACCACCCAGTGCGAATGGGAGCTAGAATAAAAACGTCATAACATGTTCTCATCTCCGCAAATGCTACCAAAATGAACCCGTAGGAGGTCACTACCAAAAAGTCTGAGAAACGGCGTGTTTGTTATTGTAATGAGTACGTTCATATTTCTGCTTACTGGTTTGCTAAAGCAACAATAGATATAAAATGAATTTGTGTCCAAAAAGTAAGCACTGTGGTAAATGGTAGCCCTTGTGAACATGATTGTCTTATTATAAATGAGTAGCGGTGCTTTCCGTCTAACCACTAGATGGCGTCGTTCATTCATTCCCTCGGCATATTAATGTGTATGGCAGCAAGGAATTATTTGCATCCCGTATTTTTGCGATGCGTATCAGTTCACGCCTGTCTCCCCCTGTATCTGCTCTTAGATGACGGTCCAAGGATCCGAGTGACAAATCGGCATCCGCTTTGCCAGCGGTAAATTTAGAGCGTCGTCCTATTTACTGCCAAAGCAGATGGACGGTTTCAGACCAGGGTATCGTTTTTCCTTCTGATCCTCGCTGTATGCTGTACCCAGGCCCATGTCGATGAATTTTTATTTACTTGCACTTATCCAGGGCTGTTTGCATAGCCTAAGCTCTCAGTTTAACGATACAGTTTGAATTTTAACACAGCGTATTAGTTTAACCTCCTTCATCAAATGCACAAGCAGTAACTCATGGGGCAATGATCTGTAACTTTCTGTATCTGCGCCAATTTCCCCTATACTTTTCCCGTAGTCATATGGCTCCTGATAATTACAGTATCTCTGCAGAAATATCCTGGCATAAGTCTACTGCCTGCAATTTCTGGGGTTACTGTTGAATTAGAAGCTTGTTAAGGACTCAATCTCCAAGCACATTGTCCAGGAGAATTCGTTATAACCAGTGCAAGGTGAAGGGTACATTTCTACATCTGCGGAAAATTGTAAACGGGGATTCTCCACAGTGCAGGACAATTTAAACAAACAGGGAGCGGCGGCCAAATGCAGAGTCGTTTTGCTAATCAATTTGAAAGATTTGGTGTCTTCAGATATGGAAGCTTATAAGGTGCAAAATTCAATTGGCAATGCAATATGCAAAATGGCAATACAATATGCAAAATGACAA
>JABFEB020000043.1:5912223-5933800 GCA_019775895.2 Stomatorhinus ivindoensis
GTGATGGAAAATGTAAATTGAAATGCAGAATTACATTGCCATTTTGAATATTGCGTTGCCATTTTGAATATTGTATTGCCATTTTGCATATTGCATTGCCAATTGAATTTTGCACCTTATAAGCTTCCATATTCAGATGCTTCTTTGGCAGATAGTTCTTGAGCTTGAACTCAAGCCAAGTGTGTGTCAGCAGGAGGCGTAGTGGTTAAGAACACAAGTCATGTTCAAGGGCCTGGTGAAATAGTCTCAGAGAAGAGTTAACCTGTATGATTTATTTAAAAGTGTTTTGTTGACCATTGCAAGACTAGGAGAAGAAAGTAAGCTAACGGTATGGCTGTCATGCTAGTCTCCCGTTGCACTTCAATCTTGGGTTGCTGAAGTTGATACATGGGTGATGTCACCGTCCACATACTGACACCCTTGGCGGCCGTCGCTCGGTGAGGCAGCCCAGATAGGTGGGTCGTCGTAGCCCGCCGCACTGTGCGGCGCCATGGGCTCCCTGGCTCTGAATAGCCTGTTCACTGTCGCGCACTTCATAAAGGCCAGGTGCGAGCACGGCCTGAAAGCTGGGGAACTCAAGGATAAAAACTATGTTTTCTTCGAGGTGGAGATACTGGATTACAAGACCAACAAACAGATGTGCTTCCTGGATAAGGTGAGCCCCCCCACCCCCCCTTCTCTCTGCTCACCAGGAAAAGCAACGGAATAGAAAAAAGTTTGACAAAGGGATTGTTAACTATCACTGTAGAATCTGTCATTCATACTGTTGTTTTGTACACTCTAATGTTCTGAGTCATTATTATCCACATAAAAGCAATCTATGGTATATAACTACCCATTCTGTACTGTATTGAATTCTGGTTCACCTTGATGTTAAATTCTTCACTTTCTCCACTTGCCAGGTGGAACCTCACGCTACCATAAAGGAAATCAAGTCCTTGCTCTACAAGTGTTGTGAGTATCCCTTCGCACATTGTTCATAAGAGTTATACAGAATATATTCAGATCTCTTAAAAAGTCAGTTATCAGTCATCAGTCTCCCAGTGGTTTTCTGGAGTGCTGTGCTGATTCCTTACTGCCCATAAGAGGAATATGGCTGGTTTTTTTTTTTGGGGGGGGGGCAGGTGTACTTGCCCAGACAGAGCTTCCTGCAGCTCCAGACTGCATCTTACTCTGGCATGATGAGGTGTTTCCTTAACCTGCTGAATTCAGGGCAACACTCCTAAGATCCATAATGAATTCAGCGCAGCTCATCTGATTCCTGCCGTTTTCCTTTTGGCTTTGTGGGATTAGTCACTTGGACATTATTCGGACTGCGTGAGCCACCTGGGGGGGGCTAATTCTCGCCCATGACCCGAGGGATCTGAAGGTTTTAGTCGCCTTTCAGTGATAGTTACCTGCACCATCCATCAATCTTCTAATTGCTCATCCTGGACAGGATGCCCATCCATCACAGGACCTCTTATCAGCACCTAGTAGAAATAATGATTGCAAAGGATTGGATTGCTGTATTGTCCCTGAGGTCCACAAGAAGGAGATGATGTTGGCATTTTTTTGCAGACCCCAAGCTGTATCCTGCCAGACAGTCTCTCAAGCTGCATCCCAGTAAGTGTTTTACATGTCTTGGGGGCACGTGTGTCATGATAGTAGAGACTTAACTTTCGTGGGGGGGTGGGGTTAAAAGAATAAATAGTTCAGGTTTTTATCATCCTCTGTTCATTAATTGAATGAAAATTATGATTATGATCAGTACACAATTATTTTATATTTTCCTATGTATTTATTCAAGCAAGCAATTAAATAGCTTTACCGTACGATTAAGGCCTAATCATTAATAGAAATTGCAGAAAAATCATCTTTATTCCTCAGTCCTGCTGAGTATTCCCCAACAGTCTCTCTGAGGCCGAATATGTTGAATATGTTGAATTTAAAGTGGGAGTGAAGAGTGAATTTAAAGTGAATTGTTCATTCTGGGATAAAAAAAAAAAGTCAGCTGAAGAAAACCCAGTTCAAAAGATGTCGTCAGGATGGGGTTTGGTACCTGGGGCCATGAGAAACAGCGTGATTGGCAGGTGTTTATGTTGGAGAAATACAAGCTGACCTCGGGAAATGCATAGACGGGGGAGGCCATCTAACACGTGTGCAGCTAAGCTTTCTTGCTTGGCTTTAGATTCTCATTGAGCCCGGCAGGCTGAAGTATTGCTATGTGCCTCATCCATGTAAATTTTCTTGAGTCGCTGGTTTCTTTTATTTTTAGCGTTAATGCTCAGCAGCTCATGCCAAGGTAGCTTTAGCGGTTAGCGAGGGACTGCCTTGTTGACAGGCGTTGAGGTGTCCAGGCCAGTGCCTGTGCCAGGTTTCTTAACGTGTATATGAAAGGCTTCAGAGGGAAGGGTGTCACATAGAAATTTGAACCCTTACTGGAGAATAGTGTCTGTGTGATGTGACTGTGAAAGTCATACACTGAAAGGTCAATTTTCATCAAGCATCGGTTGTAACTTTGCTTTCCTGGTTTTGGTCTGCTGGAAGCTCTGAGAGACTGACAAGGCCCGGAGAGGTTGGGAACGCTTGGTGGGGGGCATGACCTTATTCCTGACAGTGGTTTGAGAGACAGCGTCTCAAGCCGCCTTCAGAACTCCCGGGAATAAAGACTTTTCATTCAACATGGCTACCTTTGAAAGAAGCATGTATAATTAGTATAATTAGCAGTTTTATGGATAGACTGGGTGAATCTCGGCATGCGTACTTGACCATACTCGTGTTCTCGTGTACCTGATTTATGTGATCTTCCCCAAAGACCAGGCCTAATACTAAGAACCAAAGTACAAATCCCAGGATGTTGGTCTTGCTCCACCCCAAATATCAAGGATACCTCTGTTGCATCCTGGCCGAACGAGATCAATCCCATGATTCATTGCACCCAAAGTTCAAAGGTCTTGCCAAGAACACAAGTATGGTCTTTGTGTTTTTTTGTGTGTGTGTGTGTATGGTCTTTGTGATTCACCCATTGTCTTTGGGTTGTTCATGTGAATAGTTCTGTGTGCATTAACATGCCTTCTTTATAAAACACTTTCAGAGGGAAATGCGCTTAAAGATGACGACATCCTGGAAAACCTACCAGTCGGGACCACTGCAACGATGTACTTTAAAGACCTTGGTCCACAGTTGGGATGGACGATGGTGAGTCTTACGAAGTCTCCTCTAAGTACTTTATGCATCGTTCTAGTGCTTCTAAACCACAGCATATTTGTTTGGAGGGGGATTTTTATGTCTTTATATTGAACCTTTTTTTGTCAACCAAGTATTCCCATGGACGCCTACAGCCAAATTTGGGTGCTGGTGTCCTGCTCTTTCAGTATTTACATATAAACCTTGTGTTCTTGAAGGATACCCAGAATGCACTGCACCATATTCCCAGTCTCGCGTCTGCTGATTGTCTTGACAACAGTACATAAACATTCTCAGTCGTGTATTGTGTGGCTGACTTATCCTCACCCCACCCCCACATTGGCACTAAGCATCCTCTACTGTATGATTGTCATGCTTCATCTTGCTTCCCTTGGCCCCCATGGCAGGTGTTTTTGGTGGAATACATTGGGCCCCTCTTCATCTACCTGCTGTTCTACTTTCGCCTCCCGTACATCTATAGCCAGAAGTACACCTTCACGTCCAGCCCATACCCCGTGGTCCCGTAAGTTCTCAATTAATTGCCCTATGGATTATTCCGACCAGAAGCAGATGGCACTGGTGCCTCGTTTAAGAGGAAACTTTTGATACAGCTTGGTATTCTTCAGCTGTTCCAGTTGAGTGACTTTGTTTAAGGGCATTTATGGACCCACCAAGGCTCCATCTGGGAGTTAAACCAGCAACCCTCTCCCACCCCATCATCCTTGGTGCAGATTGAATGTCTCTTTTTGTCTCTTGCTAGTCTGGCCTGTGCGTGTCACTCGTTCCATTACATCAAGAGGCTGATCGAGACTATATTTGTACATCGATTCTCCCATGGTACCATGCCACTGAAGACCATGCTAAAGGTGAGGGCAAAGCAACGAATGTTGCTCTAATCGTGTCACATGTGACATGTCATTATATATAAATACATTATGTATAGCTCAACAAGTAGAGCAATGTGCTAGCATCTCAAAGGCTGTGGGTTTGAAACCCAGAGAGCATGATCAATATGTGTGGCTCCTTCCCCGGTAGGATGTTTGTACTTGCCCATCGGTCAGTGCTGAGCACTTGCACTCTCACAGATTTCAGCATGAACTTCAGGATTTCTGTGGTATTTATACTCTTGGGTGACACTCTTTAAAGCCGAATCCCCCCCCCCGAATGCAGAGCCCACTAGGGTCCGGGGTGACATTTTAAAGACGGCATACCCAGGGGGCGTCTCCGGTTACAGCCTACCAGATGGTGCTGACGTTAAATAAAACAAACCGATAACTCTGTCGCGGGTGATTCATTCTGTGTGAGAAGTTAGCAGGAATCTGTCTCTGTTCACCCTCCCCGTTACTTCCGCACTTTTCAGGAGTTTCACTGAAACAAAAACCACATGTTGCTTTCCATTAAAGTGACATCCAGTTCTTTCCCCCACCAGAATTGTCTATATTACTGGGGCTTTTCCGCTTGGTTGGCCTACTACATCAACCACCCTCTGTATACGCCTCCATGTGAGTTTGCTGTAGTATTACAATTAGGACTTCTGAATTTGTCATTGTTTCTCAACAATAACTAAGAAATCATTTATTTTACAGCCTATGGAAACCAGCAAGTCCATTATGCACTGATTATGTTTGTGGTGGGTATTTGTCAGCTTGGTGATCTGGTGTTCAGACACTTTGGTTGTGGTTTTGATTGTGACTGAAAATGTTGCTGCATCATTGTTTTTAAAAGTAAAGCACTTTTCTGAATTTGGTCTGTAGCTCTGCGAGGCTGGTAATTTTTCAATTAACCTGACGCTCAACAACATGAAAAGCAGTGGTGAGTATTTAATGCTTCATCCTCCGCTTCTTACTCCCCTGTGCTCACTCTCCTTACTCCTTAACGGATCTCCGTACGTACCCCATGAATCCACACATTATTTCTGGAAATCAATGGTATCATTTCCAGAAAATATATTGTATAGAAGTTGTGCAAATATTTTGAAAGCTATGTTGGTTTTAAAGTTTGTAACTCAATTACAGTAAAATAATATCCCGCAGTCATACACCCTAAGAATCTGCACGCTGTTCTGCTGGTTTTCATTACGGATGTTTTCTCGCTGAAGCCCCTCCCCCTTTGCCGTCTTATCAGGGACTCTGTTGACGAGGTGCCCGTATCCAACCCGAAACCCCTTCACCTGGCTGTTTTTCTTTGTGTCTTGTCCTAATTATACGTATGAGGTATGTCCGCTTTAAAGAAATCTCTCTTTATTCCCCATCCCCCATATTCTAGAAAATGGAAATATTTCTTTAAAGCCATGTACTTCTGGAGAAGTTGTATTATGTTTCAGGAAACCACAGAACAGGGAGACCTTGATGTAACGTTATGTGCATGAAAGCTCCATGTGTCACACTATGGGCCACAGAGTATAGGAATTGTACCAAATAAAGCAACCAAAATATGTTTTTTTTTTACTTGAAAGGTTTAGCTAAGTGATGATTTCCTGTCAATTTCAGGTTGGAACTTGGATTGGCTTCACGATAATGACACAATGTGCTCCCGGTAAAATGGCATAACGCTCTTGTCATCGCCTTGAATCGTTACGTCTGATAAGCGCCTTCTAACTGGCCGTTCATTGTGTCTGCAGTGGCGCTTTATACGCTGGTGGGCTTCATCCAAATGGCCATCTGGGCGAGAGGAAAGCACAAAACCTACATACAACAGTTCAAGGACTACCCTGGCCTTAGGATGGCGATCGTCCCACTCTTCCTCTGACTCTGTTTGCTGCCCCATGGCACACATGGGAGAAATGAGGCTCCCGGAGCCAGCTCGACGGCGCCCCCCCACCTACCCAGTGTGAAGGTACAGCTTGATTATTTTCCCCAACACGTGACGTGCAGATCGCAGTAGTGTCACCAATGGGAGCAGCTGGGTTTGGTGTCCTACTCCACCAGGGAGAGCTCAGATTTGAATGATGTACATCAGAACGGAGGCAACCTATTTTTTTTGTAAACCCATAGCGTAATGAATTACGAATGGGTCGCAATGAGTTTTCCAAAGCACTGGAGTAACTTACTTGTACAATATCAGCAAAGTGCTGTTTGTTTAATCATTCCTAAGACCTTGTGGTGGTAGAGAGGAGACCTGTAATAGGGCTGATTTACTGCTGTTACGTAGCACTAGTTACCCTGAAAGGCAACAGTGCGTAGATGATGGCACCATTTTATATGTGATCTAACGCAACAGCAACAATCTCACAAACGGAAAAGATCGAGTTGAAGGTCTAAGTGAAGGTGAAATTTACATTTACTTTGCTGCGGAGTTCGGCGTATTAATATTGTTCTACAAAAATAACTGCAATTAAGGGCTACTTTTAAAGTCTAGGTACCGCTGCCTAAACTTTTGTACTTATGCATGGAGATGAATGTATAAGAATTTCTCGAGGGCGGATTAAAAGAAACTGTTTGCAGTAAATGTAATTGTGAATTTCTAGAAATAGGTACAAAAGAAGTTTATAAATGTAAAAGGTCGGGAAGCTGCAGTGGGATCAGGTTGTCCTTGACGTAGGCGTGCTACAGTGTGATGTCATCACAACCTTGTAACAAGTTGCCAAGTTACTTAATAAACATGAAAATTATTTCAAGCAGAGTCTTCAGTCGTTTAATACGCTTCTCAAGCTTGAAAGAATAGTTTTATTTATTAATTCATGGCTTCACTGTCACCACTGCAACCTCGCAATGCTCTTGAGCCTGCAGTGATTGGGATGAATACTCAGCATGATAATTTTAATGGCAACACTGCCACCCGCTGCCTGGGAGGGTAATTAACACGCAGTGTGCGTCTGCGTCCTAGGAGTCTAGTGAAAGCATGCCACAGTTTAACTTCAACTGGTTTAAGCTCAGCATATTTGAAATACACATGGGGATACTTACAAATAGGTGTAAAGAGAGAATGGGGGGATGGAAAGGTAGGCAGACTCCAACCCACACAGCGGACAAATCTGTTCATTTTTATCCATAGCAAATAGCTCACACACAGGCTTCAAAATGATATTAACATGTGGAAAATACATTTAAATACTTCACTTTTTTTGTATCATGGCCAAAATAAAAACTGAACCAGATGTAAGAAGACATTCGGCTGTACAGATTAAACATTCTGATTTTCTGCTTCAGTGCTATTGAAGGTAATTACAGCTGATTACTTACACTCTTTTGAAATCGTAAACCTCTTTATCCAGCTGTTTTTCGTTACAGATGTTTACTGGCTGAGGGCCCTCCCCATCTCTGCAGGGGTCCTATACCCCTGATAACATTTAGTCATTATTCCCAACTATTCTTCCTCTTCAGGATGTCTTTCCTTTCAGCGGTGTGATCTTTGTCTCTCGGCGCCCCCCAGCTGCCCGTGGGTGTAACACCAGGTTATCCTCTTCTCCCGACTGCTGCTGTTTGGCGAAGTTTACAAAAACCTATAGTTTGCACCCAAAAAAACAAAAAAAGTAGAACTTAAATTAAAGAACCCCCTACCCATACAGATGGCTTTCAGTAGACAGACTAGAGGGGGGGCATATTAACAATTACTGAGCAGACACTTTTACCCAAAGTTGAGAAAGCAGGGTCAGATGGTGCCTGGAGCAGTTGGTGCTTAAGGGCCTTTGCTCAGTGGTGAAATCATTCTGCTGTCCCTGAGATCTGAACCACTGACCTTCTGATCATGGGCATAGTGTCGTAATCCACTGAGCCACCTGCTGGCCCTAATGGAGAACGGTTCTCAAAGGTGGAAAATCCAGAAAGATGAATGAGTGGCGTTATCATACCTGGTCAAGCGTCGTCTGGGAGACTGAGAAGTCCTCGATGTTGAGCTTCTCCTGGTTGGTCAGCACCAGCTGGAAGATGCGGGCCAGCGAGGAGATGGGGACCTCATACTGCAGCGTGCTGTGGTGCTTCTCTCTCTGCACACAGTCCGGGAAGCTGCTCTCCATGAAGGCTACAGCCGGCTGGAGGTCCGGGCTCGACCCAGCTCTGCCGGGCCTGATCTTCATGGTGACCACGTAGCCGTCACCGAACCTGTCCACCGGGCGATGTGGGCGCATGTGAACATTGACGAGTAGCTCCCACAGGAGATACAAGAGTCCAACACAGTTTGCAGACTTCAGCTGCTCAAAAACACCTAATAAACACACCTAATAAACCGGGTAATCAGCTGACTGAGATGTGTTTGAGCAGGGAAATCTACAAACTGATTCTTTCCCTCCAAGACCATAACTGGGGAGCCCTGCCCTAGATAGACCACATTGGTCTTCCCAGCCAATCAAGAACACCAAGTACTTTGTATAGAGGTGTTGGGCACTGGGAGAGAGCAGAAATGTGGTCTGGGGCCCCCAAGGACTAGGATGAGAGACACCATTTTAAAGACGACTTCTAATTATAAATGTCATTTAGCTAACTAAGGAAGTCACATGCTGCTTGGATTTGGTGAGCCAGACTGTACTGGAAGCATTAACCTATACAGACACTCCTCTACTTACGAATGAGCTGCATTCCGAACAGCCGTTCATAACTTGAAATTCGTCATTTAACAACTGTGCAGCGGGAGTAGCAGCTAGAGGTCATACTAGTCGGAATTAGCACGCAGAAAAAAAAGTGATGTTGCAGACATGTGTGATGGTCTGAGCGAGACCAGCTCCAAAAGCCATGGGGTCGGCCACCAAAGAAAGCAGGCTGGACTTTTACATTATACATTACACAATACATTTCGTTTACTACAAAAAACAAACTTCCATGCCTCCTTTTTGAAGACCCGAACGCATAAAAAGGGGGGGAAAAATGGAGGAAGGAAAAAATAAAGGAGGGATGTATCTGCACACTTTACAACACTATCGGCAGCCCTCTCCTTTTTTATACCTTAACCAAACCTCCCTATATAATGGTGTCCAGCACCATCACAGCCCCAAAGGGGGAGGATGAGAAACAGTTTACAATACATTAAACAAGCATCTTTTTTTCTTAAAAGCATAATCCACGTAGTTTACTTCACTATCAAAATTCAACATTTTATTTTACCATGTAATTGGTTATCACACCAAACAAAATACCCCCTCCCACCTGTACCATATTGACTAAAGTCCAATTTTCTTGGTACCCCATAAAACATCCACGTTTCCCATGGGATTCTTTTGCTGGTTGCACCTTCCCTGGTAAGTTAGTTAGACATCCGCAGAACTAACCTGTTCTTCACTTCAATCCATGGATTTAACTAATCAATAAAACCATGTTTCACTAGGTACCATGATGTCACTTGAGTGTTACTATGGGTCCAGTAACTGGGTCAGAGCTGTCGCAACAGGAAACGGGAGCCCAATGACCACAATCTGGATTGACAGTCCTCTTCGTTCATATAGCTTTAAAGTTTGTAAGTAGAGGAGCGTCTTTTTCCGTGTGCTTAGCCGGCCGATGGACTTACTTGTATTTTAGGTGCTGGATCGTGCCGAGACATTTGAAGGTCCCGTTGACCATGATAGCCAGGCGGGTGCAGAGTGCCTCACATTCCTCCATGCTTAGCAGAGCGCAGACACCAGGAAAGGCTACTGTTAGAACTGAGACAGCATCCCACCCAGCATCCCGCCCAGCACCCACTCACACAGCATGTTCTGGAAGCCAGACAGCCTTATGGATATTTCACAGGCGTATGTACAGACGCCTAATAAAGAACAGCTTAAGTCAGGGGTGGCCGGTGTGTATGTGGGTTTTTGGGATAACCTGTAGGTCAGCTGTTCAAACCCAGGTGTGAGGACTTCAGCCAATCAGTCCTCTAATTAGTAACCTAATTAGGGAGCTGCAGAGAAGATTGGCCACTCCTGACTTAAGTGGCCCTTGAAATGCAGCTGAGGTTGATGTTTAACCCTCTGGGGTCTAAGGATAGGAAACACACTTACTGACTGGGACATGATCACACATTTCTTGAAATATCATAAACTTAATTTATAGCGCATTATTTCTTACATATTTGTTTTGGCATTAGACTCACCTTTATCTTAGTGTACTTTGTAAATATGTCAGATTCATGTCAAGTGTGTAATTTGACATCAAGGTATAAACATTGAAAAATGCAGTTTGGAACAATTGCAGACACATATTAAAAGTACATAGTACTGTAAGCAATGTTGGCATTTTGTTCTGATCCCAGATGGTGTAGTTGCAACATTCAGTTGGATAAATAAATAAGAAAAACCGAACTCATGTCATTTCTGGCTCCTTTCATTGAATATGTAGCAACTTTCATGTGTATGAATGCGCAATTGACACCTGTCCACATCACTGAATTACACGCCTGAGACACGAGGGTGGTGTGGGCAACTTGCCTGTGAGATGTGAGGACCACAGCTCGCTGATCCTGAATGACACTCAAGATGGAGTTCCACAGGAAGCGACGGGAGTGTGGATCCATGCCAGTGGTAGGCTCATCCTTAAGTTATACACACATGATACCGTGCTGTAACAGTCCGTGTGATGCTGGAAGATTTACTTATATTAGCAGATACTTTTGTCCAAAGCAACAAACTGAGAAAGGAGTCAGTTCCTGGAGCGATTGCGGTTAAAGACCTTGATCAAGGACCAAGCTGTGAAATCACTATGCCAGTTTGGGGATTTGAACCAGTGACCTTCCTATCACTAGCACCACATCCTAAGCCAGTGTTTATCAAACCAGTTCTTAGGGCACAATGGACGGATCCGTGTTTTTCTTTTATCCCACTTCCCAGTATCTGTAAGGCATTTAAACGTCCTGATGGCTTGGATCAGGTGTTCTGGGAACTGGGATAAAACAAAAGTGTGCATATGTTCAGTGTGCCCTGGGGACTGGTTTGGGAAACACTGTCCTAAGGTGCTGTTAGAAAGTCTGTCTTGGGAACTCGGTTGCTAGGTGATTTTTCCCTCCCTTGTCTTCGTATAGGTGCTACCCTACTCAACACCCGCTGAGCCATACACTACCTTAGCTACACCAATACGCAGAACACTTTGCTTAGATTCGGGGTGTTTCCCTGCCCCCTCTAATGAAGCAACCCCATGCTTGATCAGGGGTGTCAAACTCCAGTCCTGGGGGGCCGGAGCCCTGTGTAGCTTAGCTCTTTCCCCGTTCCATCACAAACGATTTAGCTTATGAGCTGTATGGTAATTAGCACAAGGAGTTGAATCAGGTGTGTTAAATGAAGGTAAACCAAAAACTGGACTGGACTTTGACACCCCTGGGTTAAATCAAACCTGCTCACCAGCAGGACTAGAGATGGGCAACCGATCATGGCGATAGCCGTCGAGAGCTTGCGCTTGTTTCCACCGCTGTAGGTGCCGGCGTTGCACTCTGCATACTTAGACAGACCCAGTTTCTGGATGCCCCACTCCGCCACCTAGAGGACAGCCAGAATTAGCAGAAATTGATGTAGTTACTTCTCATACTCTCTGAGAATGAACACTGAGAAAGCCCCTGAGTGCCCTAAGGCAATTTCACCGCCAGTGCCCCCTACTGACGGAAAGGTATAATCGGCTTGCGGAGTCAGCACCCTCTCAGAAGATGGTGCCTCAAGCTGGTGCCTATGTCAGTCAGCCTTAATGTGGAGACCCTGCACTGCTCGGCAATAGGTGGCTACAAATTTATGTCTGGCTATGGGACATGGCTTGAAGTAGGCCGACACTTGTAATATGCAGCTGTATATGGTGCAAGGTGGGTTTGAAGGTCCTGCTCACCCTGCCGACCTCAGACTCGGGCACCCCACGGAGGCGAGCGTAGAGATGGAGGTGCTCCCGTCCAGTCAGGAGCTCGTCGATGGCGTCGAATTGGGGACAGTAGCCCATGTTCTGGTGGACGTCAAGGATGTTGGTCAGAATGCTGAGGGACGGGGAGACAGCAGGTGTAAGCAGGAGGGTACTTAGTTCTATATTTAGTCGGCATAGTTTAGCATCACTTAGGAACCGACACATTTCTAGACAGACCATGGTGAAGTTCCAGTTCAGAGGAAAAAACAGCCTGTGGCCAAACTTGTGTTGAGATTGGTGACGCCCATCCCCGCTGCCTGGTACCTGTAACCGGCGACGGAAGCATCCCCAGAGCTGACATCCGTGTCTCCCGTCAGCATCTTGAAGGTGGTTGTCTTCCCGGCTCCGTTAACGCCGAGGAGACCAAAACACTGAGAGGAAGATTGAGAACATCACAGGGGGTTTTGAGGAGGAGTATGGTACCTCCGGAATGACGTCACGGGAGCATGGGATGAACACGGCGCTGTGAATGTGAATGAAGGGGCTGTAAATAAGAACTGTGGTAATATATGCACACACAGGCATCAATTTTCCATTTTTATTGTTAAGGCTTTTAATGATGTAATCCACAATTTTTAAAAAATTGCTGGCTGCTAAGAAAAAAAATGGATTAAATTAGTACAGCAGGGCATGATTATGGAAACTGTGTTTGTTGGTTAGAGGTACAGAAAGTGAGGTAGGTACCTCCCCTGCAGGTACGCCCAGGCAGATGCCATCCACCGCCGGCCTCGTCTGGCCCATGTAGGTCTGCAGGGAGGTCAGAGGTGGGTATGAGTCAATACGGGGGGGGGGGAGCATCGGGAATTAACTTTTACCCCAACCATAACCCTTGGAGTCTGACCTTGCACAGGTCCTTCATCTGTAGGATGTCATTCTTGCTCCTGCCAGTATAAACCCTCTCCCGCTCTTGGGTGACATCATCGTCTTCGTCTATTTTGATTGGTCCCTTGAGGTCTGACAACCTAGACAATGAAATATGCGTCTAAAGTGGTCAGGTAATACCCCCCCAACACCCCCATTTCATTTCCACATCTCTTTTACTTCCTCCCTGTAATATGCATCCCTCAGCTCTATTCAGATCATTCCAGAACACCCGTAACGTAACAAAGATCTTTTTTTGCCGCTTGCCTCTGAGTTTAAAACACAAACAAAGATGAGGTGGGCTAGACTTGTGTTCATTATCAGAGGGGGAAAAATTAAGGTGTAATGAAAGGTAAAATGATGGATAACAGGGTAGCTTAGCTAAAATAATTTGCCGCAGTACAACTAATACCACAGTCTAGTGTCCCAATAATCTTAATACAAGTACACAAATCCAACGTGATCAGGACTTCTTTACCTTCATCAAATGTGGCCGAGCTAGGCCATTAATCTCCATTGAATAAAGAATTTGTGGCACTTACCTATGGATCTGTGGCTTATTATACTACTGCAATAAACACTTCACATTGAGCTAATAACTGTAGATATAGCTGAAGAAGTCACTGCTAAAACAGATATGCTTTTTGTATATTCTGGTTTGTTTCTATAATACAAAACAGCAGGGCCTGAAAAGGGAAAAACCGACAGTGAGCGGGCATCCATTTAGACAGCTAAAACACCTCAGGCCCCCGTCACTCACCAGTGATCGAAGTAGAAGCGGTACTGGATCAGGATATTCAAGGTGAAGTACGCAAGGCCTTCCACTGCCATGAACACTAGGTTCTTTCCCACAAAATCCCACTGGAAGGGATTCGGACTATGCTGTTCCCCTGGGAGGAGGTGCAATCCATGTAGTATAAGCCAACATGCAAAAAAAATTAAAAAGCAAAAACTTCAATAACATTGAACTATCCTATGCTGAATATAGCATAATATGTGTAAGGAGTATCCATCTATTCTCTGCAACCGCTATTCCTGTTCAGGGTTGAGGGGGGGGGTGGCAGAGAATAACCCAGAACAGGATGCAAACCCCTCAGAGGGAACACTGCACT
This sequence comes from Stomatorhinus ivindoensis, assembly GCA_019775895.2. Taxonomy (NCBI): domain Eukaryota; kingdom Metazoa; phylum Chordata; class Actinopteri; order Osteoglossiformes; family Mormyridae; genus Stomatorhinus; species Stomatorhinus ivindoensis. The sequence goes on from JABFEB020000043.1 coordinate 5,926,145, forward strand.
TGCACATGCACACCTAGGGGCAATTTAGTAAATTCATTTCATCTGCGTGTTTTTGGACTGCGGCGGGGGGGGGGGGGGGCACAATGAAAATGGGGTTAACATGCAAACTCCACACATACGGAGTCTCGGCAGAGACTGGAATACTGCACACAGGTGTGAGGCAACAGTGCTAACCGCTGCACCACCTTGCTGGTGGTCTTGCCCTTACTCCAGAAATCCCCCCAGATAAATGTCTTAAAGAGCACTTAGACACTGGCAGAGTCACCGAAGCGGGCGTAGACGTCGGTCACCGCCTGCTTCATGGCCATGTCGATCAGACCGCGGCCCAGGCAGAAATGGGGAAACAGCAGCAGTGCCTTCTTCAGCAGCTCGTTGAACTCCAGTAGAGCCTGAAGAGAAGCATGAGGAACAGAGGTAGACATTCCAGGTCCAGAAAGTGCAAATCCAGACCATGGTTTTCTTTTGACCAACCAGTTGAGTATTCAGTAACTGTGCGTGTGTTCGACTTCATGCAGCCACTTGCAGCTCTGGCTTAAAGTAATGCATTCTGGTCCTGATGCAATGCATCATGGTTAGATTTTTTTGTCCGACTTCAGCCGGCGCTGCAAAATGTCACCATGGTACAAAAACCTCTCGAGAGCAAGACGACTTAAAACAGATCATGCAGCACCTCTCAGTCGGCTGCACAAACTGGAACCACGTCTAAAGTTTAAATAAATGACATAAATGCTCCAATAGTACACGTAAGTTAGTGGTTTATTTATTACTAGTAAATGTAATGTTGCGCTGCTTTATTTGTTTAATGGGTGCCATTGCAGGCAGATTTCGCAGACAACGAGGAGTAGAAGTTGTCCGACTTGACTGCAGTCAGTTTATATTTGACCCCTGCAGCTGCCGGCAGGTCTCGCTCTACGTCACGTCAGCTGCAGACAGACCTAAGCCCAAGTCGAAAGCACCCTGTGACACTGTACTCAGCCAATTGGTTGAAACAAAAATCTTGGTCTGGATTTTTACTTTCTGGACCTGAACTATCTGCCTCTGATAAAGAACACACTCACCCCAATGCTGCATGAAGATACCCACCAACAGTGCTCAGGCGTTTCCTGAATTGTGTAAAAATGTTTAAGATATCTGCACATATCTTCTACTGGTGTTTGTCAGTAGCTGTGTCACGTGTAGTTCACCTGTAGGTCATCCCTCTGAATCTAAGGTTTGGGCCTGGTTAGTGTTTGGATGGGAAACTATCTAGGGTGTTCAGCTGTGGATCTTTGTGGGGTAAAATTGGTATCGAAGTGTAAATTTTTCATGTCATAAAGTGTTTTTTTAAGTTAAAGTGTAAGGGGGTACCGTGATGTCCTGGCTGAGGTCACTCTGGCCTAGTCACCTGTCACGTCTGTCATGGGGCAGCTTGGGATGGAGGTGTTGGCCTGTCTTGCTCGGGTTTGGGGGTGCCTTTTGGGCTGGGGGCTCTCTGGTGGTGTGCCTGTGCAGATTTGAGCCCTGGTCCTGGGGTGTGAGGTAGCGGTGCTAACCACTGTGCCCATGCTGCCCTCCACCCTTGCCCCTTCACCACCTTAGCTACTGTGTGGTGACAGTGCTGTTCTCACCATTTTAATTAGTTTGTTGCAGTTGTAGTCGCTGGCGCTCAATGGGAGATAAAACAGAAATGTTTGGTGTTTTTTTTATTATTGCAAAGGTGTTACTAATGAACTTTTTATATTCAGAACAGCTCTTTCAAAACTATAATTTGGGTTTCAATTTAATACTACTTAAAACTACTGGTTGATATTGTTTGTAAACAATAAATAAAGTAATGACTTTTGTTATAAAACTAATAAATTTGCAATATACCGACTTAAGCAAGTGACCCAGGACTTTCTGTTAGAACTGTAAATCACAAGGCACAACCTGAGCGCATCCCCTGCGGGGACCCCAACATCAAACAAACGCCAGTATGGTGATCGGTGTGTGACTCAGCTGACAAAGCCTGTGTGTGTGACCTGAAGGTTGCTGGTTCAAACCCAGCCTTGGCCAAGGCCCTTAACCCCCAAGTCCTGGGGAGCTGCTTTGCATGGGGAAGCTTGCAAGAAAGGGGATGCAAGAAGGTAATTTCCCCAAGGGGATTATTAAAAGTTACCAAATATTACATTTAAATATCATTAAAAACCAGCATATAGATAAGCTATGGAACTGATGGTTACCTGACCAGGAAGCCAAATACAAGTCAACTGACTGATTAAGAAATGCATTGTGGGATTTCCCTGTACCTGGTTGTCCTCGAAGAGCTCTAGTATGAAGGTGATAGCGCTGCTGTTGATCCCAATAAACAGGTTGATGCAGGACAGCGAGACGTAGGCTGTGCTAGGGATGTTGAAGATGTACGACATGGGGTACATCATCGGCGTCACCGACCACCTGGGGGGGGGGGGGAGGATTTTTTGAGCTACATTTTAGAACTGTTGTCAGATACAGGCTGCAGTACCTGGAAATCTCAAATGATCTGTGATTTCTACGTATTACGAATCATCTCATCTTGGACCGACAAAACGATGTTGGCAATAACATTGCAGTGACATACCCATATAACAAAAGCAGAGACACGAGGGCGGGGAGGTTGGTTGGAGAGGTGTAGCACTTCTTATCGAAACCTATGAAGATGCTGACGACCACAGCAGTACTCAGCGAGTAGCTCAGCTGTGAAGAAAGGAAGAGAGCAGCGTTGAATGCAAGCAAAATCACTTGCGATGTGCAACAAATGAAAATGCGTCACAATAACTGACCACATCCCAGAAGAAATTAGCCACCCAGTAGACCAGGGGACTGACTCCACTGACAAACTGAAGGTGCTTGGCTTTGGTCACCCTCTCCTGGATCAGGTAGAGCACAAAGCTGGCTGGGATGAAGGACATAGCAAAGATCACACAGATGGCTACCACTGCGTCCACAGACGTCGTTAGCCTGTGGGATGGAGGAAGCACAGTGAACTCATGAGGTTCAGCCTGTTTGACACTATGGCAAATAGACTCAGGCGTAAATATTCAGGTGCAGAAGCAGCCAAACATGACCTAGAGAGGAATTCCAGCGTTGGATACTTAAAAGAGGGTCGGACACTCACACAGTGACTTCAGACAGCTGCTCCTTGGTCAGGTTGAGCGGGTGGTTGATGGCGGTGATTCCGTAATCTGCCGGGTTGGCACTTAGTGGCAGGTTTGCCCTGAGGATGGCATTGTTGGCCACGTTCAGGAAGGAGCCCATGGAATGCCAGCCCTTGTTATTGAACCACACCTGCCACAAGCGGGAAGAGGACACTGAAATGCATTATTAATACTTTAATGACACTTAATTTCAAACACACACCACTATATACACTGAGATCTGTGATTATTTGAATCATTCAGGTTATGCACGACATTGTAGCATAACCCTTATGGTGATTTTTTCACATTTTACATACCTGGTCCACCTAACTCATTATGGTGAGAAATCTGGCATTAAAACTTAGAGAATGTCCTACTAAATTTTCTCAAATTTCTGTGTTAAAGGAATGCATTAGATAGTGAAAACATTTAATAAAATACCTAAATAATGCTCACAACACAAGAAGCTTCCTACCTTGATGTTATATTTGCTTTCCATATACTTCAGGAAGGGTCTGATTTCCCGCATTGCAATCTTGGAATATTCACCCTGAGCAAAGAAATTAAAGAATTCAGAAATACTTTTAGATGAAATGTAAGTACATCAGGAAACCACCAGCATATTATTAACACTTAACCACAAACTGTGAAGTTTACATGGTTCAGTGTTCAATAACACTGTGGATTGGTGTATGTAGACAAATGTGAAGGTTGCAAGATTCCACGAACAGGTGTTACCCCTGTAATATTGAGCATGTGTCCCAGCTGAGTGAGGACCTTCTGGATGTCTTTGGGATCCACGTCAAGCACAGGAAGCTGGCCTCCAACAGAGATGCCCCCGTATCTGAAGACAAATGTCTGGGGCTGAAAACACCTCTGAAGGCTGCTTGCCAAGTGTAATCCTATAATCAACCACCAGAGGTGCAAATACAGCCTCCCGTTCAAAAACGAAACATTTTAGCAAGTGTAGAACTGTTAAACACATATGGCAATGCTATGATGAAAGGCAGCTACTTACCTCTGTTCATTCACCCAGTATTTGCTCTTCAAGCTGAAAATAAAAGAAGCAAATGCCTTATTTCATTTCACTGCATTTTATAACTTAATCCTTTCTACACTCTCTTGCTGAAAAGGACATACAGCTGTCAGACATCTCATGTAAGTCACATAAGATCTGTGCTGTACCCCAGCCTTCTGCTCTGTGATAGGCTGCAGGCCCCCAAGCAACTCTGACCAGGATAAATTACTGTGTGGATGGGTGGGTTTATATAAAATATTTTTTTAGATTCTGTCTGTTGTCCTTTTTAGTGTAGCGGAAGCTAAAACCCTGGTTTCCTTTAAATCAGAGCTAGATAAGATTTTAACAACTCTGAGCTATTAGTTAAGTTCTCCCCAAATGAGCTTGATGGGCCAAATGGCCTCCTCTTGTTTGTAAATTTTTTATGTTCTTATGTTCTGTAATGGGATATCTGAGTACAGAGAAACATGAGATACAATCCACAAACTTAAATATGGAATCATCTGTGTGAGGGACATGCAGACTGACATACCTGGTCTTAATGAGGGTTGGGTAGGTCTTGACCAGATAGTCAGAGATGTTCCTGTCGGTGAGGTCCAAAAGTACATCCCCTGTGGGCTGTATACGCTGCACAGCATGAAAGACAGGAAAATCCTATGACTGGGGCATGGAGCAAATACAGGATGTCTGAAATTTATCCTGATTTTAAAAAAAGTAATAACTTATAGTGTAAACGTGTCAAGCATTAGCTTTCCTCCATGTTTATCACTGAAGCAGTTCTGTGCTCATTCTTGGGACAGAAACAGAAGCCTGTTTGAAGCTGAGCCTGAGAAGCACCACAAGGCGGGGGCTGACCTGCGGGGGGGGCAGGCCTCCGGCCCCTGGGGGGCAGACTGGGAGCATGGTAAGCTTCTTGCTGGTGCTGCACTGGCAGCTGGGGGAGGGGTTGAGTATGGTCCATTCAGGACTCTGCAGGATGTTTAAGGCAATGGGAGACAGCAGTGGCACCTCCCACTCTGTGGTGATGTTCGCACAAGGAGGCATCCTATTGGCAGATGAACACCAACTCAGTGTCAGTCACACTCTTCTCAGTTCGTGATTGGCAACTTTAAGTTAAAGTTGTTTTCTTCATTGATAAAGCCCTAAAAGGGCTACTAAGGACTCTCTGGCGTCTGTAATGTCATTAACAGTATCATTGTGACAACACAGTATGAGGAGAACCCACAACCTACTGGTGTCTGATACCCAAAATGGTAGTCAGGTTACTTACCCAAGTGGCTGATTTACAATGCAGCGGGTCCCGAACCCAGGATGCATCAACAGACTCTCTGTAAAATTCTTCATCTTCGCATTGTTTGGCAGCTCGTTGCTAAGAGCGTTGGTATGGAATAGATCACATGACTTCCAGTGCTTTCTGTTTTACATGTTAACAACTGCATCTTTTACCTAAGTAAGCCAAAAATTATCGTATGTCTAGAACCTGCAACCTTCTGGTTAAAAACCGTGGTCTGAACCACCAACTGGCCCATGCTCACTGCCCCATACAAGCCTCCCTACCTGATGAAGGTAAACTGCAGGCCGTACATTGAGGGCGTGAGGGGGAGGCTGGGGTATTCGCCGAACGGGGGAATGATGAGTGTGAATATCAGAGCCAGAAGAACGAAACTTGCCGGCAAAACAATCTGAAAGAAAACAATGTGCTGAATTACAGTAAAGTTTCTATAAAAATCTCTGTTGTAATAACACAAGGTTCAATCAATAACATATGCAGGGTATAGAGAGATCTTCAAAGGCTGTATGCTATTAACAGGGGTAGGTTTGTTGTTCCTGGGCCCCCACACTTTGGGGGCTCCCATCTCCACAGTGTAATAACTGTTTATGGCCAACAGGTGGGGGGGGGGGACTTTTTTTTGCAAATTTGCATGGTTTGAGTCCTGGTAAACAACAGGAACATAACCCGGTAGTACTGTACCTGGGCCAGGAAGTCTTTTTGACTGCGAATGGCATGCTGGAACCTCTTCATCAGCAGAGCAAAGAACTGCTTCACAACCAGTCCTGCCCCTTTGACCTGCCGTGACCCCCTCCCGGCGCTGTCAGCTAAGGTGCTAGCCAGCACGGCCCCGTTAGTCTCTAGAAAGCATAGAGCGACATGATGAGGCAGCAGTGAAAACCTGAATATTAAGGGAAAATGTGCACTGGAGGCGGCAAAGTGAACAGCGATCGCTAAGCCTGCATTTCAATCCAGGGCACGATAGGCTGCAATGCAATATCTGACCACCAGATGGCAAACAGGAATAAAAAATGTACAGCTTCCTGCCACAAACAGCTAAGAACTCCTGTGCTCTGCAGGAGTAGAAGCAGCAGCCTTTTCTCCATCAGTTACAGGCACTTGATGATAATGATATGTAAAGGTCCATGTGTAAAACTACAGTTATGGGACATATAAATCACAGGGTAACCAAACTGGCATGTAAAATAGTATCAGCAAAATGACGCAGACTCACATTCCAGACACAGAAACATACTAAGACCAACGCGCCAAACACATATGAAGATGGTTCATGTAAAATAGCAATCACGGGGACATCGCGTTTGGATACGCAACCCGAACACAAGCGTATCACAGCTGAGGTATTAAAAGGAAAAATCAAGCAGAAGAGACATTGATTAGGCACGAAAGGTTCTGGCGGGGAGATAAATTCAGAGGCTACATCTTGAAACAAAAGTAATTAGCTACAGAATGTTCAGTTCATGGGGCCTATCTACAGGACGGATTAAAATCACTGGTAATCTGACGTTTACCTTTAGCCACACTGCTGTTAGCCGCTTCTCCTTCAGCAGTAACCTTGAGGAACACCTGCAACGACAAAGCACCCATAGCTTGGAGAGGTTACGCCTATGTCCACATTCAGTAGAGTTGGGGTCGGCACCCCTGACCCTGGAGTGCCGCTATCCAGCACGTTGTCCATCCTCATCAGGCAGGATGGAAAACCTGCTTGATATCGACACTCCAGGATCAGGATTGTCTAACCTTGCACTTAAAGAATGCCCCGAAAATACTTCTTGTTGCAAAAAATGGGTCGCGGGCACTATGAAGCAAAAAAGGAACCCTACCTCTTCCAAGGAGGTGTCAGACACGCCAAAACTGCTCAGGCCCACGTCAGAGAGCGTCTCCTCCAGCTCCCGGAACAGGCTGGCATAGGACCTGTGTTTGAAGTCCTTGTTTGGAAGCAGGTAGGTCATCTCTTGGCCAATCAGCTCAAGGAGCTTGGCGTCCGGAACGTGGTGGTGGATCAGGCTAGTTATGCTGTCCACATCGCCTGGGGTGATGGGAGACAGAGGGAACAAATCGGGTCATTACCTATGATGTCAACACATGCTGCTGTGTCATTATACATTTACATTTACAGCATTTAGCAGACGGTCTTAGCCAGAGCGACTTACATAAGTGCTTTAAGACTTCACAATGAATTTCCTCCCGATACTAGCTCAATAAAACCA